>CAJHZI010000743.1:90000-690000 GCA_905160935.1 Enchytraeus crypticus | reverse complement strand
GTTCATTGTTGCTCTGATCATCTCAGTTTCAGTTAACTGCATCCATTTGCTAAGACTCTTAATAAACGCCATTCGTTGTCTCAACGAGTAATTAACATATTAAATTACTATATATATATATATATATATATATATATATATATATATATATATATATATATATATTAATTACTATATTAAACAAGTATAATATAGTTTGTGTGTCTTCCGGTATTCCATATACGACTTCAGTGCTTAAAGATTAGAGCCAAATAGCGACGATTCAAGGAATACGATTTATTTACTTATTTATTTCATTTATCATACGCACATGATATCACAATTGGCATACACAATAGACAGTTAGAGTGCATGAACGGAAATAAAGGCCCACAAGTGGCACTTACACATTCCGAATTTAAAAAAAATACAAAAAAATACAAAAATACAATATTTCCATTAAGTATTAATTAGGTTCAATAAAATCGTTAGTGTAGGCCATAATTATCTACCAAGATAAATTTAGCGGAACGTGTAATTTCATTATTATGACCTTCAACAATATGCACGCATAAATATCTGCACACAATAACAATTAAACGTAGGCCTACAACTTAGGTCCTGCACTTAATCTACACATACAATATTATAAAAACGGTAAAAGCACTAGAATACTTACGACAGTTAAGAGTTAGATTCTTCGATAGAAAAGAGAAGATACAGAAGATAAAATAATGATATAAAGCAATCACCTTAACTCTTTAGGTATTTGCTTACATTAATACCCTCCAGACACCTTTTAAATGAGTTTATGGAAGACGCATTTACAACACTAAAGGGTAGGGAATTCCAACAAGCAATGCATCGGTTTTTGAAATGATATCTTTCAGCATTAAAGTAAAATTTATTCATGTTTAAACTTGAACCATTATTTCTTGTTACCCCGTTTTTGAAAACAAAAAACTCACCAATAGGTAGGTCAACCAATCCAGTGATAATTTTATAGTACAAACATAGGTCAGATTTAAACCTTCGTTGCTCTAAAGATTCGGAAGCCAAAACTTTTAATCTCTCCGAATATTGCAATCCTATCATGCCACTTAGCCGTTTAGTGAATCTTTTCTGAATTGATTCTATCAGGACAACATCACATTTTCTGTATGGAGACCATAGATTAGAACAATACTCGAGAATCGGCGCACAAAAACTGTGAACGCTTTAAATAATAGCACATGATATCTGGATTTAAAGCAATGCAAAATTATTGAAGCCCTTTTTCTTACTTTATTGCAAATATCTTTTATATGTGAACTGAACGATAAGTCGCTTGTAAACCTCACTTCCATGTCAGTTGGTAACTGACTTGGCGATGGAATTCTAACCAGTCTTACTTCTACTCACGTCACGAATGAGATGAGCGATTCAGCATCTAATTTTCAGTGCGTCGATCCAGGTTTTGATATCCCGATTTCGTTAAAGTAACTCCAAAACCGGTTTGTCAGGAAGTGAAATTATATTGTTTATTTTCGAATTACGCAGCTTGTGTAGTAAGATAGCTAAGTTTAATCTTATAATGTCTGATAAGAAAATTGACGTTGCGAGTCTTTGTGAAACTTGGCTCGGGGAAACTACACTTGACCGTATGATTGCTAGTAAAGAATTTTCAGTTTTTAGGAAAGACAGAGTAAATAGAAAGGGAGGAGGTGATTGTGTAATTTGTAGAAATAATGTAAATACTGTTTTCAAACCTGTCGAATTACCTGCTCGTTTTAAAATGTTAGAGCTTTTGGCGATAGACATTCAAATAGGAAAAACAATTGAACCAGACTTGTTGCCGTCTACTTATCCACTAGACAAGCTAAATGATTTTAACTATTGCCAACTATTGGTATCAGCTCCTATGTTTATTGGTAATACTAATTTAGATTTATGTATAACTGGTGATTTTAACCTTCCTCTTGTAGATTGGGTGAACTATTGTTCCCCAAAACAAAAAGTGTATATTGAACTTTTAAGCTTTTTTTAAAAGTAATTCTATGCAGCAACTGGTTGATTTTCCGACGCGTGAAAATAATAAACTTAACATCATTTTAACAGATAATCCCACGCAAATCAGTAATATTCGATCATGTGCTCCAATAGGCTCAAGCGATCATTTAACCATTTTATTTGACATTACTATTAATACTAATTTGTTTATCGATATTTTTAGTGAATCTACATCATTTCGTAATATTTTACTCATTTTAAATATGAAAGAGCGGATTGGGATTCCATTAATGCTTCGTTATCTGCAATTGATTGGGCTGATATTTTTAATGATTGTATGTCTGTCGATCAGTGTTTGTCAATAATGTATTCTATTTAAAATGATATTTTAGCTCCGTTATCCCTAAAAAGCATATTCCTAAAGTGGGAAATCGAATTGGAGCATGTAGTAGAAAACCTAAACGAAGAGTTCTTACCAGGAAAACTAGGAGAGCATTAAATAAGAAATTGACAGCGTGGCGTTTGTACAAAAATGGTCGCTCAAAAGAAAATAGAGAAAATTTTAACAAAGCTGCCTCTAATTTAAAGAAACCGATATTTCAAGAAGACGTTAACGAGGAAAGTAAATTGATTGAAAGCAGCTGCTCTCGTTTATTCTTTTCTCATATTAGAAGTAAAACATGAAGGAGAGAAGTTATCCCACCTCTCTTTAAGCAAGACTCTGACAACCTAGCCTATAGTGACAAGGATAAAGCCTTGTTGCTAAACGATTATTTCTGTTCGGTATTCCCAAAGGATGATGGCATTCTTCCCAACTTTTCTGTACCAAAAGTGTTGGAATGTAACCTTTCTAAAAATAGTGTCATTTTTTCTGATTTCTCGGTGGAACATAAAATTAGTAAATTAAAAAATAAATGCTCCCCTGGTTTGGATGGTTTAACTGCACCTGCTCTAAAAAATATCAGTCACGAAATTTGCTAAACCACTTTTAAACCTGAAATGTGGAAACGTTCTATTGTTGTCCCAATTTTTAAGAAAGGTGACAAAAGCAACAAAAAAACTATCGTCCTATTTCCCTTACCTCCATTATATGCAAACTAATGGAAAGTATTATTAAGGACGATCTATTACAATACTTAAAGAGAAATGATCTCATTACAGTACTTAAAGAGAAATGACCTCATATATTCTAGACAATACGGGTTCATGCCTAAAAGGTCAACTAATACACAACTTCTCCGTTATTTTGATAGCCTATCTGCTAGTTTAATTAGCAGCAGTCAAATTGACGCCGTCTATCTCGACTTCTCCAAGGCATTTGATTCCATAAGCCATAACAAGTTGATCCATAAACTGCTAGCCTATGGTGTGACCGGAAATTGACTTGGAAATTTACCACGATGATTCAGTAAGAAATTCTTTTGACCGTGATGTTTGCCATTTCAGCTTTAACAACGTCTCAATATGTGCGAAAATGGCACTGTGTGCGAAAATGGCACTGAGTGCGATCCATAAGTCTAATAGGTATTGCTGCATCTAACCGTCTTGAAATTGAAGTCAGAGCCGCAGTATATGAGCCTAAATTATTTATGTCAGTTTTACTGTTTTAGTGCGCTACAACAGAAATGCGGTACAATTGATTTGTATTTTAGATTTATGGAAAAAATTAGGACCTATTAATTTTTATTTGCTAGATATTTGTGAAAAATATATGAAAGTTTTAATAAAGTCAAGAAATTTGAAAATAGTATTTGAGCAGCTGAGCTCAAATTATTCTGCACCTAATCCTCTTCAAGTTGGACTTTAAGAATTTTCAATTTCCATATCGGTTTGATTCTTGTTGAATGTTTATGCTTTGTTTCTTAATGACTTCAATCTGTACGTAATCTTGACATCAAGATGTCGCATTGTGGTATGTCTCTGCAACTCTGCGTATTTCATGTAAATATGTCTCCCCGTTGATTTATATTTTATTACTGTTACAATACTTAACGCATCTCTAGCCATAGTCTGCTATTGATCCATATCGATGAGCGAAATAATATGCGTTTAGTAAACCAGAAATACCATGAAAATACCATACCATGCTCCATGTCTAATTATATGTTGGAAGACCGAGTGTTGACTGCTTTGAAGGAAAAAATCCCAGGGTGACGGAAAGTTATTCTTAAATCTGCGCCGGCTGCAATTGATGCGCCATCAAAAGGCAACGATTACTAATAACCATGGAGAGGGAGGAGGAAATGGGCAGTAAACAAGCATCTGTGCTTCCTGGCCCAGTGTGCCGTTATGTTATGTTAGAATTTTCTAGAAATCTCTCAATGCCCTACATAGTGACAAGTCTCTAGGAAATATTTGAAATCTCTAGAAATCTCTAAATGCACTACATAGAGACGAGTCTCTACCTTATAACTCATCAACACTTAACTATTCTCATGTGTTCTCTTCACTACTTCATACGAGTTATCTTACATCCATTGCCTTTGTCTTCCCCAGAGTCATGTCCCACGAATTCTCCATTAGCTCTTTTAATAAAACCACCCCTCCATGATGAACAAATTATTTCCCTTTAAAATGTTAAAGGATAAAGTCATAATCCTAGTTTAACGTCAATTTCATGCTCGATAGCATGCTAGTGACGAGGAGAACATTGGATTTAAACCTTGTAACTATTGATCCGCTATTTAACTCTATCTTCAGAACTTCTTTATATGCAGTTCCATGTCTAATTAATTAATACAGTTCATGAACTAATTAACTAGCTTAATTAATAAGTTTATTTTATCATTACATCGCTGGTTCACAATGGTTAGTTTAATCTCCAGGTCCCAAGGAAATTCTACAGCTTATATTCCCCTTTCTTTATTTTAATGTTAATGTTACTCAGCAATAATAATAGGTTTTTTTACACTCAATTTAAATTTAATTTTAGCATTTTAATTTGACATTTTTGTCCTAGCTTTCTCAATGTTACATTCGGCATTACTATTGCTAATTTTTAAGATCTAAATGTATGTAGGTATGGCATAGTTTAAGTCCTAATTATCTAAACTTCATTATCATCTGTAAAGTAGACTTATTCAGTTTCAGTTTATCATTATATTGAATTTTCACTCAAGGGATGCCTCATTCTTGACATTCTATACCATAAATGTGACTTTTACGTTTATCGGCAATGCTTCGACAAAATATATTTCAGTGACGTATCATAGAGAACTTAATAATATTTGGACAAAATTGTGGCCTTATACGCAAAATAATACTTGGTCTATTTGAGAATTCAAGTTAAAAGTAATATGCTTTTCTTCTGTAATGCCTTCAGATTCTTTTAACATGATTCTCTTTTTCAGTTAGCAAGATTTTCTCTGCTTAAATATTGCGAATAGACTACTCCTTAGCTTTTTAACTACTGGGAACCTTGTCAATCTTTGTAAATTTGGAAATCTTTGTATTTTGAGCAAATTAACAATGAATCATCCTGAATCAGCTGCCACAGTATATTCACATTACTCAGTCCATAAGTCTATGTTAAGTCTATATATGTTCTTTGTTAGACCATCGACCTGTGATAGACATATAATATCTTCTGTAACATACTACTCTCCACCCTTTAATGCCCTCTTCATATAGTTGCTTTAATAAGTGTTTGTCTTGCTCTCCACATGACTAAAAATCAAAGGCCTTCGTGAACGTCACTCGACTATGCAGGACCTGACCCACTATACACAGCCCTCCAATATCTCAACAACTTCACGTGTAGGCTGAACTTTGACAATAGATCTTCTAAGCTAAGCTATTTTATAACAATTTATAGATATATCTCTATCTGAAAAAGAGAATGGTGCATTGTTCCGATAAGTTAAGTTCTTCTCAATCAATATTCCAGATTTTAGGAGCCTCTGAATTCGCTAAATGAAACATTTAATTAGCTAACCCATTCATAATCATAGCGTTGGAAAAATTGGTACGGTAGATTGTTTCTTTTCACTCCAACTTTGCGTATATTAAATAAAATATGTGTAGGCAATGAAGTCCGACCCGTCTTTTAAATCGACTTTCGATTAGAAAATGTAAGCACAACATATAAAGCAGGTTCAAAATGTAAAACAGGTTAATTTTACAAAACAGGTTCAATATGAATAGCGGGTTCTGCGTGCATCAAAGCAACTAATCAAGTATGTTCGCCTGATTATATCCATCTCAGTATCGATAAGGTTAGATCTTTAACAGCGAAGTTCGACTCCATATGTCTACCGTTAATTATATTCTTTCGATTGATGAAACTGACGCTAAACCATCTTTGAATATCATTAGGTCGCATAAAGACTTGAGACATGGGTCCAACATGAACGTTGTAGACATTAGTCCAACATGAATATTGGAGATATGGGTTGAGAGTTAAGGTTATGGGTCCAACATGAAGATTAGAGACATGGGTCCAACATGATTGTAGACATTGGTCCAACATGAAGGTTGTAGACAAGAGTCCAACACGAAGGTTGTAGACATTGGTTCAACATGAAGGTTGGAGACATGGGTCTAACATGAAGGTTTGAGACATGGGTCTAACATGAAGGTTAGAGACATGGGTCGAGGTTAGACGACGAGTGAGTGGAGAACGAGAGTCACTTGAGTGTTATTTATGCTTCAAAGCCCACAATTCATTCGTTAAAAACCTCGCAGGATGACTTATAAAACAATCGGATTACACTTTACTACATTGGACGATAGCCTCGGATAAAGTTTCTTAAAAATCGAAGTTGCTATTTTATTTCCTTAAGGCTCTGAAACCACTTTTCAAACGAAATTGAATATCTTATCAATGTATGCATATGACCACAATAATACCATCATTTTCGATGAATGGTTTGGTATCATACCAAATACTTTGATTATAATAGTTGTTGAAACGTACTGAAATCAAAAATTACTAAAGATTTTATTTAGACATTCGTAGAAAATGGAGAAAATATTATCAAGTTTAAGGGCATTTAATGGAACGTTCTTTAATATTGATCATGATGTGAATGACAGAACATTAGTCACACTCTGCGCACTCTTCACAAACAGCTACATGATCTACATATATATAGTTGACATTGCGTTGTGTCAGCTCTTGGAACCTTCTATTTGGAAGAGAATTTCGCTAAAATTTTGTCAAACCATAAGTATTAGTATATGCAAAATGTAAAACAAAAATATGAAAAATGGAAATAATGGATATTAAAAATAAAAATAGATATTCATTTCGCGCTCAGCGTATATTTGATATTTATTCAGATTTCTGTCAAAATTCCGGGCAGAGTTCTGGGCTGAATATTTCACTTATATCGAGATTTTATAAAGACATTAAACTTAGAGTCAGTCAAGTATTTAAAATGCTAAAACCTCGTTACAATTTGAGCTTCTATCCGTAATCTGTCCGCTGAGAGGGATCCGAACTCTTAATATTTAATTAACCTAACATTCCATGATCAAATGATTAGCAAAAAATTTATCATGAGAAAAACCAAATAAATATTACATTTTCTCTTTGTAAATTCCACCACAGAATATCACCCCGGTCACCCGGGGGTTCCCACCCCTGCCGCTACGGGGGGGGGGTTCAGGGCTCTGGGCGAACGAATTGCGGCGCCGAATAAAGAAAATGAAACATTATATGCAATTCTATATGCGCTGCTGTCGAAGCTAAATATTTGCCAAGCAGTTGGCTATGCACCGCTCGAAGAGTTGTGTCAACTATTAACAATGGATTATCAAGCCCGTTCAGATTAGTTATAGATCTTAGATGGCTACAATAACAATCGCCCTTCGAGTCAGCGCAGACCATTTCAACTTGTACACCAATTCGCTCTCATCTCTCCTTTGAAAGATTTATGAACCGGAGAACTGATTTGCGGCCATATTTGGAGATGGATGCCTATTTGGACGAATATGTGTAAAATATCATTTGATTGATGGAAATCTATTTTAGAAAATTTTGTAGGATATTTATGTACAATAAGCCAATTGGTATTGTTCAGTCATTATTTTGAAGAAAACATGAATAAATTATAAAATTATTAAGCTATAGGCTTCGAGAGCTTCCTATGGTAAAAAGCTAGAGAGAGAGAGAGAGAGAGAGAAAGAGAGAGAGAGAGAGAGAAAGAAGTGACCGCGAGGAATGTCAAAATTATCAGGCCAGTATAAAATCCTCGGTTTCGCCTTCTTTTTATGTCCAGATTCCATAGAGTCCGTGGGTGGAGAAAGATTTCTGGAAAAGTATTCTCATTTGATTGAAATAGATTGTAATTCTGCGTAGCAATAAAATTTGAAACATTCTTAATTTTCTTCGTACAAGTAGCAAATAGCAACAAGCTGTTCTATTATATTAGATGTTTAGACCATCATTATTGGAAAACTTCTAGTTCTTTGTGCAAAAGTCAAAAAGGAAGATAAATTAAATAAATTGTAATTATTTAATATAGGGAAAGCCTTTTAGTGTAGCAATCATTTGTCATGGACGTGCTAGTCATGCTGATCCAATGCATATTTTATGTTTCCATGAAATAGTAGGCCTATAGGAGAAAATGTTTTGGACAAAAGTACATGTAATTGCTTAATAAAATTGTGGGCTGAATCGGGCAATCTGCTCTCCAAGCCACTGAAATGCTATGGAACAGGAAACTGACGTTAAACTTGGTTTTGACTTGTAGTGTAGGATTGACTTCAAACAGGCAGAAAGTCAAAGAAAAAAATAAATGAACCTTATAGCATTCAATCTAACTTAAACAAGTTGAAATTAATTTAATTAAATGAAATAGTTTGCCCCAGTTTTTGCTAATTTACGGGCGTAATAGTTACTACTTAGAATTCTCCATAAATGATGTAGGGAGATTTGAGAAAAACTTAGATCACGGTGTACGTGGATTCCTAATCTTTAACAATTTTTCTAGAACTTATCCCCATATTTCTACAATTATCTTTAACTATTTTTATCAAACTCATTCCGATAATCCTAAAAGTCTTGATGCTATATTTATTCACTAAGCCTAATTCGTTTTACATATTTCTTACTGAATTGCTTACTAAACTCTACACGGTATTTCTCGAACAGGTTACGGTCACATCGCTCCTAAGACTGTATGGGGAAGACTCCTAACGATCCTCTACGCCCTCATTGGAATACCTCTCACCTTTCTGTACCTCTCCAACATCGGTAACTTCCTGGCAGACTGTTTCCGGCTGTTCTACAAGAAGATCTGCTGTGACGTGCTGTGCTGTCAGCAGTGTGACCGCAGGAAGAAGCTCAAGATGAGACTGATGAGGAAGAGACGTTTGGCGGTGGAACAGCTCAAAGCTCGTCTGGGAATCAGAAGCCAATCAGATGCCTATCCCGATGATAATAACCCAACTGATTTGACCAATCAGGTGGTAGAACGTCAGTCACGTGATTCTGTGAATATTAATGAGGGTGATAATGGAGGATATCGGTCCGAGGAAGATGCCACGCTGATGGAGGGAGTGGGTGGACCAGGTAGTCATAATTTAAATAAACTCCAAACATGCGACACTGTTTCATCGATAATTTCTGCTGATTCAGCACAAAGCGACGCAACGTTGCAAAGCGATTTTGTTATTGAAGGCGAATTACAGAGAAGTCTCATGGAATCGAAGGAAACAGACATCTTCAATGAGGCTCATACATTTATGTATGAAACGGACATTATTGAAGGAAATGAGGATGACGATGATAAATGCAAAGTAATAGTACAATATTTTCCTGAAACTGATATCGTTGATGATACCTGCAACGTTGAATGTGCAGAAATTGATGAGGACGGTACTAATATCGATATACTGATGGATTTTACAAAAATACAGATTAGCGAAACTGACTTAGATGAACCAATGAATCCTGTAAACTTAATACTAGAGGGCATGCATTTTGATGAAACACAATTTCAAAATACGTTTGAAATATGCAAAGAGACGGATTTATTACAAGAAAATTCTTCAGAAAGTTCTTCACAACAGTCTTGTAAAAGCTTAATTCTAAGAGAGACATCCATAACGGAGGCAGAGAGCTCAGAAATCCATTTTGAGATAAACGCCATTGACATCGACGACTCACAATCTATTACACCGGTTAATAATAAAAGTAAAAATTTGTGTAGAACTTGCAGCAATAATTGTCAGTGTGCAACTGCCACTAGGTCTGCTTCTCTAAACAATATCGAGGCCAGTGACAATCTCATTTTAGCACAAAATTCAGCAGATATATGCGACACTAAAATTCAGATTGAAACAGGAACTCACGAATCAGTATCTACAGATGGCGCCTTACGCAGCTGGTGGAGAAAACCTTTAAATTTTTACAGCGCTATAGTGCCTAAGCTGCCACACCTACAGATGGAAAGTATTACTAAAGTTATAAATAGGGTTAATCCTAAACGATTACTGACGCTTCGAAGGACAACCCAGAATGATATTGAGAAGTCCTGTAAGGATTCACTGGAGGTTCCTCAAGAGGTTTACACAACGTCCAAACCTCTGAACGGAAGTCCAGTGAAGAGGTCCCACACGCTTCCAGCAGCCATCCATATGCAGAGGTTGTCCAAATTAGAACGGCAGCAATCATCTGGGGTGTCGCGCAGCCAGACACAACGACGAGGTCCCTCACACTTAGTTCCGGAGTTTGGCGAGTCCAACTATTCATACACCGGAAGCGAACTGCTGCGCATGCGCAGAAAATTAGCGACAAGAAATACTTTGCCGAAAATAAATAAAGGCAGACCAGAGTTTGATCATCGAGGAAGATCTTTGGGTTCTCGTTTGCAATCAGTTCGTCGTCAGATTCAAGTGCCAATGGAGAGGTTTCTTCGCTCAACCAGACGAGGCAACAGAAGCGACTGTACAATTTCCACCCTACCGTCAGCAGAACCACTTCTGAGCAAATCCTACGAATCGCCACTTACTAAGCTATCCAGCAATCATACCTCGGATCCCACTGATGACATCGAAGGCATCTTTCTCGATCCTAAAGGACTGAATTCTGATGGTGAATTAAGGAAACAGTTTAGTTCACAACTAACCGACAGCGCTTTCTCGGACTGCAGCGCAAGATGTACAGTGAATTTTGCTGGAAAAGATTCTCAGAGATGTTCGAAGAGAACGACTTCATCAGCGGATGATTCCAGCAGACTCTCTACTGTGGAAGATGCCGAAATCTCAAACGAGGACGACAAATTTCAATTCGACGATGGCGACTTGATGTTTCTCAACGACCCTTTCTATCTGGACGACGATATCATTGCAAGGGAGGATGACGATGAAGATCACAAAGTAACCGTTCCAGTATCCATCTGCTTAGTCATCATTTTCGCTTACATTTTAGCAGGATCTGTACTATTTACGCTCTGGGAAGATTGGGATCTCTTTACAGGATCCTATTTCTGCTTCATTACGCTCAGCACAATCGGATTCGGAGACATTGTACCAGGCACTGACATGACGGAATGGAATTCCCACGAGAAGCTCGTTCTCTGCGCCCTCTGGCTGGCTTTTGGTCTTTCGCTGTTAGCCATGTGTTTTAACCTGATGCAGGAAGAAGTGAAAGACAAATGTAGGTGGTTAGGCAAAAAGTTAGGCTTGTTGAAAGAGGAAGGAGAGTAAATAAATCGAATATTTAGTCATCGTCTCGCTTTAGGGGTCTGCCAAGTAGCCGGTCCAAGGAACATATTCCTACTCACGTGCTGGCCTTCAATCTGCATTAAGAACACTCCTCCGATTAACGAGTTAGTCTCTCCAAAAATGGATCTGCATTGCCCATATCTTATGATGGTATTTTGTTTGTTAACAATATAGCGTCTGAGGTGGTTTCCCGTTTCCTTCCTCAGTACTTGCTAGCTTTCTCTTACGACGCATGCAGTTTGCGGTTGGTCTATTCTTCAGTATCCCGGACATAACACGGTGGATTTTATTCACTAAATAATAGATAATGTAATGGCAGCAATGTGTCTAATACTAATACAACGAATTGGTCAAATCATCAATACACATATAAAATCACTCTTTATTTCTACTACCTCATTTTTAAGAAGGTCGCATACTGCTATTAAAGTGTAACGAAGACAGCCGTATTGAAAGTGTAAAGACGATATGCTACCAATATATGCACAGACGATATGCTGGTACTAAATGCACAGATGATATGCTAACATATGCTAAATATAGTTCGCAAGTGACTATGAAATTGAGAATCAAATACAGAAAATGCAAATCACTTTCCAGTCTACAAAGTTTGGCCTCGAGTTGAAATTAAAATTCAATTTACAGAAGACACATCCATGTTTGATTTTTGCTTAAATATGTTATATTTATCATCATCGTCCTCTTTCCTTTTATTCTAGTTTAATATGTGTTGGGATACGAATGGACCTTCTCCACTCCTCTCTGTCCCTTAGGCCTACCATATCATCAGTCAATCCCCTATTTTTCCATTCGTTGTAGAAAATTTTGTAGCACATCTGGAGCCTAGGTCAACCGAATGTCCGTTAATTTGGATCACAGTGCTTTAGTCGATGTCATCGGTCAATCCCCAAATTGTAGCAAGATCTAAAGCCTAGGCGCTTACCGACCGAATGTCCGTTGGTTTGAATTTAGTGCTGTAGTTGCCTTCTACGACATGTGCAGACTGCGGTCACCGATTGGTCTATTCTTCAAACAACCCGGACATAACACGAGGAGCTTAAATATTTTCTATTATTTTAGGATAATTTCAAACTAAGTTTGGCCTCGAATTTAAGCGCCTGTATTGTAACAGTTATGTAAATAAATCGTGTACATAATTTAATTACCTAAAATAAGTTCAAGTACATCTGAGTTCAACGAAACTGTAGGCCTATAGTAGT
The DNA here is from genome assembly GCA_905160935.1 of Enchytraeus crypticus. Classification (NCBI taxonomy): domain Eukaryota; kingdom Metazoa; phylum Annelida; class Clitellata; order Enchytraeida; family Enchytraeidae; genus Enchytraeus; species Enchytraeus crypticus. The sequence goes on along the minus strand of CAJHZI010000743.1, from coordinate 677,140 downwards.
TCTATACAGCTGTAGCCTATGTGAGATGAACTTATATTAATTTCAATGAATGACTATTTTAATGTTTACTAATTTATCCACTACATATAAATGATTGGGTAGGCCCTATAGCAACGTCCGCTATAATTTCACATTCTAAGCTTTTACTGCCTAGATCTATTGATTTCTAGTCTTAAATCTTGTTCTTTTGTACCCAAGTTCATCGACAAGCTTGCATGCTTACAGAATTGTCTCCAAGAGATACATAATAACTCTCATGATGTGCTTTTATTACCGGATCGGCACCACTTGGGATCCTGTTTCTCTTCAATACATATTTTCATAAATCTTTTTGATCATCTTACCTTCCTGCTAATTTTATTGCCGGGAGGTTCTTACATTCATCCTTAAATAAATAATAACATGATAATTTCCTTCGTAATACTATTTATTGCTATACTGTATATTACATATACCTGTATGACTTCCTCCTACTAGAATACCTAATTCCTTATTTTTGAATAGTCTTTTTAAATACCCATATCAGAATACCCATACACGACTAGAAGTGTAGATTACTAGATTTCTTAAAACATTCGGCTTCAAGTATTTAAATTATTAAGCTCTAAAGACATTAGGCCTACTAATGCTAGTATCATCTCACGAATGCGATATCAGTGACGGGAGTGCCAAGGATTTGAACCTGCACCTAATGATCGGATATTTTACCGACAAAGATGAGTAATTGGTATTTTTTAAATTTCTTAAATATCCAATTGCCGTTTACTCTTATGATTATGATTAGGCTATATGTTAATTATGATTATATGATAATAATAACAATTTTATTTAAATAATAATAATATAATAATAACGATCGTATTAATAGTAATGGGCTGATCAGGTGATTTGCTGGCAAGCTATTCGACAGCGGATCATGTAGGTGCAGGGTTCAAATCCAGTGCTCTCCATGCCACTGACATGCCATTAAGCAGAAAACTGACGTTAAAATTGGCTTTAGCTTTAACAAATATAAAAATAATGATAATTATAATTATTATTACAAATTTACTACGGTTTCAGAAATTGCTGCAAAAATTTAAACGAATGGAAAAATCTCAAATAGGAGATTATTAATTATATGATATAGGACAGAGATGATTTGAGACAGTCTATTAGTCTTCCGACCCTAGTTAAACTGAGATTCAAGAGAAGATGCCGATGATGATTATTAAAAATTTACTACGGATGTAAAAAGCTAAAGGTTTTGTAAAAGCGATTTCGGAAAACAACGTGCAGAATCGCCGCCCGGCTACTCGGTTAAAAGATGTCTTTAGATTAAAAGAACTGAAGTGTTGAATCGCTGAAATATTATTGAGAGCGTTTGTCCAAATTATTATTGTTATTAATTATTATGGTCAATTCTCATTAATTAATTATTTATTAAACTCTGTTATGAGAAAGCAACTCTTAACACTCTGCAATGGATTTGACCGAGTGGTGTCGTCTTAGTGGTTCCAATGATCACTATAATTAAACATATTTCCTTATGCAACTCTCTGTTAAGGAGTAGGCCTAACCAAATATGTGGTTGTAAAAACCTACCTTTGAGCTCTGTTTTACATTTCATCTTCTATTATCGAGTGTCCAAACTATCTTAAACTTCTTTATGCTAATTACAATGTACGTGTTGCCTATTCAGCTTCAGTATAAACTTTTAATTGGTAAATTAATATAAAAATATTATGAATGATCTATGTCAAATTCAATTAGAGAAATGTTAAAGCTCAACGTCTCTCAGCACTCATACTCCACCAGGCAATCCATGACTAATCTATCAATTGAGTCCAGCGCGACTATGTTTAATTCAGTGTATTCACTTTCTGTCGTAACTGGAATAATTTTCCACTTAATTTTCGCAATGCATCCACAAATAATTCTTTTAACTCATATTTGCCCAGCGTCCTAAAAAAGGACGGCACTTTAAAGCGCCATAATATCTTTTTGAAAGAATGAAAAGGAAATCACTGTTGCAATTATGATACATATCTATGCTGTTTACAACTGCTTCCCGGTCTGGGCATATAAAAAGTAAACACGCATTTTTATAATAATAATAATAATAATAATAATAATAATAAGAATAATAAGAATAATAATAACAACAATTAGAGTGCTACTGTCATCAATGACAACATCGAGCACTATTGAGACAAAATCAAGCCGGCGAGCAAAAAGAAGGTCCAAAACGGTGCAAATTCCAAAATCCAGATAATCAGTCCATAGTGAAGGGAATTAAATATAAATAATAACATGATAATATTATATAGTGAAACGATCAACTATGTCGATATCTGTCGCTTTTAAAACCACATGTTTAATCCGTTAGGCAATTTAGACCATTTGCGGTATAACCAGTCCAGTGAATATCCGAGATTTTACTCTCAGATTAGCGCGGCCGGGATTCGAACCCACGAGGGTTCAATTCACCTCAGGATTTGTCATTTAAAACTTCATGACGTTACCCCTGCGATATTAGACATTCTAAACATATGTTCTTTGACGTATATGTGTTAATAAATTATACAAAGATTATTTAATGAATGGTTGGTGATCACTAGTTAATTATTTTCAATTTCATTTACACATTTTGCATTTCTATATATTTATATATATTTATATATATTCTACATAATTCAATTAAACTTGTGTCGAGGTAAATTCTGTCTAAAATAATGCATTTCATTCTACCTTTCCAATAATGTTTACATTATTTACGTGTTAACCCTTATTCCACTCATTATTGCCCATTGCACCGCCAGTCACTCTCATGGCTCTCATCAATCGAATAAATTTTCTTCGCACCAAAGTCCCACTATGCTCTCTCAACATTCGCTCTCTCCAACCCTGACTATATCATTGCACTTCACGATTTGGCCAATACCTTTAAATTTGACTGTTTTGCTATTAATGGAACTTGGTTGTCAGCCAAAACCTAACCCAGCGAGCTAATGGCCATCCTTCCACCTGGTTACGAAATGCATATTGCTAACCGTGATACCAAAATCTCCGGTGCTAAGGGGGTGGCGGAGTAGCTCTCCTATTTAGGACGCCTTTCACCCTCTTAAGCAGTCGCTCACATAAATTTTCCAGTTTTGAAGCTATTTCAGCCACTGCTAAATTTAACTCTTGTACACTGCACGTTGTTTCAGTGTACTGTCCCCCTTCGTCATCTCCATATGCCAAACCTTTCTCTATGTTTCTGTCGGAGTTTGCTGCATTGCTTTCCTCTCTCACTGCATCCAAATCAGATTTTGTCATCACAGGTGATCTAAATATTCATGTTGACCAACCACTTGATCACTCAACCCAGCAATTCAATAGCCTACTCAAATCCTGTAATGCTGTACAGCACGTTAACATTGCCACACACTTGGACAACCAGACCTTAGATCTTGTCATTACTTCTTCCCAGTCTGCACTAGATCCTACAAGTATTGACATTTTATCACATTCTCCATCAGACCATTTCCCTGTCACTTGCTCATTCAACCACATGAAATCCCAAACTGTACCTAACACCACTACTATATCTTACCAGAAAATCAATAACATCAATATCGACCAATTTTGCTCAGACCCCGAGAATTCGACTCTAATCAAGTCGCCTTCTCTTGACCTTGATGAACTTGTACACCAGTACAACTCCACCCTTTCTGCCCTGCTTGACAAGCACGCATCTTTAACTCGCAAGACTGTAAGGGAGTCTAGCACATGGTTCACTCCTGAACTAGCTAAGTCGAAGGCTGTGTGTCGTAGAGCCGACAGGAAGTGGCGCCAAACCATGCTGTAGTTTGGAAAACTACATCCAATCTACAATATAAAGCGTATCGTTCTGCCATTGCATTTGCTAAGCAACGATACTACTCCACTGTTATCAGCAATGCAGTAGACTCCAAGAACCTATAGAAAGCAGTCAACACTTTATTGCATAGGTCACCCTCTCCGTCTCTTCCTTCACTTCCAGTTGAGTCACTTCCTAAACAGTTTGCTCTTCACTTCTCTGACAAAATCAACCAACTCCGGTCCTCCATCATTCCTCTCATCTCTAGCTCCACCCCTCACTATCCTCAACTAAATAAATCAACCGATGAACAACTCCAAAGATTCACCCCTGTCTCCATTGAGGCGATCACGCAACAAGTCTTGACTTCTCCTCCCATGCACTGTGATCTCGACCCTATCCCTACTTCTCTGTTGAAGAAGTGTATCCATGTTCTGGCACCCTTCAATTTCCACAATTGTTAATTTATCCTTGTCCTCTGGCACTTTTCCACAGTCATTTAAAAATGCTATTGTCACTCCACTCCAAAAAAAACCCTCGCTGGACAAGGAATCACTCTCCAACTACAGGCCCATATCCAATTTACCATTCATTTCCAAACTCACAGAGAGACTAGTCTTTCAAAGACTCTCCACCTATCTTAAGTCCAAAGACCTCTTCAACAATCGTCAATCTGCTTGCACCCAACATCGCTCTACTGAAACTGTTCTTCTTTCTGTCTGTATCACCATTACTAACGCCATGTGCACTCAACGTGTCACTGGACTTTGTACTCTCAATCTGTCTGCTGCTTTCAACATCATCGATCGCCAAATCCTCCTACAACATCTTTCCTCATGGTTTGGTATCCACGGCAATGCACTTGCTTGGTTTACTTCATATCTCACCGACCGTACTCTTAGCGTCAAAGTTCAAGAGTATTCCTCTCCGCCTTCCATCCTCAAGTACAGTGTTCCTCAGTGCTCTATACTTGGTCCTATCCTCTTTAATTTATACACTACTCCACTAAGCTCCTTGATCTCTTCACATTCATTAGACCATCAACTTTTCACTGATGACACTCAGCTGTACACATGCTTCACCCCCCACTCCTATCCTGATGCTAAGGCTTGTCTACAGCAATCCTTTCAGCAGATATCTTCCTGGATTTCTGCGAATTTCTTGGCACTCAATCCATCCAAGACTGAGTTCGTGCTATTTGGAACACTTCAGCAACTTTCAAAACTGAACAAGGTGTCCCTGGCTCTCTCTTCCAATGTTTCAGTCACACCAGTTTCTTTTGTGAAGAATCTTGGTGTTGTCCTTGATCACCACCTCTCATTCCACGAACATATCACTAAAACATCACAAGCAGGTTTCTTTCATATTCGTGATCTTCGTCGAATAAGACAATTTCTTTCTCTCGAGACTGCCACTACAATTGGCGCTGCTCTCGTGCAATCCAAACTGGATTACTGCAACTCCCTATTTCTAAATCTTCCCAGTTGCGAGATTGATAGGTTGCAGTTCATTCAGAATTCCCTTGCACGTGCAGTCTTTCATAGCTCCAAATATTCTCATGTTATTCCAATCCTCAAGTCATTACACTGGCTCAAAGTCAGAGAACGCATTTTATACAAGACAGTTTCTCTAACTTATAAGTCTATTACCACTCCTGGTAATAGTTACATGTCCCACTTACTACAAGTGGGACAACCTACCTCCAGGCCCACCAGGTCCTCTAAGTTAGTTACTCTAGAGAGACCGAGCCTTCCTTCATGTAGCAAGCTGTCTAGGCGCTCCTTCCAGCATGCTACCCCGCAGATCTGAAATTCTCTTCCTTCTACTCTGCGCATCCTCTCATCTATTCCTGATCAGCCTTTCCTACTCTATGAACAATTTCCTAGGCGATTTAAATCTTTTGTCTTCGACTTTTCATATCCACCAAACGTCCACGAACTGAGACCAACACGTAACCTCCATTCCGCTAGTACCCTTCCTTGGACTGACCACTCGGACTTTGGCTGATTAAAAGATATTCGGTTTTAGAGGGGTTGACAGAGAGACGATTACTGCAAAACCATGAATACACTTGAAAATAAATACACTTGAAAAAGTACGTCGTGGTGTTCAGCTAGATAAGATACTGTGTGTGGTCACTGATGGCTACTCGTACTCGTAATATGTACCTTTACTTTTCCATTGTTATGCATGCTTATCAATGCTTGCATGGATGTTTGCTTTCGTCATTTGCTAGTATTTAATAATATTTACTTGTATGTTGTTTGTCAGTGATTTGGTGTTGATGCCGAAAATAAAACAAAACACACACCACACACATATATATATAATATATATACATATATATATTATATATATATATATATATATATATATAATATATATATATATATATAATATATATATTATATATATATAATATATATATATATATATATATAGTAGATGTAAATATTGAAGGCCTATTGATGCTAGGTACGATTCTATAAAATTTACTTGCATGTGAGTGTATTATTTAGGTTAGATGAATTACAAAGAAAATTTGATTCCACTATTTTAAATGTATTTTTATTTTTCTCTTTAAAATATTCTCAACTATATTCAGGTAGCCAATTTCCATACTTTTGTGCTATTATCTTATTTACATTTCATATTCAGGAAATTTTTCAACTCCTTTTAAATTGCTTTCAATCCTTTCAATTATTTTCAATTGAATGTAATTTTTTAATTTTTGAAAACTACTGTTTTCGCTAAAAAGAAATTTAGTATCTAACGTTGCTGCCATCGTTCTTAAGATATACATAAATACATTTTATGCTGTTAATAATATGCTGAAACAATTTGACAAAAGTTTTTTGCAATTTACGATTAGGGATATATATTGCACTAGTATCGAACAACTCTGTGACGTGAACTTAAGTCGAACGTAAATTTGATAAAATCTGATCAGTTGACTTTATAACAATGAGTTCAGAATCATACTTAAATAAGCTGAAGGAAAAGATAAACGACATAACAGAATGCACTATATGCACCGAAACTATCTCGGACGCACGAATTCTTCCATGTGTCCACTCGTATTGTCTCGCTTGTATAAAGTCTTGGGGCAAAGACAAGATAACAGCAGATAACAAGACCCTCGAGTGTCCGCTCTGTAGAAAGCCTTTCACTCTGGAGTCTGGAAGATTTGAAGATCTGCCAGTGAATCACTTCATCAACAAGCTTATTGATGCGAATAAAATGTTAGATAAAGCTGCAGATGGAGAATTAACGAAACAGTCCTGCGATATTTGTAAGGCAATGAACCTTGCTGAAACTGCTGATGCTTATTGTGTAGAATGCAGGGAATGTCTTTGTCTAGCTTGTTGCAGAAGACATGAAATTCAAAGAGTCTCTAAGTCACATACGACTGTAGGTTTGACTCAGATGCCAAGTCCAGGGGAACTTCTTAAAATGTCATCTAGTTATTGCCAGGCCCATTCTGGTCAGGAATTGACCTTATATTGTTACGACTGTGTGGCTACAGCTTGTGTCGTGTGTTACGTTGCAAAGCACAAGGAGCATAAATGTACGGACATATCAAATTCCTCAAAGGAATTGAGCAAACAGATCGATGAATCTTTATTGATGATCAAAGAGCAGATGAAAGAAAGGGAATCAGTAGTGAATGAAACCAATATATCAATGAGTGATTTTGAGAACCAAATTAAATCTGCTGAAGAATCACTTAATCGAAAATACGAAGAGATGAGGGCTCTTCTGGACTTTCAATACAGCACATTGTTGACTCAGCTGCGCGAAGCAAAAGCAGAACGGCTGAAGGAGCTGCAAATTTTAAAGGAAGAAAACGAGTGTGAGATGGCAATAATGAAAGATTTTGAGAAATATTGGAGTGAGGTTAAAGCGAAAGGTTCTGTTTGTGACATTGTTCAAACTGCTGCCTGCTTGAAAAAGAGAGCGGAAGATTTAACAAGCAATCTTGAAAGACAACGGTCCGAAAATAAAAGTAGAAAAGAATACTGTAAGATTGAATTCGTTGCTGCATCATCAAATCCAAATCAAACCGAAGACAAATCTAATAAAGTAGAAATTCTTGGACACATCAGCCAATGGAACGAAACTAACATTATGACCCATCCTGGTTAGTCTGATTTTTAAATTTTCAAGTTTGTTTTCAGCTCGATTAAAGTTATGTGGATATGATTAGTAGAGCTATAGTAACTAAGAGCTTTCTATACAATCACTCGTATATGTATATTATAAGAGAGAGAGAGAGAGATATGTGTTATAAGACAATGAACTTGTTCGTTACTCTCGGTAAATATTTTTTAAATTAATATCAGGGCTGCTAATTTTAAAGAAAATACTAACGTTTACTAATCTGAAATTAAATAAATCTAATGTTGAAATCATTAATTATACACTAATTATTCATAGAATTAAGGTCAGCAAACCTTGGGTTCGTTACATTTGTGAACAATTTATGGCAATTTTTTCCCTTATTCAATCGGGCTAAATGTATTATCTTTCGCAAAATAGGCTATTATTCTGGAATTCACTTCCAGTCAAATCTCTTTCATCATGTAGTGTTGCATCATTCAATTTACATGTTTTAACAATAGTTTTTTTTGGTTTGTAATTGTAAATGCCTCATACTAACTGTTCAAATCTTTAACTGTTGTTTAAAAATAATTTACACACTGTGTTGATTCAATTAATTAGAATTGCTCCATAAATATTTGTATACAACTAACATTGAACTTAGAGTCAAATAAAATTACTACGAATATTTTCAATTCATCAAGGATCGTCGTCGGTTATAAACTTGCTGGTTGTAAAATATTTAATTGAATTTAGTGGTTGTCCGATGTAATAAATATTACTTGTAGATTTAAGGGCAGGCTCTTCACTAGGCCTAAGATTAAACTTGATTCTCCCCTTCAGTACGATAACAGTAATAGAACGTCTAATTAATATTGAGGAAGTCTAATTTGTACTATAAGTTGTCTATATAAAATCACACTGAACTCTCAATTATTCTGTCAAATGGATGGTACTTTGAATATTTGTATAATTATCATCATCATAATCATCTTCCCTGAATTTCAGTTTGACTAGGGTCGGGATATGAGTAGATTCCTCTCGTTTTAAAAAATGTAGCAATTTCTGGAGCTTCATCATCGTCATCAGTTTCTTGCGTTCTGAAGAGAACATGGGGCTGCAACATTCCTTCATTACTTTCTCACTTCAGCAACCCTCACAGCATCTTCCCATGAAATGTTCAAAGTTTTCAAATCTTTGTTGATCGTGCTGAACCAAATAATTCTAAATCTACCTCATTTCCTTTATCTTGACTTGGCTATAAATTTATTGCAGTCTTGCACATCTATCATCAGGCATTCTGGGTACATGACCGAAGAACCTTATCCCTCTTTCCTCAACAATTTCATCTAATTTTCTTTCTCCAAACCTTTTAAGCACTGTTTCGTCTTTGATGTGCTCCCAACAATGAGTTTTAGGATTCTTCTGAGATATTTTTTGAAAGAAGTAAGGAAGTTAATTTTATGTTTTATTTTATTAGTACTTTCCCAGATTTCACACGCATACTTCAAGACTGAATTTTTTTTAGTCCCACATCAATTTTATTTGTTTTCCAAATATGTTGTTGTCTTTGAAAGACGTCATATGCCTTACCCATTCTACATTCCACATCTTTTTCACTTGATCCGTTTTGCGATATTGTACTGCCTAGATACGCGAACGTTTTTTCTCTTTCAACCCCCTCTGATTAACTTTTATGGTAAATACGTCTGAAACTGCAGTTGTGAGGATTTTTGTTTTTCAGAGCTAATTCTTAATCCTACTTTTGCAGCGTTTTCTTTTAAAGCTCTCGTAATTTCTTGAAGTTGATGCATATTGTTTTTTAGTAGGGCTATATCGTTCGCAAAATCAAGGTCGGCTGGTTTCCTATGACCCAAATTTATTCTCATTCTCTTTCATCGAAAGATTTTCTCAATACAAAATCAATCACTAGTAGAAAAAGGAAGGGCGACAAGATACATCCTTACCTGACTCCTGTTACCATATTGAAAGAATCAGTGATTCCTGTTGGTGTTTTTATATTGCAGGACGAATTCTTATATAACAGTTTAAACAACTCAGTGAATTTCTCAGGAATTTCATAGCTTCTTGTTATTTCCATATACATGTAGTGTCCTAAAGAATACCATCAAGTACTTTTTGAAATCAATAAATATCTTGTTGGAAATCTATGCCCTGTTGAATAACATGAGGCAAAAGCGCAGAGATCCATACCTTACGTCTGGTCTGTTTATAAGAGCCCAATCAGGCATTCGCTTAGTGAGCGACTAGGTTTCAAAATATTTTACGCCATATTCTGGAGCCTAGTCACTCACTAACCGAATGCCTGACTGGGCTCTTATAAACAGACCAGACGTAAGGTCTGGATCTTTGTATTTGTCGCCTTTTGTGACACATACTGGTCTTTTCTTCAGAAATTCGGGGGACACAACACGGTAGATATTTGCACATATTGGTATAATATTACATAACTTGATAATTCAATAAAGTGGTGTACAAATAATTTACACTCTCACATCGACCCACATATTGAAATCTTGTTCTAAACGAAAGGCTTAATTCAGGTTATTTCAAGCAAAAGCCATACGTTATTGAAAACTATTATTTATTCATCAGCTGCTAAATTTAAAATCTTTGATTTTTATGGTGACTATAGTGAAATTAATATTCATGATGATATCGACCACTTATAATATGACATTACAAAACCGTTGCGTAGTTTATAGTCTAGTTGTTCATTTTGCCGGTCCTGCGAATGTCTGAGATTTTGCTCTCTGATCAACTCGATGTGGCGTTGATCCCATGACTTCATGAACAGCTATTTTAAACTTCATGGCGTTACCTGACGCTCGACACACTGAGCTATTTATACTTTCTACATATATAACGCCATTCCATAACGGTGTTCATTAGCGGGCATGTTCAGAACAATCGGATATGTTCATATACCTCTGGTCTGTTTAAAAGCCCAATCTCACAACAAGTCTTGAAAAAGTATAAAATGAGATTGTAAATCCCCTAGAGTTGTCGAATAGATTTTTAATACGTTGCAGTATCTATCCTATACTGTTAAACTGAAGTCTGAACGAATTTAAGTCTTATAATGTAAACTTTTCCATTTATCTCTAACATTATGCCAATCGATGCATGTTTAGTTGTTGACAGTGAATGTATTCATACAATTTTGTTCTATTTAGGCCTAAAAGTTAATTTTTCTTGTGAAAGTCCAGTTGGATAGAATTAAATTGCTTGTGATAATTTGTGCATATTTGTATAAACAATTCATATGTTCTGTGTGTTGTTTGTTTAAGACTGGCGATTGCTAAAGTCAGGTTTGAAGAGTTGTGAAATTCTACAATGTGGCCATAGCGTCAGTGGAATGACCATCTTTAAGGATGAGCTATTTATCGTTCGAAATGGAATTTCTGGTATAGAGGCTTATCAGTTGAAAAACTTATCGCTTTCAACAAGACGACTAATAAATGTTGATAACCTAACCATAACGGCTGGTATAGTGGCTAGTGGAATCCACAAATCCTTATTCGTTTGCAATCAAAGCCCTTCATATATACACAAAATTAGTTTAATTGATGACTCTCAAACTGGATGGAAACTTCCCGCCAAAACGCCTTATGGTTTGTCGCTCTCTCGTCATCAGCATTTACTGGTTAGCTTTGTCAGGGCTCAACTTATTGAAGAATATGATGCTTCAGGAAAACTTCTTAGAAGTATCAATTTAAACTTAGCCGGATATCGGGGCGGAAATTTTCACGCTATTGAGCTTAAGTCTGGCGATATGGTTGTATCGTCATCGCGTCATTGCGTCTTTGCTGTCAACTCGAATGGGAACGAGATCGGGACAATTACTAATAATGCAGACCCACCGATCAGCAATCCCTATCAAATTGGAGTGGATAAATTAGGCAACATACTAGTTGTCAATTACGGGTATAACAGACTTTCACTCTACAGCAGCTCTCTACAACACCTTGGAGACCTCAGCGTGAATGAAATTGAAGCTCCTATGTGTTTTTCCTGGTGTGCAACTAACGAGAAGCTGTATGTTGCAGAAAATAGTGGCCGTCTTCTTAGCTTTTCCAAGTGAATATAGGCTCATTACATTGAGTTATGGAGGAAGTAATTATATTTGATAGCATGATTTGATAGGCGGCCAGTGGTATCAGGACGTCACGGATGAAAGTGATATGTTTTGGAAGTAGAATGAATTCACTGGACACTAATTTTAATATTGACTACAGAGAGTTGTGCAAGTATAGTATTTGTGTGAATATATGCATTTGTATACATGCATTTATGCATTCATGCATTTGTATACATGCGTTTGTATAGTAGCCTACGTTTCTTATCTATGAGAGATTCTGCGCCTTGCATTAACGATGGAGAGAGAATTTAAGCCGAAACAGCAAATAAAAATTCTTCTGACTATATTATTAAATAATTTCGATAAAATGTACTAATAACGAGAGATGCATAGAAACAGAGAGGGATACCGTGTGAGAAAGAAAAGCAGAGAGAAAGATATTAGAAAGCAATTTCCTGATATCGGATTCTGCAGGTCGATACCAGAATCTAACGTTAGCATTATCATAAACCAGGTCCATGGTAAAAACTGCTTAAACTCTTCGTGAAAGGTTCATCAGATACGTTAGAACCGAGAAGTAACTCACTGGTACACGCGCCCTAATTATATGCCAGGATTGTTCATTCCAATAACCTGATGTTGGTGGCATGTAATGACAAATATATAAATATGTCATTACTTCGTAGAAAAATATGCCTATGTTTTAAATATAGATAAAATGTTTGTTTTCTGAGTGCTATTTCTCTTATGTCTTTGTATTTTTTCTATTTTTTTCAATAGGAATATTCTTTTGTTGTAAGTATACATTAAATGTTTTATTCGTGCTATTTCCTTTATATCCTTGTATTTTTCTATTTTTTCTAGTTTTTTCTTCAATAGGAATATGATTATGCTTTAAGTATAGATGAAATGGTTTCTTTGTGCTATTTCTTTTTATCTTTTTATTTTTCAATTAGAAATATGCTTAGGCTAGATGTATAGATGGAATATTACCTTTGCAATTTCTATTATATCTTTGTATTTTACCAATTTCTTAAATTTTTTCTTCAATAGGAACATGCTTCTGCTTTAGGTAGGCCTGTAGATGTAATGGTTTCTTTGTTGTGTTTATTTGTACTTTTGAATATTTTCAATTTGGAACATGCTTATGTTTTAAGTTTAGATGAAACGATTTTTTTCTGCAACTTCATTAATATCTTTATATTTTTCAATTAGGAATATGATTCTGTTGAATCTGTTCTAACTATGGATGAAATGTTTTCTTTGTACTAAAAGCTGGTAAAGCTAATATTAACGTCAGATTCCTCACTCGAAAACGATGTCACTGACGGGCGAGCTCAGGATTACCACATCTGTATCGTTGTAACTTTTCAATTATACAATTAATGACAATTATTCTAATAAATCTATCTGGATAAATGGAGAAAAGACGTTTAAAGCATATTGTTGTCATATTTCTGCTACTTCTGTTTAACAGTATGTAACTACTATATACTACACGGAACAGCTATGAGTGTGGAATTTATTTTTGACATGGTCTAAACTCTTTTGTGATTTTACAGTTCAGATGTACTTTTCACTTTCTTCGTTGTAAATGCGCTTTTATACTGTTAATCTATTAATGCAAATATGCTTATATGTGTAGAAGAAGAAAGATACATATATATATATATATATATATATATATATATATATATAATATATATATATATATATATTATATATATATATATACATGTATATATAGGCCTGATACTTGTATAGGCCTATATATTATGTACGTATATGCTTATATATATATATTATATATATATATATATATATATATATATATATATATTTCTATATATATGTACACATACATATAGAAATTATACATATCTTTTATATTACTATTATTGTTGGTGTTGCAATATCTATATCTGCTTATGAATTATATTAATTTGGATAGAGTACTGCCTTTCTGAGCACACTCGTAGTAGTTTTCCTAATAAATGTCATTAAATGAAGCACTTCTCTGGTATTCGTGTCGTCTCCTGTTAATTCTTCCTTCATTAGTCATTCATTCATCACCCTAACGTCTGAATCCCACTAGGCCCTGATTCCTGAATTTTCAGCACGAATTGCAAATAGGACTTCCTGTAGTCAGAGGCTCAGAACATTAACGCCCGAGAGTCTATCATAGTGTCACATAGCGATGTAGTCTAAGTAGTTTAATTTCGTCATGCCTTAAACAAGTCAAAATCACTTTCATTAAGCGTGTATCAAGATAGATAGATATACTTTGTGTGAAAACTGTATATCGTAATTAATTATTAGATACAGAATGGATGACCAATTTCATAGCACGCTTGCTTGATAAGTAGAAGGCTGTCGGTTCGATTATAATATAATTCGGGTGATTCTTTACTTGTAAGTATATAAATTATATGTGAGACACAGCAGTCTAGCACACAAATATGTCTCATTGCAAATAATCTGGTTTTAAGAAATGTAAAATAAATAAAACATTTCAATATATGAATGTAACAAATGTAAAAAAGTAATTATTTTAATTCTAAAAACTTCATAGAAAACCAATAAAGTAATTTGTAGGCCTATACTAAATCTTAATTCCAGCACCATTTCAGTAACTATATAAAGCAAACAAATAAAAAATAATTAAATGAAGCAGAAAGAGAATAACTACAATTTAAGAGTTGGATTAACATAAAGCTAAACTATTGTTTTAAGTATTATAATGCAATTACAATAACAATATAATAAGTGTAATAGCAATTGCCCTTTCTCTATCTAACTTTAAGTTAATAACTATTCAAATCACATAAAGAGCATTATTTATTAATGAATGTATTCATTATGAATAAAAATGCTTTATCAAATACTTTTTTTAGTTTAAAAATCCAAGTATTTCGCAATATTAATTGTTGCTATAACTGATCATTATCAAGAAATTAAATAAATATTTTCTATTTACAATTTAAAAATTGAAGTTTGACCTCCATAAAATTGGCATTGCTTAGTTGTATTTCAATTGGAATTCAGTAATTGAACATAATAAGTTCATTAAATTCTTATTGCATTTTAATTAATAAATTTAATAGTTAACTGAAAATTCCTTGTAATGTTTAATAGAATATATCAAGCCAAAGGCATCTCTATACTTTACAACAGTTACGGTAAAACAAGCAATATACAATCAAATAAAATGCATACTGTAAAAATTACTAAAACATTAAGTAACTATCATACAAAATCATGTAATTATATTTCATATAATATCATGTAAAGACCAGCCGACATCTATACTGAGAGTGGTAATGGGAATTAACTTACGAAATTAGGTTTACTCACTCACTGATTTAGCCTAATCAATCTTCTAACCTATACATTATAAATTATATATACATTACATACATAATATTAAATAATACATAATATAATACATAATTAAATAATGCATTATATAATGTATTATATATTACATACTGTGTTACAGATATTACATATGATTATTATTATTACATCCTACAAAAATTATGTCGACCCAATTACTTCAATTAATGATTTGAAAGATTGGAGTATGATAGGGACTACTTGTGTGTATCTTCACTCTTTTGTCTCTCGATTAACTGTGCTCTAAAGATAACGGCGTAAGCTTAACTAAAGTACCCTGCTCTATTCTGAACGTGAGTGTCCTGAATCAATTCACTGCGGCAGTGACGACTGGTGGCGGAAGACATGAGACAAAATGCAAACGAGGAGATCCGTACATTAATTCTTGTGCAATTGTCACGTTTCATGGGTCCAATTCTATTAGTTAGCCTTCATCACAGCTTACACGTAGGATGAACACATTGAAAACTCTGGCGGGGGTTTCATAGGGACTTCCCGGCTATCCAATTTAATTAGCTCTATTTGAAAAGCGCTTATTTTAATGCTTATACACCTGTATTTGTAAATTTAATAACATTTTATGCCCCTTTCTTCTATTCTTATTAAGTCTTCATCATCATCATCATCATCTTCTTCTTCTTCCCGTGAATCGCAATTTAACTATGATAAGTGTACATGTATATGTACGTGTATAAATGTTTGCAATTTCGCCATTTCTGACGCCTAGGCGAACACCAACCGAATGCCCTTTCTGACGTTGATTTTTATCATATGGATCTTAGTGCTCTGTCAGTAGCGGATCCAGAGGGGGCCCAGGTGGCCCGGCCCCCCCCCAGGCCTGGCGAATTTTAAAAAAAACTATATCTTCATTGTTTCTAAAGGAATTTCTATGTGTCAATATGTTTGTAAGGGCATTGGTTGGGGAGGGGGGGGGGGATACGAGAGGGAACTCAGTTTCACTAGATTATTTTCTTTTGAATATGGGATTAGGGGCCCATATTTGGTATCCTAGGAGTCCTGTATAATGGAAAGGTGCCCGAAAAATGTTGATCGTTTCACTAGCTCTCAATTTTCACTTTGGCCACTGTATATGAGGAAAAGGGTGTAAGTAAAAATGTGAACTCTGCCCCGGAGCAGTGGTGCAAATTTAACAGCCTTGAAGCCTTGACTTGGAGAGACTTAGGCCCCCCCTTCTACCGCCAAAAATTGGTCACTTTTTCAATTCATCCAGATCCGCTGAGTTTCTTCAGAGGTGAAAAATTATCCTACTTTTATCCACAGCAAATGAAGAATTTTAAGTATTTTTGGTTTTCCTCTCACTTTAGTACGGATATGAGTGGGGGGGGGGGGGTAAGATAGGGGAAAAACTCACTCATGAGCCGAGCGCAGTAGCGAAAAAAGTGAGCCCTACCACCACCACCCATAGCATTTTTCTGGTTGCGTCATATGTCCCGAAGAAGGCGTTGCGTAAGCAATAAATGTTCACACTTTCAAAAATAAAATTCGGCCCCCCCCTTAAAAAATTCCTGGATCCGCCCCTGTGTTCTGTCGCCTTCTATGACACTTGCAGTCCACGGTTGGTCTATCTTCAGCAACGCGGACACAACAAGGGTCACTATTCTTATATAATATATATTTATCGAAATTATTAAATAATTAGCGAAACTTTATACAGAGTATAGAAAATTCAAAATGGCTTCCTAGCATAATGATAAATAGTCAGGCTGTATGGCATTAACTGTAGCGTTCTGTGAAGCATCAGTAGGTCTCTACTGCAGGCTGAGAGATGCGCAGCCTGTAAACTGTGCCCGCTCGTTGTTGATGTGCCTTTGGGCTTGCAGCAAAACTAAAATTAACTTTATTTAAACATCTGAGATCTATTCTTACCGTTAGTCAATTTTCCTGTTCTGAAATTCTTAACCTTGCAGGCCAAATTGTTTGCCTAAAAGATTTACAACTGTCGTGATCATTGGCACGGAGGCAATTACTGTTCAGACCAGTCTGCAAGAGACTATATTTATTTTCAGTTCATCAAAAATTCAGAAACAAAAAATCCTGTATTTTTCAAACATCCTGTATTATGTATTGACGATTAGTACAATACATGCCCCTTTTATTAGTCCTAGTTTAAATCAGGATATGGACTGGTGCCATGATCCTGTTGTTAGGCCTACTTTAAATCAGGATATGGACTGGTGCCATGCCCCTTTTGTTAGTCCTAGTTTAAATCAGGATATAGCCTGGTGCCATGATCCTGTGTTGCTAGGCCTACTTTAAATCAGGATATGGACTGGTGCCAGGACTCTGCTGTGATCAGGCTCTATTTCCTGTAGGAAGTCAAGAGCGGACAATTAACAGATTAGTTGACTCTGAACTTTTATGAGGAATCGAGCAAATATTGACGCAGTCTCGCTCTTGATTGATTTGATGGTCCCTAACACAGATGTCGCGTAATAAACAGAGACAAATTATTCTGCGCAACAATGACGCAGCAAAGAGAGAATTTTAACAGGAGTGGAGGCATGCCTCCCCTTCCTAGCTTTATTATTAGGTCAAATATCGAGTACTTTGATTTTTTGAAGTATAGAGCAGAAAATGTCTAAAATATCTCTCAAGTTTGTGCAAAATGTGCGACCCAGAAATACATTGTACCGGTAACACTTCTGCTTGTCCTGGTTAAGAGCTGTTGTCTGCTAAATATACAGATCCGTAATGAGAATGAATCTTGACTTTGGTCGAGATTCACATGGAAGGGACAAAGACAAAGACAAGAGAATATAGGCCTAATATAATATAAGATATAGATAATAATATATAATAAATAAATAATAAACAATATTAATATATCAGATATACATGTAGAAAAGAGAATAAAAGATAAGAGAAAGAGAATTTGTTTTGATCTTTATATTTAATATATTTTAGAAATATACATCGGAGCTGCAGTCAACATGAAGTGTTAGACTGACCTAGTGTGCACGGGCCCTACAGTAGACCAAGTATATTCTCACACAATGTAAAATTATAATTCAAGTACTTAAAACATATTAAGTATGAGAAGAGGTTTTGCTTCTATATTATGTGTACAGAATCTGAAATTGTTCCGTTATTCATTTTTCCTCATATTGTTAATTTAGTCAGAGTCATACATAATTAATCCTTATTTGGCTACAAAAGGACCAAGTTAGCGTTGATGGTTTCGTATTGCTACGCAAATGTTCTCAACTAAACTATCTTTTTTAATCACCAATTTGCTCTCAAAATCACAAGCATAAAATTCATCAAATTTATCAATTATTTCAACAACAACAACAACAACAACAGCAATACATGTATCTGCAGTTCTGCAAGAATTACCAATTCAATGCTGCAATTGCTCTTTCTTCGTCGAAGTTGCAAGAGACTATATTTACGTTACTCTTTCCTTCGTCATGCTACTTGACCCCTCTCACCCGGCAATCACGGGTCGTGACTGATAAAGAATTGGCCCACTCTGCTGTGACCTGCTGCCGAGTGTCCATGAGATAAGGCACGACGCTGCTGATAAAGCAATCCTGTAGACTTAGTCGAAGCTTCATAGCGCTCTGGGACACTTTAGATAGGATTGGGGTCTAAATTGCAAGTAGTTAATTTCAAAGCTTACTGGTATTTAGGGTTCACTTTAATTACATGTACCAGGAGCATAATTTATGACAAAACTTACACGTATGCGGCCCAATGACGGATCTAGTGTGGCCAGTGTGTTTAGCCTCCCCGTCTCGTTAGCCCCTCCCCCCAATAGATAGTTTAGCCCCCCTTAGAAAAGGTCGTGACTTTGCTTTTGAAGTGGAAATGGTAATGATAAGAAATCATTTTGATTGGAAAATGGAAAAATGTGGCGAAGTAGCCAAAAAAGTTTCGAGCCCGTCTCCCCGTAAATAATTCATATATCCCTGTGTATGTCATCCTTAAATTCGAAATAAGACTTTAAGATTACTAAGTTAAATAAATAGCAGAATATGCACATAGGTCTATTCGTAATCGAATTCATTTTCAATATGTAAATCACATATACTTTAAATAGATACCGAGGTGACAGCACAATATATTGGCCTACATGTAGAATATAAACAAGCAGCAAACATAATAA
Source organism: Enchytraeus crypticus (assembly GCA_905160935.1). Taxonomy (NCBI): domain Eukaryota; kingdom Metazoa; phylum Annelida; class Clitellata; order Enchytraeida; family Enchytraeidae; genus Enchytraeus; species Enchytraeus crypticus. The sequence continues at coordinate 657,589 of CAJHZI010000743.1, read as the reverse complement.
ATAGCATTTCTAACGTTTGTTTAAATATTAAATTATAATATTTCAGGGTTTAGATGAATTTCTAAGGATAGCACCATTATGACGCTGTGCCTTTAATCGCCTATCTAATGTCCTTTTCTAGTGTGACGACATACCAAATGAAAAGTGAGGACAAGAATTGAATTTAATAAATCAACGCACGTGAAGAAAATATTCGCGCGCAATGACACTAGAATGGGAACTTTTCTTTGTTCTTTGGCACTTGACTAAAGCGACTAATCGATAGGTTCTCCATGGTTGCGCTTCATTACTGCTTCCTGCAGGAATTTATGTGTAATGCTTTGATGATTGCTGCTCGAAAATCTGAATATTATAACTTCATAGTATTATGCTGTACTACAAGCAAAAATTTTAATATAAGAAATATAAAATATATTAAATTTAATTTTTAATGGAAGAATAATATTTCTACTAGTGAATTTGTGACTTTGCGATTCGTTTTTAATACGTTTGTATTTGGTTCACTTGATTCATACATTCAAAAAGACATCTCGACACTCAACAGGCAATGAATTTCTAATTGAGTGACACGTATTTAATAGCTCCTGATATAACTAATGCTTGTATAGTCAGTACCTATCCTGATAAAACTACTGCGTACTGAATACTAATAATAGTGGTGGTGGTGATGATGATGATGATGATAATAATAATAATAGTAACAATAGTAACAATAAGAATAATAATAGTAGGCCTAATAATAAAAATTAAATAAGTCTATTTATCATACCTTTAGCCCAGGGCCCTATACAGCCCGATACAATTAAAAAAGGTAATAATAATATTAGTATTAATATTAATATTGATATTAATATTAAGTATTAAATATTATTAAGAATTTAAATGAAGAATTGCAGGAATCAAGTCTCTAGTGAATCAGTGTCTATGGAAGTTAAAAGCATTCTCTGCACTGTCACATTTCATCAAATCTTGCATAGATCAAATTTCACCGCTTTTCTCCATCTTAACGTCTTTAAGGATATTTTGATTAATGTTAGTAACCTAAACTAGGCGGTCATTCATAATCTGCAATGTTTAGTTTGCTAATGAGACATAAATGCTCTGAATAACAATAAACAATATTGATGTGTTAAATATTATTATTTAGATAGGCCTATATGATTGAGAGCCTCTGAGTTAAGTCGAAATTGGCAAGAAAATAATAAAGAAACCATTCTTGCGGCCTGATAAGTTAACAATCCATAGAGCACGAAAGCAATGACATAATATTCAGAGAACACTAATAAGAGTAACAGCTAAACATATACTGATGGGTATATAGGATATATATATATATAGAAATAAACATTCACATATCATCAATCATTTCCCTTGTTCTGAACTCCCGTTTAGCCACAAAGAAAGAATTTACATTTAGGCCTATAAAGTAAGTTCTGATGATTGCAGTCGGCATGACAGCAAAGGGTCATTATTGGGTCTACTTAAAGTAAATAATTTAGGCATATTAAATAAAATATAGGCCTACCATAAGATAACAGCAAAGGTTTATTTGCTTATCTCCAACTGACAAATCGGCCAAAAGGCTGATTGTCATAATGTAGTGCTCCATTTGGCATTAGCATGTATTTGTTCTGCTAAAACCTCACTACCTAATGTGTATTTGCATTTCTTCATTAATAGCTTTATAACTTCAGTATTACTTTTGGTAAACAGGATTGACTTCTCGGGGAATGACGCCCCTGCCCAATTAACGTTAGTCAAAGCTGAGAAAGGTATAGGAGGCCCGCCTCCTTATAAGCAAAATCCCCAAGAATAATGGTAATAATAATAATAATAAGAATAAAAATATTTTTATTATTAGTATTATTAAGGCTTTCCATAACTTTGCAAAGATTTAATGCAGTCTGCTTCAGCAATTCTTTTAAGCAGCAAGATGGCCTCGAGTAGCCGGGCGGCGATTCAGCACGTATTGCTGGAATCGTTTTTATCAAACCTCGGGTTCTTTACACCCGGGGTAAAAATAATAATAATAATAATAATAATAATAAAGTCTCTTTTATCTCATTTTTTAGCCCAGGGCCCTTTACATCCCAGGGCATTAAAAAAAGAAACAATAATAATAATAATAATAATAATAATAATACTAGTAATAATGACACAAATTATAGTGAAATGATCAACTATGTTGATATCTATCACTTCAAATACCACGTGCTAATTCCGTTAGGAAAACGGAACATAGAGATGAGTGAAGGCTTTATATACCCTGAATCTGCTCTGCCAGTTGGCAGTGCTCTAAGAGAGAGAGAGAGAGAGAGAGAGAGAGAAACAGAGAGAGAGAGAGAGAGCTTCACTACTTGCCACTTTCAATAAATCTCAGCTTGATATGATAGAACTCTGAGATGCAAATAAGGATCGCTACTAGTATATTTTAAAGTGTTTTACCTAGTTCATAAGCAATAATTTAATTTCTACTTTGACAATGCTAGCTTGATGTTTTTCATTCTTCACCTATTGTGAAATTAACTTTAACAGCATCCAATGTCGCGTCAGTCTTCTTAAATCCATTCAATGGAATTTCGGATTCGCGTATTCCTTCCTTTTTACGTACTGTCAGTCGCTCTTTGATGGACAAAGTCAGAGCTATAAGAGCCTCTCTAAAGTCAGTCATACACCAGGCGTACAGAGCGGGGTTCCACACGGAGTTCAGATGTGAGAGCACGATACAGCAGTCGATGGCAGACTGAGGAACGTAGCAGTCTGGACAGAAGCATTTTATGGTGTTGATTGTGTAGAGAGGGAACCAGGAGGCAATGAAGAAGAAGACGATGATGGCAAAGTTTCGAGCAGCCCTGGTCTCAGCGGCTCTGTGCTGTTGGTGGAGGGCTGAGCTGCTCTCTGATGATGACAGAGCTCTGGAGCTTGAGCGCATCTGCTCGCTCATCTGTGATATCTATCAGCGTAACAATCAATCAATCAATCAATCATCATCATCATCATCGTCATCATCATCATCATCGTCATCATCATCATCAACATCATCATCACCATCATCTTCCCTTGAAGCCCAGTTTAACTAGGGTCGGGATGCGAATAGACTATCTCAAATCCTCTCTGTCCTACAAACGGATTATCCATCAGTCAATGCCCTATTTGAGACTTTTCCAATCGTTTAATAATCAATCAATAAAATGCTCAAAATCTCAATAGATAATTTCAGCTGCATTAAAATGAGAAAGATGACCAAAACCAAGCAGGAGTACATTGGAAAAGTAATTACTCTGAAATTGTATACTATTATTACTGGTAATGTATTGCACTGTAAATGTAGACAGACTCTAATAGTTGATATTTCGCAAAGTTCGACTCAGGTAAACTTTGAAAAGATGTTATCGCTTCCACACACAGGTCCGATAAATGGCAAATACGAGTGCAGTAAGTCTGTCGTTCAAACAACCTGCAAAACCTAATTAATTTATCAGAGTTCATTATATCATTGTAGCCTATATACAGCTTGCACATATACATGTACAGTAGAAGCTTTACGATTTTCAGACTGAGAGGGCTAGTCCAACTTTTAAATAAGAAATAGCGTAGTACTCATACTAGTTATTAAATTGATATATTTTCTAATATATAGTTGACTAAACGCTGAAGGTTAATGCAACTGTGATTGATAAAAGTTAATAAAACGACACTTGAAATGTAAAATTATCAGATCAGTTCTGATTCTTTGTCACGAAAAATGTGCTATCTTTTATAAAGGTTGACCAGCAGATGTTACTTTCCTGTAAGGCTATCTCAACCAAAGCATAAAGGCTGCAAAACATATTATTAATATTAATTTTTTTTATTTCTTTATTTAAAATTTCGATTTTCTGAACAGGAATATAACGTAACGTAAATAAGAGAATAGCGCATATTTGCATAATCAGGAATATGGCATCATAGCAATTTTTCTCATAGATTAAAGTCTCTAAATACTGGGTTAAATCAGTAGGCTTAGTGAATTTTTCTGCATGCACATATAGAGGAGAGTAAATTCATGTGAGAGTGACAGATGGATTCATATTAATCCTCTGAAAGCACCAGCCAGCCAGAGGCTCGCACCACCGAGGTGCCCGAGTCCAGAGTAAAATGTTGTATCAGGTTTAACTGGAATAGAGTGGACTTAAATGTTTTGTCGATAGAGAATGGACGTTTGAAACGATTCGCTAATTCCTATATTTTAAAACTCTATATGCAATTTAATGAAATATGCATTTAAAAAATTGCATATAATTGTTAAACAGAAAATTGGTAGGAAGTTGATGTTTACAAGCTCCATAAAATGAAATATATAAAGTTGAATTAAAAATCTATAAATTCAAATCTTTAATTATATAATTAACTGGGTTGTACCTATTATTCTCTTGGAATTATATTTAATTTAATATTAATAGTGATATAATTTGTCTCATAATAGATTGGCCGAATATTTGAATCTGACACAACTGTGAAAAGAGCTATCGGCAAAACATTTCATGGTACATTTTCAATAATTAGTATTACTCTCATAGAAAAAGAATTGGAAAAAATTTGTATTCATATTTCCTTATAATCAAAATTTGTTATTATGAGAATAATACTAGTTATTATTAATATTAATAATTGGTATTATTTACATGAAGTTACATTTATGAACTTCATGTTCATAAATTTAACATGAAGTGTTTGTCGTATGTCCCTAAAACGGTCTATTCAGTAGAAAAACTCCAAAAAACATAGGTTACATAAAGAATTGATACCTGTTTTTTGACGACGCTGTAAATAATAGCATAGACTGCAGCCATGAATACCGAAGGACCAACCATGGTGACAAAGTACAGAAATACGAGATATCTCAAGTCCATGACTTCCATGAAGAAACATCTCGGCTCTGGAGGTCTTCCCTGGTTCCATCCAATCGTCGGCAGTAGTCCAAGAAAACTGGCACCGATCCAACACCCTATAATAACCCTTAGTGCCCTTTGTTCAGTCACGTGACAGTTGTAGCTTAACGGATGTATTATCGCCCAGTAACGATCGACTGTAATGGACAGTAACGACAGAATGGATCCTGTGCAGAGAAGAAGTAATATAGAATTCATGAATATGCAGAGATGAAAGTTTGTCGGAAGTCCAACAGATGTCGATATTGCGGACGGAATTCCGATGAGTCCCACTAGTAAATCCGCCACAGCTAACGAGATGACGTAATAGTTGGTGATCTTACGTAGTCGACGGCATCTTACAAAAAGTAGAATTACTAGAATGTTCTCGATGGACGCAATAATGGCGCATGATGCCTCCACAATGGTGTAAACTTTGTTTAAGTTAGTTGGCACTGTCACGTTGTACATTTTCAATAGATTACAGCTGAGTTGGGCTAAGATAGTTGAAATTATTAGTTCGATTGAGACGGTCTCTACTTTTCCATAAGATCATTTCTCTTTGGCACATTCATTAGAGTCTGATGATAAACAAGAATACTTCATCCACATGGACATGGTTAGACTTCCGGCAACTGTCTTCTCATTGTCAGACGATTTTGAAATATAAAAATAATTTTATTATTGACTTGCTTCGAAATTGTGATTCTAACTATTATGCTGATTGATAAACCGCAGTTATATCTGAAACAAAGTTGGCATATTGGCTAGAATTTGCGAATTAGCGTTATATCAAAATATAGGCCTAAAGGCTACAATATTTGCTTAATAATTAATTTTTCAACTCGCTGTCGGAATTTTCTATTTTAACAATTCTAGCTTTAATCTGAAATAATAATACGTAAAAATAAGAATTCTTAAATTTAGAACATTTTCAAGAATTCTTTGTGACTGAATATTATTAAAAAAGGGCTTTCAAAGTCCGTTTCCTCGTACAAGAATAATGTCCTTGACGTTTAATCGCTCGTAACTGACATGCAGATTATCGGTATCCTTTGCAATTCAATCAGTAATGACATCCTGAATACGTTTTGCTGTTTAAGAAACAATTATGCAATGCAATAAATATCGAATGACATGAAGGCAAAGAAACACCGATGTGGTAATTAGCCGAATCTGACGAATTTGACACCATAAATTAAGAAAAGTATTCTCAGATTCAATGGAAAAGATCTTCCAATATACGTGCATATACAGAGTTGAACTCCAGTGCTAGCATATCCGTGTCTCCCGTCACCGATATACGGGGAGACACAGATATGCTAGCGAGTAGCAAACTGTCTTTACACTTGGTTTAAGCCCTTTTAGCTTTACTTATGACTCTTCTACTATGTGACCTGATAGTTAAATTTTGAATACAGAAGATGAAAATTTCAAGAAAAATAAAATACCATACAGGTTGTTTGAGATACATGTGCGCATGAAGATAAATACAAAATACCAAATCAATGAGAAAATCATCCAATGCTATTAGAATATATGCTGAAGAAAATCACCAATGCTATTAGAAAATGAGATTAAGGAAGTGTTGTGATGTAATACGAGTCTCATTCGTAAACCTGACTGCTTGCTTTGCATTTCATTTTATCCTCAAGTGCAGAAGTTTTGCTTCTATCGTAGAAGCATGTGCAGAGGTTACAGTATTTTTACAAACAACATTATCAGATATCACGCTGAAGATCAGATGTTAACTCTTTAGCCCATGCATTGCGCTTAGCTAGGCATTAGCAGACCCAGAGTCTCGACCAAGCTGTTCGCTATGGAACAAACTTCTAAAAAGTGTTTTCATTTTGTTGGCAGTAACGTCAGTCTAAGACTTCAGGATATCATCGCAGCCTCGCTTTGAGAAGTTCCTTGAATTTTAAACGCTGTAGTAGTTTAGTTTGCACTTCAATTCAGTCGAAGTTTAGATCATAACTAGTTAGCATACCACAATCAATACTATCAAAATTTCTTTCTTTTTGTTGGTTTAAAGTCAAGGTCAGAAGCCTGAAGGGGTTCTCTTAAAGACTTCGGGGGTTCAATAGTAAACGTTTTTGTAGACTGCAATTTGAAAATACTTAATTTGTCATAGGTACAAAGGTAACACGTTGTACCTATGACGTATCGGTGTCAAAGGCACAAAACCCAATCATCGCCGTGGTTTCCCAACTGACCGACCAACATAAGCAGAAGTAAGACTTGACTGAGTGATGATTCAGTTCTTAGACTCAGTGAACAACGCTCCAAATAGTCTCGGTGTTCCTGATACCAGAGTGAACGCCTGCAGTAAACACATCTCGGATGAGACTCATCGATTAGGATACTGCTAAGATAGTTCAGTCTTCTACCATTATTCCTAGCCAGTACAACCCTCCAAACGGCCTCGGGGATTCCCAAGACCATAGCGATGCATTTCTAGGAAAATGAAGTTCTAATCGAATGATGATAATCAAAATTTATATTTAACATTGTTTATATATTTCTCCAATTTATTAATCAATCCATTGGCATGTAGGCCTTTTTATCTTACAAACTGCATAGCTTTCAAATCATAATGTGTATAGAAACGAAGAGCTATAGAATTCTAGTCTATTAAAACTTCAACCTATCACTAGCTGACCTAACATAACCTTAAAGTTGCTAATGGTTTTCTTATTACTGCTTTGCACTAAACCATAGGCTGCCTAAATTGAAAACTGACCGTAACGTTAGTAGGCCTAAGTTCACACTGTGGAAACAGACAACTTCGATGTTAAAATTACAAGTACATGTAGATTAAACCTTTTACTTCAGTTCAATCAACATTTTTCCTAAATATGCTTACAAATCTTTTTATGTATTACAATAAACTGATAATAGTAAACTCTATGTTTAAGTGAAACTCAACGGTTTAAGAAAATTACTAATTCTTACTGAATACAATGTCTGAGTTTATCTATGATTCCGATCACAGTGCACCAAAGGTTCGGCTATCATCCTAAGAGACAGACTGTAACTGACAATATTCATTAGCAAACGCGTTGAATTTGATGTTAGTTGAAAACGATAACCAGCTGTAGAGCTGAAAACTTCTAAATATCTTAAACTATACGGTTAGAAAGGATTCGAAATAATGTTGACACGTAAATAACCACAATCTCTCCTCCATCCCAGTAAAATGTTCTTAAAGAGGCTATGGAGTTACCCTTCCAGATTAATGAAGTCTGACCTATGCCCTTCAGGGTAGAATATATTTCTGCCGCCTGCATAGAAGCTTCATCAGTGTTATCCATACCGCTGATAATCTACTGGAGAAAATTATCGAACGGTAGTATTCGCTTGATGGTAAATTAAATGTTAACTATTGACATATATAGCAAAATAATTTTAAGCACCATGAATCTCCTACTTTCCATCAGTTGGAATAGCTAAGATACATATTCTTAATCCAGTTTTTATTCTCTCAGCACTCCATCGATCAGCTAGTCGATGACATCATATATATTTGATGACATCACACACAGTTGATGACATCACAAATAGTTGATGACATCATAACGAATATAATTTTACGAAACCTCAGTGTACCCTTGGCTGAACAACAGTAAGACCAAATGAGTACCAGATACGTTAACTACTTTAAAAAATTGAAAAAGATGCTGATGTGTAGAGCGTCTAATTTGTGCAAATTTCCGAAAAATGGATAGATAAAACTACAGAGATTCGAGGCACTTAATCTTTAATTAAAGATGGAGATTCATTAAGACAAAGTTTGACATGAAATGAATTTTGTTTTATGTGAACAGTTGTAGTTATATACAATATTCTATTTTACTTAAGGACCAATAAAAAAATTGTTTATTTTTACGACTAACATTAGTATTACAGATGATAATACCATAATTATAGATTTTTGACTATAATTACCTCAACAACAGTATTCGTATCAGCTGCAACAACGTGGCAATAACATAATCCCTGAGCTAGGATGAAAAAGCACCCCAATTGTGAACTGAATCAACATATTAAAATATAGCCTTAGCAACAGCAACAAACTTTTCAGAATGTACACATTTTGTTGCTGTTCTACCTCGGGAATTAGTAGCTACATTCAGTTACGCTTACAAAATAGAGATCCGTTTCCAACAATCTCTGTGATTCCCACAGGTCCTCACTCTCTGTGTTCAGAAGCTACATCTCTGTTGGGTCTAACCTTGCATTGACATGCACGAGACTTTTCTGCTAAATCTGCTGTGAAGAGAAACGCTTTCACGCACAGTAAATAATATAAAGTCCTCAGATTATGAGAGAGATAAGAGAAGGGATTAATTACATTAAGAAATATGAAGAAAAGTTGGATAGGAACATTGTAAGGGTAGAAAATTTACAAAAAGAGATCATAAAAGGTGAAATGGAAGGAAATAGGGCAGAGGCAGGCCGATATTGGGAATTTTAGATGATTTTAAAGATCCACTCATACGTGAATATGAAGAGAAAGTCGGATTGCAGAGAAGAGTGGAGGCGCTATATGTCATTGACCTGCTAGTAGGCAATGCACTATGACAGAGAGAGAGAGAGAGAGAGAGAGAGAGAGAGAGAGGGAGAGAGAGAGAGAGAGAAGAGCAGGTGTATAAAAGGATAACTGGATTGAATGTCAATGACTGTATGATAAAATTTCTTTTTAAAAACTCTTGATTTTCATTGACTTTATTTATGAACTGGCAAAATTAGTTGGTATAAGTAGTTAAGCTGCATGATTAGTTGACTGATCTCGTTTAATTATTCAGGAATCGTTATAAAATTCTCTCAGATTCCTCAAGACTCTCATACAGTTACATCTATATCATTGCAATAGTCATTAATCCGAGCACTCATGAGAGCCAACTACCAGGATATTTCAATAGGATTCCTGAGTGTACAATTGAATATTATTCAAAAGCAGTTCTTGATCATCCACAATGACGCATGAAACGTGGGTCGAATTCGAAATTGCTTTTAACAAGAGAAAAAGAAAAGGACATTGTAACTAACTCACCCTTGTGAAATTTACACATTTTGGCCCATAGATATACAATGTAAATATTGATAGGTCTATTTATAACGAACTGTTCCATTATATGTTAAAGTAAACGAGTTACTTGATAAATCATTAAGCAAATAGCTTAGCACACCAGAGTGAATAATGAATGATATGCATTAGTTCATCGCAAAATTCCTCGAGATTAGCTGGCAAGACATGCAAAGATTTTGAAGTCATGCATACAGCTTTCGTCAATAAACGCAAATGTAAAATGCCCCAACGCAAGAATTTAACGGAAAAATATTGAAGTTAATTGATTTCAGATCACGAGCCAGCTGGTACAAAAACACGATCATCAAAGACGGATGTACTTCAATAGGCTGGATAATTATAGATGAGAGCTGTATTTACTGTCATTCTATCATCAAGTAACAATAACTTTGATACGAAGTACTGAACTATTGATAACATCTGTGTCATCAACGTGCAATATTTAACAGAGTTTAATATCCACAAATATCAAAATACGGCCATTTTCTGTCATCTCTATAGAGAATGGGGAAATTTGATGATTTGATTAAAAAATTAAGGAAAATACACTTTCCTACACGTTGACTAGACAAAATACTGAGAAAGGTGCTCAAATTTCGCTACATAAGGCAGGTTATTCTAGATTTCTAAGATAAAGTTTTGCATATTTACAAGGGAATATGTATGCTAATATGAAATAGTTTAATGTTGATAAGATGATCAGTGTAATAAAGTTCTAGTAGAAGGAATTTACAAAATATTATGAATTTAAGTTACATTTGCACAAAGTAAAGAAAGAAATGAAGCAATGCAATAATAAATAAAGAACTTAAGAAAAGAAACTTAAGAAAGTAATTTTACAAATTAATTAATTACTGCATTGTAACCGTTTATTGGGTTTGGTGTGGCATAAAAAATCACCTTTATTTTGGCACCAAAAGATTCAATGTCATCAAAAGGTTGTTGACTGGATTGTTCATAACTGAGTGACATTGTTGTCTGCGCTAAGAAATTTACATTATACATATACAATGAAGTATTTTGGTCAAGTAATTTAAAAGAATATAAATAAAAGACGCGCAAACTAAAGGTACAATGTCTAAAAATCCATATTTACATTTTATTCGTGTAAATCCAACAAATTAAAAATTAATTAAATTAAATAAGCGATTATTTCGCTATTTTAATATAATTAAGTAAACAAATGTAGAATTAATTAAATTTCATACGATATAATTATTGTCATACATCAATGACTTCATCATTCAGTCTACAGATTAAATTACGTAATATGTTCTCATCATCTTTTATTGACCATCACAAAGTCATTACTACAGCCCAATATGGATTTAAGAAAAGGCACTCTACATATATGGCCCTATTAAACATGCATGATATGGTGTCTAAAGCTATTGATAATAAAGAATTTTGTCTGGGTATCTTCATAGATCTCTCAAAAGCTTTTGACACTTTAAACCATGAAATATTACTTAAAAAACTAGAAATGTATGGTTTTAGGGGAGTATTTAATACACTTTTAAGAAGTTACTTAACCAATAGACAGCAATATGTGGTATATAATAATTCAGCATCAAATTATAGAACTATTCAATGTGGTGTCCCACAAGGTTCAATTTTGGGACCTTTGTTGTTTCTGATCTATGTCAATGACATATCCGAGATTAGTAAAATTCTTACCTTCATATTATTTGCAGATGATACAAATATTATCTACACAAGCTCTGATATTTTGAAGCTAATGAATTCAGTTAATACTGAACTCCTAACACTTTCTGATTGGTTTAAAGCGAATAGATTATCCCTAAATATACAAAAACTAACTACATGCTATTTGGGTATAAATACAAATATAACGACAATTTTGAAAATTTTCATATATACATAGATGATATCAGCATTTCTAGAATAGATAAGACTACATTTTTGGGAGTTTTGTAGATAAGACTACATTTTTGTGATTCTTGATGAAAAATTGTCATAGCAATATCACATTTCTTATACTGCACAAAAATTAGCCAAGTCCATTGGATTACTCCATCGGGTTAAAACTAAGTTACCTAAACATTGCATGCTCAATTTATACTACAGTCTAATATATCCGCATCTAATTTATTGTAATATTGTTTGGGGGAACGCTTCTAAAACCTTGCTCAACGAATTGATAGTACTCCAAAAACGAGCAATTAGAATTATTCAGCATGCAGAGTTTCGTAGTCATACGAACAATATATTTAAAGAACTTAAAATTTTAAAGTTAAGTGATATTCATAAACATTGCTGTTGCTTATTTCTGTATAAATTTATTCATAATGATATGCCTTTATGTTACAACTATTCGTTGCTATTAAATAATGTTGTAAATTCTGTTTATAAATTTCGACAAGTTTCGGAATTTACTATACCAGCGTTCAGAACCTTCTGTCGAGAAAAGTATATCGCTGTACAAGGCCCTAGATACTGGCTATCCCTTCCACCTAATTTACGATCATCTCGTTCCGTTAACTGTTTCAATATTAATCTTCGTCAGTACTTATTAAATAGTTATTAATGATTCTGATCTTAAATGTATAATTGTGCATACTTATTATCATTAATTTTCTTTATTTTGAATTTCTTTATTTTAATTCTTTAATTTTTACTTTATATTTTCATTTTAAGTTCACCATGGTTCACATTTGGTTTATGTTCATCACTTATTACATTTACTTGATTGTTTGCATTGATTGTGAACTGTACAGGGTTGAATGACCCTTTTTGGTGATCTAAATAAATAAATAAATAAATAAAAATCTCATCGTATCCTATATCCTTCATTGAGTATTTCGAAAATTTATATATCCGTAATATATTGCAATTTATTTGACAGTAAACATTCAATTATATTTTAAAAAAATTAAAAAATCATTCTAAAATTAATTATACTGCATATGCGATTTATTAATTGATAAAGATTATTTTACAATATATAATTTTTGTAATGTTTTACCATTCACGTATATTTTTAGTAATTTTTAAATGGGAATGACCCCTTTTGTTGTTGACATATTAATGGATGACCCTAATACTGAATAACTGTATTTTATAATTACAAGTAATACCTATAGGATTTCGTTACGATTTGGTTAATATACCTTGCATGTACTACTAGACCGCTAGAGTGCTAATAACTGAATGATCTCGATGCTGTGTACTACAGGTCACTTGCACTCAGTAAGCCGGCGAGGTCTTCACTCACGTGCAGCTCTTACAGCCTAAACTAGCACGTCATGCCTAGAAGCTTTTAACATATGATAATGTTACTGCATGCTATATAATTACAACGTTATCTCAAAAAGTTAATTTAATTATAACAACAGTAAAGGTTTAACATCCGTTTTCTCATACAAGGATGATGTCAGGGACGTCCCTCCGTCACATGTCACTACAAATCGATTCACCCCAAAACGATCTGAAAAAAACATGTGCTGAAGAGAAAGAGAAATATCCTAAACGGTGCGGGTCCAGTGATAAAAAAACAGTCAGGAAAGATGAAAAAAGTCTATGATGGAAAGGGATGTTTTTTAAACCTACAAAGGAAGTGGAAGTAGTAGAACATGAGCGAAGATCAAGAGGCAGAGAGTTCCAAACAGTAGGAGCGGAGAAAGAAAATGAACGTCTACCTAACGAAGAGAGAAAATTAGGAATGTCTGAGCAGTTTGGCATCTAGAATGCAGGTAAATTATAAATAATTTTTTTATATTTAATATCTATTAGTTTAGTGATTTTAAATATCTTTCTATATGAAAAATATTGTCTGGTTCTAAATCTAGTCATGACTAAAGTAGGTCTATATACATGTGGAAGTAAACTAAACTCTGCATCTAGTTCTGAAAAATTAGATTGAAATTTAGGTCAGCCCACAACAAAATATTTACTCCTATAACTCATACACCATAGCAGAGAGCCTGCAGGAAGTTTTTTTGTATCTGCTCCAGCTGCCAATGCACATTTTATATTAAAAAGTCAAATCTCGATTAAATAGCTTTAGAAAATATAGTCACGATTCGCACTCTGGTGATAATAATTGTAATAATAATATTATAATAACAGAAAATAGTAATTATTATTTTCTATTGATTTACTTGCTTAAACTTTCTAATTACTGTTACTATTGTATTTCCGTTGTACGCTAGATCAATAAAAGTCCAGATACCTTCAAGTCCCGCAAGAATTAGCAAGTCCATGTGCACAGTTATCAGATCCTTGATGAAAGATCGAGTCCAATCTCATGGTCCGTCAGTAGCAGGTTCAAATCTGAATCCCTATGTACAACAACTGAAACATGTTTCTTGTTTTTTCTACGGGCATGATCACTGGTTGCTGTAGGCTTATGTTATGGTAATTCTTGCTATATTTGCTATTTTATTTTAGAAATTTGGATACATTTTTGCTAATGTTATTACAATTTTGGTACAAAGAGTTGTAGAGCTAATCTATTTTATTTCATTGATATATTACTCGGTTGTGTACATCTTAATAGAACTTACTATCGCACTATATTTATTAAAAAATATTCGTCATATCTCCATACGGTTGTTCTCAGCGTATCTACTTACACTCTTTGATGGTATTAAAATTAACTTCATACTCATTTTTTCATTAAAGAAAATGAACTTAAATTTAATTAACACATCAAATGCCTAATAGATTTTAAAGCTATTATTCTAGCATAAAATTCTAGCAAAAAATACTATTATATGTTTAGAGTTTTAACGACTTTCTAAAGGCTATCATTAAACGCACAAACACTCATACATTATTAACTTCAACGAGACTACCAATCAACAATATCAAGCAAACTAAATAAAGTCTAAATGGATTTGGAATTAGATTAAGCAATACACAATGAACATAAAAACAAAAAAGTGAAAAGAATTGAACAGTAAAGGTTATTATGTGAGAAATTAACTGGATAGACAAATTACTTAGTCAGAAATCGCAAAAATGTTGTTAGTGAATAGCATATGTAATTAAACCTTACATCATTTTAGTGAATGAGATTTAAATCATAATTAGTGATGTTAATATAAGAATATGCTACATCTGTGCAGTTCCTATTTACAGAGAGAAGAGCATATACTTATATCAATTTTATAAGCCATAGTGTATTAAATAAATATATCGCACGATTGAACTAAGAATGAGAATAATTATCGACGACATTTTTACTTCTAGTTTTACCGGTGTTGAGTCCGGGATGCAGAAGAATAGACCAACCGTGTTCTGCATGTGTCGTAAAAGGCGACACAGCACTAAGATCCGAAACAACATCAGGAAGGCCATTCGGTTGATGAGCGTCTTGGCTTCACAAGTTGCATTAAAATTTTCTAATCCCGATCCTACTTAAACAGGGATTCAGGAGAAGATGAAGATGATTTAGTCTTCTAACGTAATTTAATGCTAC
Organism: Enchytraeus crypticus; assembly: GCA_905160935.1. Lineage (NCBI taxonomy): Eukaryota > Metazoa > Annelida > Clitellata > Enchytraeida > Enchytraeidae > Enchytraeus > Enchytraeus crypticus. Next base: position 642,144 of record CAJHZI010000743.1, on the reverse strand, counting down.
GGCATTTAAAATTAGCTTAGCCAAACAATACACACGCTGTTGAGGAATGATATTGAGAACGATGCTAAAAATCTAAAGCTAATAGAACTCTGGCTATTCAAAAACAATTAAAATTTGAAAATGCTTAGTTACATAAAGAAGACTAACAAATGACTTAAAGCAGACTAATAGAGGCATACTTAGGAAACATACTAATAGAGGCATACTTAAGAAGCAGACTAATAGAGGCATACTTAAGAAGCAGACTAATAGAGGCATATTTAGGAAGCAGACTAGTAGAGGATTACCTAAACATACTAATACAGGAATACTTAAACATACTAATAGAGGAATACTTAAACATACTAATAGAGGCATATTTATAAAGCAACTAATATCAAGACTACCGAAAATAGTTGAGATAAAAATTACCTATACTCTCAGTTCCATTTACTTAAAAATTGAATATTAAATTTAAATGTTGAACTGTGAGATTTAAAAATTGTACAAAACGCAAAACAAGTATGATTTTAGTCTTCCTTCTCACCACTGGAGGTTACCAAGCAACATTGCCTTGAGCGATTACCCTTGACTTGAAATGTACAATATAGGATAGAAATACGACGATGCAAATACGATATCAAAGAAATGTCAACGGATTTCCAGTCACAATTATTAGGCGATTTGCAGAAAGAGCTGATGCACTTATACAAGAAATCGCTATATATGTTCAGTTAGAATGCATCGGTCCGATTAGTTTTTTCATCTCAATATGTCTGGAGCCAGTGGCGATGTCAGTAAATTATTCGACCGCGGATCAGTATGTGCGGGGTTCAAATCCTGGGCTCTCCCGTCACTAACTTCTCTTTTGAGTGAGAAACTGACGTTAACATTAGCTTTACCCTCTCTTTTATACGCAAATGAATTGCTTAGAAAAATTTTTACTTCTCGTTCTGCCGTACAAAATCAATGATCTGAAGTTCAAAAATGTCGTCTCTCATAGTATTTATTAAATTGTTAGATTTTTTTATTAATTAATTTTAACGATTGCTCATTCGCAAACTGTAACAATTTTGAACATGAACATGTTCATTTATGTTTGAACGTTGCGTGTTAAATGTTATTACATTTAACACGCAACGTTCAAACATAAATGCACACTGTCTGTATAGATATTAGAAATATGCATACGGATAGCAAGATTTAGGATTCAAATGGTTAAATTTACAAATAATAAATAAAACTAAACCGAAAAATATCAAATGGTTAAATTTACAAATAATAAATAAAACTAAACCGAAAAATATCAAATGGTTAAATTTACAAATAATAAATAAAACTAAACCGAAAAATATCATTTACATATTTCGAAATAATAATTTTAGTTATGCATATTCAAATGGTTAAGATTTACAAATAATAAAGACAAATAAACCCAAAAATTATCATTTAGATATTTTGAAATAAAATTTTTAATTCTGCGTTTTAAATTGAGTGTCATGCAGTAAGATGTTAAGAAATATTATCTGACCTTGCAGATAATTGTTTACTATTAATTTGCTACTCAATTATTTTTACTTTACCCCCGTTTTACTAATTTCATCTTCTCTGATTTATTTGTTTCTTACATTCGTTAGGTATCAATTCGTGTTTGGGAGTTTATGATTTTGGTATTTCCGCAAACCCACAATCCTCCTCACCAAGTAACTTAGTCGACGGAGCTGCTAATTTTGTGAATTGTCGCTATTTCTACAGGACTGACATCGGCCTCCCGAAGCTGAATGGTATACCTGCTGGAACGTTGAGTGCGTAGGGCTGAGGTTCGAATACGACGACACATTAGCAGTTTTCTTAAATCATCCTGCAAATAAAAAACCTAAATTAGGCGACATATCAGAACATAGACAAGATATAGAGTTAAATAGCTTCTTTTCTTTTATTCTCTTCTTCTTTAGCCTTTATTTATATTCTATATTTCCTATTCTTTTTATTCTGGTTAAAGCTCAACATTATAATAATGGTGCTTAAAATATTGCATAATAGTGACACATTGATGCTAAAATATAGATAACTAACTATATTATTTAAATATATAATTAATACTTTTCGTTCTAAATTTCAATACAGTAAATCGATGATATTTATTAGAATCTTATACAATTAAAGGCTACTATAAAAGCTTATTCTAAAAATATATACTTTGCATTTTTTACACATTACCTTATAAATATATCTGCAGCACGCAATGTAAAAAACAAGTTGCAAATATGCGAAAGTACATGGAGAAAGAGAGAGAGAGAGAGAGAGAGAGAGAGAGAAAGAGAGAGAGAGAGAGAGAAAGAGAGAGAGAGAGAGATCTTAAACGATGCCAGTCTGATGAAAAGACAGACTTGGTAAAGGTGGGCAAATTGAATTGTGCTCTACATGTGTGTTCTCAAGACTACGTTTACAGATTCACATGGAATCTTAGAATCGCAAATTTTTTTTAAAAAAGATTACTATCTTGAAGAATGAAAAAGGGCCACATAGAATCATATGAGTCAATGACAATCATTGAGAAACACAAGAAATCTGAGGGAATTGTGGAGAATATTAACTAAACAGTAAAGCATAAATAATTATATATTGTTTAAAATCAAAGACACGAACCTTCATAGAAACTCATATGAATTACATAGAGGCGGAGAAAATCCAATATAGTCATAGAGGATCATGTAACTACCAGGAAACTGTCTAGAGCTAGTGGCGATGTTGGATCCGAAAGTGAATCAATATGTACGGGATTCAATTCTGGTAACCGCTCCAGTCACTGATATAGCTTTCGAGAGATGAAAATGACGTTAAAATTGTCTTTGGTTTTTACAGCTACTGTCGTCCATGACAACATCAATCACTGCATGACGTCCCTGACATCAACCCTGGATGAGGAAACGGGCGTTAAACCCTTATTAGCATTACTATACAGAATAATTGCTGCAACAAACTCTGAACACGTCGTTGAGGGCGCTGTAGATGATGGGGTTGACGAAGCTGTTAGCCATGGCGAGCCAGTGCACGCAGCAGTAGAGCAGGACGTAAAACTTTAACATAGTGATCTGACTGAGCACATCAGCTGACTCGTTGAAGTCAAGAACTAGAGTAAAGACGTGTAGCGGCATCCAACACAGTGCGAATAGCACGACCACGGCCGATAACACCTTCACCATCTGAAACATCATAACGAGGCTGTTAAGGACCTTTCTAATAATTTAGCAAAATAGCAACTAGTAGTTAAGCATTCGGATTATTATAGTTTACTTAATCAAATTAAAAGTTACTGTGCAAAATCAGAAGTTTAATGGCTAGAATTAACGGGAAGGAGAAGGCAGAAAGGTCTGTTTTTGTAGCCTAGACGGCCGCACAATAGATCGTCTTTCACTACAGAATGAAGAAATTATCCGTTAATGTAGCATTGTTATTTATATTACCTAATATACATGTATATTATAATAGCATTATTTATTCGAAAGAGAACAATGTTTCTGCTTATTTGATATTTAATAAATAATTGTCAATTCGGTCGTATTTCCATATAGTTTATTGACTATTAAACTACTCTTTACTTCCTGTTAGGTCACTGAACACAAACGAACTTTATTCCATGTTGAATATTACACTGATGACGTTAAAGCATGGAAGCGATTATAAAGGCCAATGTGAAGGTCATTCTATTTGTGGATATGGAGAATTTGTTATCTTTAGGAAAAATGAATCGGGACGAAACGTATATGAACTCTTGGATAGCATGTACATGTATTCCTTCACAATAGTATGACCTACATTTAAAAAAACAGACTTAAATGTTTAAGAGCGACGAATAAAGGAATTTTTCCTACATTTACATAACCACTAGTCATTATTAAAGTCTCATAAGTTAATCAGCGAAATAAAATTCAGATTCCTCGTAATCTCCTAATAAAGTCATCGAGACAGTGCATAATACTACACAAGAGTTCTACACTTGTCTATTCCTTCTACAATAAAGTAAACGGAAGAGACTTCATGGAGTTAATTTACGCGAAAACCTAATCCTTTACGGGGAAAAAACTTAAATAAATTTTCACCAATTTCCTTCAATTCCCCAAAGGTCAAGTAATTACACGAACCTTTTTCTTTGAACGGAAGTGATAGCGATCCCTCCCCTCGTGAGCATTTCCAGGAGCGGTCTGCCGCCAGACCCTGCTGCTGACCACCGTGTAGGTGACGCTGATCAGAGACAGGGGCAACAGGTAGGTGGCCAGGAACACAACCACGGTGTAGCCTCTCCTCCAGTAATCTATCGGCTCCGGCCAAAACTCCGTACAGTCCACCGCCGCTCTGGACTCGTATACAGACGACTTCCGCTTTATGAAAATAAATGTATTATTTTATTTTATTTATTTAATTATTTGTTATGCACCATATAACAACGATTTTAGTTTGCACTAAAGGACAATTAAGAGAATAAAAGCTGGTAAAGCTAAGGTTAACGTCAGTTTCCTCACTCGAAAGCGATGTCAGTGACGGGCGAGCCCAGGATTTGAACACCGCACATACTGATCCTGCAAATCTATCAAATACCTGCAGCTATTTGATAGGCTTGAAAGGGTTTAGCCGGTATCTTACCGATCAGTTGTCCGACTGTGGATCAGTAGGTGCGTGGTGTGCTCGCTCGTTAATGACATTATTTCGAGACAGAAAACTGATGTTAAATTAGACTTTAGCATTTATTGTTAACGTTAGAAAAACTACGTTGTTCAGATCAATGCTACACCTACTTTGATGATGATAATGCTGTCATGGAACTCGCTATGGATAATCAATGTGGATCTGATACAATATATCACAGTAATTGGAGCAAACAAGTGAAGAGGTAATTAAGAATTATTCAACGTTAGAATAACTACGTTGTTCAGATCAATTTTATCTACTTTGATGATGATACTGCTGTCATGGAACTCGCTATGGAGAATCAATGTGGATCTGTTCAATTCAATTCAATTCAATCTGATCCAAGATCTCACGTAATTAGAGCAAACGAGTGAAAAAGTAATTAACCAGAAGATGCATTTTACAACTTATGGCTATGATTGCACAATCGTATCATCAACTCCACGTCATCGAATACCTTCAAAATCGTCTTTAGCAATCACCCATCGCGTACTAATTATATTCGGTTAAAGGAACGTTTCTATTTGAATCGGAAGCAAGGTTCGGTTAGTCCGTTATTCAATTTGAAATTTGTTCACTCTGACCATAAATACAGGAATATATAAAAACAGTATATTACAGTAATTATTATATATTATAATACTAAAATGTACCCGTGTGCAAAATTGCACACATCTGGGAAATATGGTCTATTTTAGTTGAGACTGGATTTGAAATCTAACCTCTCAAATCTAAGGCGACGCTGTACTAATGTAGCATAAGACTCCCAATAATAATTAATTTTAAAAATGTAATATTTGAAAAAGATGTTTTCAATATTAGCCTAAAAGTTGTAAATATAGGCCTACAATGCGTAAATTACTAAATTTAATAAAATAGGCATGGCATGTGAAAAGTTAAAATATTTCAATGCAAAAAATATCTTTTGAAAATATCGTTTGCGATAAGTTATAAATTTATCAATATAGGCCTACAATACGTAAATTTTATATAGTCCGTACAGAAATTCGTAAAATAGGCAGGACAATAAAAATTCATTATAGAATGAATACTGATCATATGACGTTAAGTTAAGAATGAAAATTATAGAGAAATAATTAGTGATACGAGTCTTAGGACGCTGTTTTTAATTTTCATAGGCTACCAGTCTGATCTGAAAAGATTAACTTATTTTCTTCAGATGCAAGTTTTTCTTCGAAGGTCTCAGTGAGCTTATAAAGAAATTCTATACCAAATCCAAGATTTAAATTGAAACCTCAACCTGAGATCTGCTCTGTAACCCACATGCACTGAGCTTAACAAAACAATCTTTGAACTCTTTGAAAATCTACTTTCGAATTTTACCAGCTTAACTTAGCTAACTACCAAAACATCACGAGTATTTAAGACTATCCTTCACCGGTTTAAATTCTCGCTTAATAATTTTCAAAACCATCCCATCGCAAAGACGCTTAAAGCTAAAGTTAATGTTAACGTCAGTTTCCTCACTCGAAAGCGATGTCAGTGACGGGCGAACCCAGCATTTGAACCCCGCACGTACTAATCCGCTGTTGAATATCTTACCGACATCGCCACTGGCTCCAGCCGAAACGTCGGAGTCTGATGGTAAAAAATTAATATAAAAGAACTTTAAATAAATGACTTGTATCGTTTCAAGTTTTACCATCATTCTCCTCTTGCTTATAAGACATCTGAGAGCAGTTTTGTTCTACTTTGCTCTGACGCGGCAGATTAAAGCCTCTGAACGTCCTTCGCCCTTTATATCTTCCTTCAATACATCATTAAAATTTTGAGACTGTATGCCGACTTTAACATTGTTCATTGCATCTTTACTATAAAAAGCTGCATAGCCAATGTTAGCGTCAGTTTCATCTCTTGAAAGCGATATAAGTGACGGACGAGCTCAGGCTTTGAACGCACACCTTCTTATCCGCTGCCAGATATCCTACCGACATAGCCACCGGCTTCAGCCAGTGCGAGATGTCGATATATAAAATGCAAGTATGTATTTATATTAATAAAATTAATACTCAATGATATAGTCCTGCTTTTCAATTACATACGTCTTATACGAAAGCTGAGAAAATTCTAAGAAAGTTCTAATGACCCTCAAAATCGAACATGTTTTTTATTTCAACGCAAACCTCTCAGGAATCGTATTTCTTAGTTTTCCAGGTCCCAACATTCATATGTTGAAATCACTTTAATAAGTAATTTTTACTGTACATGTTTATTCGACAGTATAATATGTGAGATATATGTTTTAGATGAGTAATTATGACGTATGAATTGCAAAATGAAATAATTATATTAAATTAATATAATTTACGAAGAGAAAATAATAAAAATCTCTTTCATGCTCTCATCAGTTGCTTGATTTATACCAGAGTTCAAAAGTCACGAATGACCTGTCTTACTTCGTTCATGCTCTAATGTTATTGATTGCTCTGAAATTTCTTTAGCCGATCGATCGATAAAAATTCCGTGCGTTACATTGTGTTGCTCATATTATTGCTCGCGTCTTGAATTAATTTCCGATAGAATTTCTATAACTAACGTTATCTAGTCTCGTATTCATAACGCAATTTATGAAATTTACAGTTAAAATATTCTCCTAAATTTACTCTATCCTTAATTAACTATCACTATGCAATCCCTAAGTCTCATTTAATTAATTAACCTTACTTACTTACTTATTTACTTACTTACTTATTTACTTACTTATTTACTTACTTACTTATTTATTTACTTACTTGCAAGGAAGAAAAATGTAACGTACCACCCTGCAAGTGTCTACTGTTATGGGGAAGCTAAATTTAGGGTTTATGACTTTTACTTTTCTGAGGAAGGCATAGGGAGCCCACCTCGTCAAAAAGCACATCCCACAAGAAAATAATGGTATATCACGACAAAAATGAGCGCCCCCAGTCCCGTGCACCCCTTAAATGGGGAAGGGGTGGTAAGAATCTCACGGCCAGACGGCACCTTGGATGCCCCACAGATATACCAGGAGGACATTCCATGCGCCCTAAAAAGATAAGTGTGGGCACATGGAATGTGAGAACTATGAGTGAAAGGGGAAATTTAGAAAATGTAAAGAGGGAAATGGGAAAAGGGAAAAAATTAATGTCCTAGGGATGAGTGAAGTAAGGTGGTTGGGAACTGGAGATTTTATAAGCGATGGGTACAGGGTTATATACTCCGGAGGAGATAAAAGGGAGAAGGGTGTAGCAATAATATTGGATAGAAATTTAAGTGAACGAGTAACAAAGATTCTTCAGTTCAGTGACAGACTGATGTTAGTGCGGATCAAAGCAGATCCAGTAGATTTGGTGTTTATCCAAATCTACATGCCTACATCAGCCTCAGAGGATGAGGAAATTGAAGCGATGTACGAAAAAATAGAAGGAATGATTAAAGGAGAAAAAGCCACAGATCATGTGATAGTTATGGTGGATTGGAACGCGGTGGTGGGTGAAGGGAGAGATGGAAATGAAGTTGGGGAATATGGTCTAGGAAAGAGAAATGAGAGAGGACAGAAATTGGTGGACTTTTGCAATAGAATGAGATTAGTAGTGTCCAACACTTGGTTCAAGCATGAAAAGAGAAAGCGTTACACATGGAAGAAACCAGGAAGCACCGGAAACGAGGGAAAATACCAGATAGATTATATTCTGATAAAGCAACGGTACAGGAATAGTGTGAAGAATTCAAGGGCTTATCCAGGAGCCGATATTAATTCAGACCACAATCTAGTAATGGCAAAAGTAGGGCTTCAGCTGAAGAAAATACTTAAGAAGAAAAGCAGTAAGAGATGGAATTTGAACGGATTGAACGAGAAAAGAAGTCAGTTTCAGAAAGCAGTGGAAAGAAAAGTTAAGGAAATGAAGGACTACGAAAGAACAGGGGTAAATGAAAGATGGTGTCAGCTAAAGGAAGCTATTAAATTAGGTGCGAAAGAAGTTTATGGCTTTCTTAAAGCAAACACAGCTAAAAACCCTTGGATCACAAGCGAGATGCTAGACACTATGGATGAAAGGAGGAAATGGAAAAGTATTAACACCAGTCATGGCCGAAGGAAATATAGAAACAGTGAACTTAGAAGAATTACAGACAAAGCAAAAGACCATTGGTGGAGTGAAAAGTGTGATGATTTAGCAGAATATTATAGAAGAGGGAGGTCGGATCTATTATACCAGGAAGTCAGGATATTAACAAGAACCGATAAGAAAAAGAAAGGAGACGCAAAGAACATTAGTATAATGGGTAAAAAGGGGGAAATGAAGACAGAGCTGGAAGAAGTAAAAGAAAGATGGAGAGAATATGTGGAGGAATTGTATGATAAGACTAAGAAACCAGTTCAAGAGGATTTTAAAATAGAAGAAGAGAATATCATAGAAGACGATAAAAGGGGCCCCGATTTAATGAAGGAGGAAATTTATTCTGCAATTAACAGTATGAAGAAGGGAAAGGCAGCCCGTATAGATGAAATCCCAGCAGAATTCTTGAAAATGTTGGAAGGAGAAACACTCAAAGTTAATGGAAGTATGTATGGAAGTGTACAGTATAAGCATTTGGCCAGACGACTTTACCAAGTCAGTGATGATTCCAATTCCCAAAAAACCCAATGCTGTGGAGTGTTCGGATTACAGAACAATCAGCTTAATACCTCATGCATCGAAGATCTTATTAAAGATAGTAAATAATCGCATTCAGTCGAAAGCAGAGATGATACTAAGCAAGACACAATTTGGTTTTAGGAAAGGATGCGGCACAAGAGAAGCAATAGGAGTAATTCGGGTTCTTTGCGAAAGAAGCTTAGAATATGGTAATGACGTTTTTGTATGCTTTGTAGACTTCGAGGAGGCCTTTGACAGGATTGATTGGATAACGATGATGAATATCTTGAAAAGAATAGGAATTGACTGGAGAGATAGAAGACTACTTTTGAACTTGTACATGAATCAAAGAGCAGTAATCAAAATCCAACAAGAATACTCAGAAGAAGGTGAAATAGGACGTGGAGTAAGACGAGGTTGTAGCATTTCGCCGCTGCTGTTTAACATTCACGCTGAGGAAATGATGGAGGAAGCCATGGAAGACTTGGAAGAAGGAATAAATGTAGGAGGGAATTTGTTACAAGATGTACGATTTGCAGATGACCAAGGAATGGTAGCGGGCAGCGAGATTGGATTGCAGAAGATAATGGATAAGCTGAATGATACGGCCCTAAGATATGGCATGAAGATTAATATAAAAAAGACCAAGGTTATGAGAGTGTCCAATAACAAAGGTGAAGTTAATATCACAATAAATGGTACGAAATTGGAACAGGTAAGGAGTTTCACATATTTGGGTCATACTATAACCGATGATGGGAAATGTGAGACGGAAATATGCAGTAGGATTGCACAAGCAAAAGCGGCCTTTGGTAGTAGAAAAGAACTATTAACAAAAAGTCTAAAGAAAGACACAAAGATAAAGATAGTGAAAACTTTGGTGTAGACCACGCCATTATATGGATGTGAAACATGGACCTTAAGAAAGGAAGATATTAGGAAACTGGAGGCATTGGAAATGTGAATTTGGAGAAGAATGGAGAGAATTAGCTGGACTCAAAAGGTTACAAATGAGGAAGTCCTGGAGAAAGTTGGCACAGATAGACAGTTGATAAATTTATTAAGAAATAGGAAGAAGAGATGGATAGGACACATTCTAAGGGGGGAAGGCCCATCAAAAGAGGTCATAGAAGGTAAAATGGAAAGAAAAAGAGGCAGGGGCAGGCCGAGATTAGGTATCTTAGATGATTTAAAGACCAACTCATATGTGGAAATGAAGAGGAAGGTGGAAGACAGAGAAGAGTGGAGGCGTTATGTACCATGGACCTGCCAGTAGGCAGTGCACTAAGAGAGAGAGACTTTTATATATTTTTAAATACTTTAACAATAATTTAAAACTTTAAGAGTTTGTAAAAACGTAAAATACGACTCGTTTTCGAAAAAGAAATGAAATTATATGACATTGCAATCACTGCATTTAAAACAATATTATTCCATTTATTCATTACATTTGGCAGCCGCCTAATTACTGTGATCATACGATTTGGTTTATGGCAGGAATTCACTCTAGATCGAGATTTAAATGAATTTTTTTCAAAGCCGTATAAATGCATTTTATGTTATACATTTAGCATCCGAACGTAAAAGTACATGTATAATGTATGTGCGTGCTCAGTTCTAAACTCGAAGGTCATAATGACATCAATGCACAGAAACCTACATTAGCCATTCCCATTAGCTATTCACATTAGCTATTCATATTAGCATTGAATTGTATGCATGATAGTTCTGATGATATGTCGAACGCAAGGTAATAAGTTTCCATGGATATTACTGTAACTCAAATTTAATTTCCAATTACTAAGACTGTGCAATGAAGTTCAATTATTCACTCCCTAAGCTATTCAATTACTGAAAGCAGCTTTATTAATCAATACTAGCTATTTAATCGACACTAAAATTGATGAACATTACATGTAATCAAACAAGTCTAATTAAAACCATCAAACTTACCAAACAAATTTAGGTTGCTAATTTACTCGGATATAATACTTTTATCTACTTTAAAGTATATCGTGAAATTGTCCAGAAAAAAGCTGTTGATACTACAAGTATAGTTAGCGTATATGTATAGGCCTTCTTGATTTAAGCGATGGACTGCTTAGATAACAAGTTATTAATGAAAAAATTGAGTAAATAAAACGAGTAACTTTAATAGCTATATGCTAGACTAGTAACTTCAGGATTTAAATTCAGCCTTATTGGTGTCAACTACATAAACACACAGACTGTTTCTCCAAAGATAATTTTTCTGTTTATAGAATACAGCACATGAACATGTACAGTATATTAGCAGCACATGACAATATGACGCTGATGAAGTGATGGGAGATGTGCATTCATTATAGTCGCATTGCTTGCTTAACTGCTAGTAGACAGTCACACGCTAACGTTTAACTTAATTAAACTAATAAAGTAGTGTTTTTGTGGCTTCTTCAATTGTAACCTCGGGTGGTTTTCCTTTCACGCTGAAGTACTCAAAGCTCAGTAATTACTCTATTTTAAAACCCCATTTGCAGAAGAAATAGTTTTTAGACAAAACTAACAAAATACTTAATATTTGTCTAACGAACATTTTGTATATTCACGTTATATTGAAGAGTTTTCCGTATATATCTGTAAATAAGCATATCCTGAGAGCATTAATAGTTAATTTCATTATATATAACGTTTACTAAATTCTTATTGATTGATTGATTGATTAATGAGAGCATGACTTCCTGTACATGTACAATCATTTGTGAACGTCAACAAGTTCACACTATTCAAATCATTGCCACCAAGACTTCATCATCATCATAAAGAGAACAATCTGTTTCAAATCCTTCAACTAGAAGATGTGGAAAACTGATTTCTAATCAAGATATTCGTATTTTCCTTGTGGTTCTGTCTTCCTGTATTATGCGCAGTTAGCATCTCCAAAAGATTACAGAGAAACTTCATTTTCGAGTTACCAGGTTTATTTTTTGCCTCCACGCTAAAATGCACGCGTTACGGAGTTTCTTGTTTAGTTACAGTTGTTAGTTTTTCGTTATTTTCTTCTTTCCGCGATTACTAGTGATCATTGCCTTTTTAAAGCTCATCCATTATAGCTGGCTTAAATTGAAACCCAATCTTCCAAAAACTTTTAGTTTGTTATTCACTTAGTACTACATGTATTGGTACCGGGTACTTCCACTTTGATCGCCCATCCAAGTACTAGCTGTGCCCGACGTTGCGTAACTGCGTCTATTGAAGCGCACCATTTATCAAGTAAGTTAAACCTCGCTCTCCGGCTTTAATAAAGCACGCAGCTCGAAAAATAAAGCTTCTAAAGTGGTTTGTCTGTCTTTTATTAAGTTTACTATTACTTTTTGCTTTTCTTTGACCGAGATAACAGCAGCGCATAACCCAGTGAGAAACTTAATTTTCAAGTCTTTAAGCTTATTGCACTAATTTTAATACGTTCTTCTTAGAGTTGCATAATATCTTGAAAATATAACAAATTTGAGAGGATATTGTTAGTTCAGTCTTCGTCTCTGTGGAGGTCTTATGGAATGCATAAAATAGTCTGATTAAAAATATAGCAAAATTCTATGCAGTATTTATTACCAAAATATGTTAAACTGCAAAATGTTGTTATTTTCGTGAATCAAGTAAGTTATTTATTTGTATATTCCGACATAACACAACAAATCTGATCAGATCACGCCAGCATTAACGTTAATTTATAGAGCCTAACAACTGACGAGCATCTAATGTCAGCAGTGCATTTACATGCCATCTCTAATATGAATATTCATATATTGACTCTCAAATTTGCGCATTAAAAATATTATTCAAGCCAAGTCTAATTTAAACAGCTTCGAACAACGAATGGCGACAAAACTGTATTTACAGCCGGATTAATAATAATAAACTACTTAATTCTAATAATTATAATTCGTGTATCGTTTAGGACTTCCTAAATGGCTTAGTCTTATGACTTTTTACAACCAATTTGCTAAATAACAACAATATTTAAACACTAAAGAAGGTTTAATATTTTTGCAGTAATTAAATTGGAAATTGTTTAAATTTAGTTGCATACCAAATAAGTTATGAAAGACTAATAATAAATGTTGCAAAAAGTACTCAGCAAAATACTTTAAGTAAAAGTAAAAGTAATGGTTGGTAAAAGTAAAAGTAAAGAGTACTTGATCTGAATTTTACTTAAGTAAAAAGTAAAAAGTACTCAACAAAAAAGTAGTACTTTGAGTAAAAAGTAGAAGTACTCCTACATTTTTAAAGAAACAAAAAATATACATTGAAAGAATCGTTTTACACGTTCTCAAATTAGTTTCAAATAGCTTGATTTTATTCTAATTAATAACGAAAACTTGAAAATAAAGGCTAATGAAAATTTAAGTTCACGTCTAAAGTTTCTGAACTAAAATAATGTTCGATACACTTGCACATGCTTCTCTAGAATTAAAAAATATTACATTATATTTAGGCCTCTCCAGAATTAAATTTAAAGTAGCATGGTTAACTAAGACACGCTCTCTCTCTCTCAGTCTCTGTATCTAGTATTTTGTTAAATAGCTGAGATTTATATTATATTTAGACCTTTACAGAATGCATATGTCTGAATTTAAGCGAAAATATTTAAACGATCACTATAGATATTTGTACATAGGCCTATGCAAACTAGTTCTTAAGAGATTTTTTCGTATAATGTGCACAAAGTATATTTAAAACTTTCCACTATTAAGCTTTAGAAATACCAGACTCTCAAATAGTTTGACAGTCATTCGATTCCGCCTCTTTGTCATAGCAGAGCAACTAGATAACCGGTACGGCTGCATGGCGTAGTTCAAAGTAGAGATGGGAATTTTATGAATTTCCAGAGTTCGGGTTCGGTTCGTTGAAACTGAAAGTTCGGTTCGGTTCGGGTTCGGCTAGCAGTTGACAATTTGAGAGTTCGGTTCGGTTCGTTGAAAATGAAAGTTCGGTTCGGGTTCGGTTAGAATAAGGGTTCGGGTTCGGTTCGGTTCGGATTCGGCTTGCTTTCCAACTCGCAGGAGTTCGATTCGAGTTCAAATGGTTTGGTTTGAATAATGTTGCAATTGTTTAACTTTACTTATAATAATCATGGTTATGACAAACATGTTTACAATGGTTTATGGTAAATATGCTTAAAGCAAAGCTAAAAAGCTAAGGTTAACTTCAGTTTCCTCACTCGAAAACGATGTCAGTGACAGGCGAGACCAGGATTTGAACCCCGCATCATCTGATCCGCGGTCGAGTAACTTACCGACTTCGCCACTGGCTCCAGCCAGTGACGAAGTCGGTAAGTTTGTTTAACTTAATTAAAAATTAATTAAGTCATAATAGCTGCCACATTTTTTCACCTGGGTAAAAATATGACAATGAAAAAAGGAGAGAAGTAGTATTTATTCCTGTACATTTCTTAAAATATTGTTAGTTGACCAACAAATGTTCATAATATAGATAATTAGTTTTATTATTGTATCTGCAATATTTTCCTTTATTATAACGAGCAAATAGAATGCTTCATCAATTTTTAAATTTTTATTGTCACTATAGGCCTATATATTAAATACGTTTATAATTAAGTGGAAATGTCTTGGCTAAAATTTGATACAATATTTCAGAGACAAAGTGCAATTTAGTATCATAAAAATGTCAAATAAAGATGATTTAGTAAACACGTGTACTTCCATAGAAAAACGATCATAATATACACCGTTTGCTATCCACTGACCAGTAATAAGCTTCATAGTTTGCCTTAGGGTTTCAAATTTGAAACTCTCAGATCAATCATGAAGTAGCGATAATAGTTATGAAATTATTGCATTGCCAGGGGGCAAAATTATTTACCCTAGATAGCCTTAACACATAAATAATTATGTCATAAATAATAATAGCTAATAACATTATTATTATTATTATTGATTATTAAAAACATGTCATAAATAATTATTTGTAAATCTGGCTGCAAAAATATTAAGGTAGCACACTAAAATTAGAAAAAATTCATAATTTGAATTTAACAAGAACAAATCCACCTAGATTGAGTCAAGCACTTTCAGATTTATATGGGATACTCTCATCACTTTTGTCTCTTTGATGTTAATCTTCATTCCATATTTCAATGCCGTATGATTCAGACTATCCATTATCTTCTATAGGCCCGTCTCGCTTCCCGCTACCATTCCTTTGTATCGCTACCATTTTAAAATTTGTGTCGGAACCAGCCTTACCTGAATATATGCTGTTAAATACTGTAAGACATGTAAATGCAAAAAGTAAAAGATATGTGCATTGTTCCTACTATCTTTATTTAATGTCAGGCTGGTGAAGAAGAGAGGAACTCCAAGAGTTTGGTTCAGTTCGGTTTGGACGAAGTCTGGGTTCGGTTCGGTTCGGCCAGAGTCTGGGTTCGGGTTCGGTTCGGGTTCGGTCAGAGTCTGGGTTCGAGTTCGGTTCGGTTCGGTCAAAATTCTAGATTTTAGGGTTCAGTTCGGTTCAATTCCCATCTCTAGTTCAAAGGCTCCATTTCTATAATTAACGCTGTATGACGTAGATCAAAGGCTTTATTTGTATAATTAAGCTTTGAAATTTATGCGCGTAAATCATCTACAGCAGGGGTTATCAACACGCGGGTCGCGAACATCTTGATTCGGTGCCACCAAATCATAGAAGCTGCCTGCTAGTAATTTCTACAATAAAAAGCACACTTTCGCCACTATTAGCACACTATGTAACTAAATCGCATCATATATAATCACTGTGACTTGTGACATTAGCCGTAATATCTACTAGTGCCTGCCTTAAGCATCTTATAGTGCCGGCAGTCACTTTCCAAGTTTTCGTGCAGTAAAGAGTAAAGTGACAGTAAAATCACAGCGCCTCCAGGACCTAGGGATATATATATATATATATAATATATATATATATATTATATATATATATATATATATATATATATAGAAAGAGAGAGAGAGAGAGAGAGAGAGAGAGAGAGAGCTAGATATCTGTATGGATAGATTCTCGGCATTATTGTTCATGTCTCTGGGCTAAAAGAAGTAGTCTAGCCACTATATAACTGTTAACATTAAAAGAGAAGAAACTGCTAACAAAGTTCAGGGGTCGCCACCTGAAGGGAAAATATGGGGGTCGTTGGCGTAAGTAGGTTGAGAACCACTGATCTACACAATGAGAAGAAATTTCAAAGCATAATCATTGAAATGATGTAGGCCAATGTACAATAAACCAAGGCCGATATCATAACGTTTGATCTACGTCATACAGCTGTTACCAAAACCAAACTAAAAACTGGTGGCTATGATATTTTGCTATGTATTAAAAAATCTGTCGATTGACATATCCGCAATTTTTCAAAAGTAACGCAACTTTTTCAGTTCCACGTATGAAAAGTAAAAGTAAAAAGTACTACAAAAATTACTTCGTTACAAGTAAAAAGTACCCAGGCAAATTGGGTACTTCGTTACAAGTAAAAGTATCGGTTGAGTACTTTTTACTTGTAACGAACTAGATCTATTTTTATTTCGTTAGTGTACAACACTGCTAATAATAATGCGGAACATTAACCTATCCTACATCCTATACTTATTCTAGGCAATTGTTATAAACCAAGTGTTTTGCAATGTAATGAAATACCTAATCGTTCGAAATATTTAAGCCACTTATATTTATATGATTCGATTTCTATCCTCTTAAGTTAATATGACCCGTCATTTAGCATATAAATTAATGCAAATGTCAACATTCTACGTTTTTCTTGCCGCGTTGTAGGTCATTCTGGAGTAGATAAAATAAGAAATACAAATTATGCATGTCGTTATAACGGGCGATGACCGAGGAAATCCACAGAAAATAATTACACAAAATATACTAATTTTCTCGGGGCCAAGTACAAGAATCTCAGAAGAACAAACCCTTTTCCTTGGGCCAACTTTTTGAACGCTGCAGCATCTCTTACTAGAATAAAACTTTACTTAGAAGTATATGCTTAATTTTTTGTGGTATCTTTGGATCACCGGACTAGCATCTTTTAAGATCTTACTTCGCTTCGGGTATGGATTTTTCAGATCTGTTGGATGAATTGATCTATTTTGATGTGGGCTGTGAGGGCGACCCTCAAAATATATGTGAATGTGGAAACGGGCGTTAATTAGTCTTCATTCATATTATTGTTAATTTTAGTTTTAATAATATTATTATTATTATTAATTTAATTATTTTTGTTATTATCTCAATTCGAAAGAATGCTAAAGATTTGAATTTTCATTTAATTTGAAAGACTCGTATTATCATTTTGTTTATTGGCTGGAGCCAGTGGCTATGTCGGTAAGATATCCGACCGCGTATCAGTATGTCTGGGTTCAAATCCTGGGCTCTCCCGTCACTGATATCACTGTTGAGAGATGAAACTGACGATAACATCGGCTTTATTGAGTCTTCTCCTCTCATAGAAGTCTACACAACAATGATTTTTTTCATTTTCAGTTCAGCTTTTGCTTTCATGCAAACTAAGACGAATGTCTAGCAAGGATTACTGCATTAGGTTAACTGTTTGGAATGCTGACCTAGCGTGTATCGATGTCGCCCATTGTATCAAAATGAACGACTTAATGTACATCATCACGTACAGTCGACCAAGGCTGGAGCGTCTCGGTAACTGTCTGCTAAATAGCATTCATGATATCTTTGAAAAGAAACTTGTAAATCACCTTAACGGTCGTTGCACCATTATTTTGCTCTCTAAAATGTCTTAAGTATGATAAAAATGGATGTACGACGCTAGGGACCGAGTAGAGATATGAATTTCAGTGGCGTACTTAGCTAGACTATCACTTTTCAGGGGAAAGTCATAACAATGGATGGAAAATTTGCAGTGAATTACCACTTGTGAATAGCATAGGAGAATAGAGAATGGGGGAGCTTTCGTCGTCCGCTTCACTAATTTTTAATCAAAGCCAACGACATCGAGGTTGCCTGACGATGCTATAGGTTCGACGATGCTATTTATTTCTATATTTTGCCGGAGGTGATGCAACAGTATCAGAGTTTGCACTTGATATGTCATATATGTAATAGCAGATCACATATGTTGTATCAGATCTGCATTGACATTAATTTCTTAGAAGAAAAAACAATTTATGTTTTTGTAGTACTTTCATTGAGCTATTGGATAAATATTTTGTTTTAATTTTGATTTAACGCTTGCATTTATACTGTTCCTTATATTGAGTTATTTAATGGCCACAGCTATTCGATATTTTTAGTGTAATTTTCTATACTGTTCCTGGGTACGCTCACACGATTGCCAAACTCTTATAGTTTGGCTATTAAGCAAACATAGCAAAATATTGAAGCATAATTAGGCAGTAAAAAATTTCAGATAAAATTATTTTTTACAGCTTTAGCCCTTCTTGGACCACTATTTTTGTCTTGATTTCTAACAACGCTTGACTTAAAATAACAATGAAACCTGTCGTTTTCACGGTCTCAGCTTTATATCGATCTGTTTTCATTTCGGTTCATTCTTTGCATTCGTCGCTCTCTTAACTTTATGCAGACCACCTCCTTTTATCACATAGTATATCCAGCACCATTTCTCATTTCTTAGCACTTTTGTTAACCGCTTCTTGAATTTTTAATTTAATAGGTTCAGCTGCACAAATTCATACTCACTCCTAGGCCATATTTCATTGCTTTCGATTTTCTAATACTCGCCTCCAGCTTATATTTCAAAGCCACTTTTCAAAGTCAAAAGTGTAAATTTTAACACTATGGCCCATTAAATGAAAATTATTAATCAGTTTATAATCATTTTACTCTCTCTTGTCTCTCCCTCCCTTTGCCTCTCTATCTCTCTCTCTCTATATATATATATCTCTATCTCTCTCTCTCTCTTTCTTTCTCTCTCTCTCTCTCTCTCTCTCTTTCTATCTTTCGCTCTCGTCTCTCTCTCCCTCTTCCGCTCTGATCTCTTATCATGGTTACAAATTCCTACTTGCCGTCTGTATTTAAGCATAAAAATTATCAGCAAGTTTCATTTATTTTAAATATTAATTTCAACTCATATTAATATTAGCTCTGGTTTCATACTTTTTCATCTGGTCGTCATAAACTATTTCAATACAGTAGCGTTACTGACGGTCAGGCCTTAATTACGTCCCTTCATCGTGGACATGCTTAGGATTTTTAGAAAGTTCATAAAAAATTCATGAATATATTGCTTTTCTCAATCCCTGGGAGAAAGTAATTCCCCTGGAAATCATTCAGTGCCGTAAATCTCACAGTTATTTGAGACCCTCTTGGGATTTATACGGCCACTAGTGAGCCATAAACGACCTGATTAGCGTGGACCGTAAGTTCTTGCCATGTAACTAATCCCGCCAGTCGACTTGCTATCAAACAAAATGTGCTTGGAATTGAGTAAATATTCAGCGACACTTTCCCGTTGATTCTACGGTACAAATAATTCAGTTCTGTCAGGAATTGCAGTCGGAGGTTTCAATAAGTCTGAAGAAAAACATTCTGGCCGATATGAAATGATTTCCGATACTAGATTTAATACTATTTAATATTAATAATTTTAATGATTTAATAACTAGTACATTATTCACTAAACACCTATATGAAAAAGGCAATTAAACGTTTTATTATTTTCTATCAAACAGCTAAATTATTAAAGGATTCTGTCGAAAGGGAAGTCCATACCACATATTTCTAATACGTCAACAAGTCCTGGACTCGGTTGCGGGTTAATATTAATCATAATAACTATTTTCATGAATTAAATCAAAATGTTAAAATCTCACCTTTGTCAGCGTTGCCCTTCCGATGAATAATTGAACCGATGAGCAGGTGCACGCTATTACCCAGATCCAGCCGTTAATCGTCCTTGGTCGCGACCTTCAAAATGTTTCCACACTTACAAATTATAAATTATTTGTTGTTAAATTGTTGCAAGAAAGTTATTTTAAAGACTAATTCTAATGAGTGTAATGTTATTAAATTTTATTGAATCACGAGAACTCGTAGAATCTGATGCTATAAAGTAATTTGTTCCACGGTACGCTTGGCATATTGTCCGATGTTTTTGAAAAATATAAATATATGTTGAATAGATGCAATCTCCCGAGAGCGAAAGAATGAAAGAGAGAGAGAGAGAGAGGACAGTGGGAGAAAGAGAGAGAGAGAAGGAGATTGAGAAAGATATTGAGAAATAGTGGCAAAGTAGTAGAGTAATTGAAAGATCGAAATCCTTCCAAACGAAGTCTCTGTCTCGCTCTCTTTCAGTATACTGCCTAACGGCAGGTTCATGACAAAAAAACATTGCAACTTCGACGATCCTCTCTTGTTTATGTCAGTTGCGGCTTTCTCGTATTAATACAGGATCCGTTGTTTTCCTTTCTCTCAGATGTAGTCATCAAAAAGACAAGAGAAGACGAAAGCTGTTTTGTTTTATATATATATATGTATATATATATATATATATATATATATATATATATATGGGCTGTCAACTAGATAGGATTTATTTGTCCTCATTAATGACTCGTTTATATGTGCTGGCTTGTATTTCAAGCATTGACGTTAATTAAACATAATTACTGCTATTATTATATATACTTGTATGTATATATATATATATATATATATTTATATATATATATATATACATGTATATATATATATATATACATGTACCATATATATACCGGAAGCACATGGACGTCTCTTCTAGGTTCTATGTTTAGTCCACTAGAAATCCATTTCTTATCGCAAGTACTAAAATAATTATCCTAATAAATCATTACCTAATAGCCTATGTTCCATAAAATAATTTTTTGCAACTCAACAACAATAATCATCAATTGCCGACAAATCTTATTCAAAATTTGTCGGACTTTTCCGTTATATTTGAGCTCTTTTTCGAAAAACATGACTATTTGTCTAATATCCCCTTCATAACTCTCCAACAGTTTGATTAAAAAAACGTAACAAACGTTGAGGTTTTTCAGATCTGCTCCTAAATAGCGTCTTTACGTCTTTGAAAGCAATAATTTTCTATAACTTGTTTCTTTACCTTCGCAACATCCAGTTTCTCCTCTACATCTTTCATACTTTGCAAATTTATCCCATTAATTTGCATACACAGCTAAGTTTTTAAGATGCAGTTCTGAGTCCAGATCTGAAACTCGTGAGAGCAATAACTTTCTATTTCTTGTACTATTGATATTTCTATTCGTGGCAATTATTATGTTTTCATTCTTCTGCATTCCTTATTTAATCTTGCAATCAGCATCTCACTAATAGTAACTAAATTCTATATTCATTATTGTTGAAATACATGAAATAAACTCTAAATTTCATGAGAAGATCTACGTTCATAGCGATATACAGGGCAGAATTTGTTACATCTCAAAATTCTAGTTGAAGCAAATTTATTAAATGGAACCAATTTTCTTTTACTTTTAGGTCGCTGACAACCAGGTGCCTTTAAGTGAAAATTAAGTGAGTTTTTGTATTCAGAAGTATACCCGCTCTATCAAACCAGCAATTTAATTTGCAATGAGAAACGTTCAACCACTTTGTTGATATCTTGCGTTGTATCTGTAATTAAATACCCATTAAACTCTCTGACGTGCTCTGGATGTATAATTGATCCGATGAAACTTTGACAAACTTTTTCTATTTGATCTAAAGCATTCTATCGGAATCCTCCATCTGGACATTAACAAATACGAGATCAATGTAAATAAATGATATCCTTGGCGGAATCATAAACAAAATTGAACGCAATCATTTTAAAATCTCATTCGACATTTCGATATAGAAATGTAAGTTCAACAGCCTCAACATGTGCATCACTGCCGCAATCTTTTGTCGTGCTTTTATGATATTTTTTATTTCCGCTGATGGAAAAAGCTTTTTAATTTTTCCAAATGCATACTTTGGAATGGGCTGACTGAAGGAATTTCTAGATATCCGGAAATTAACCCGGAAAGTTAACATTAGCTTTGTAAAAATAGATGCAAAGGATGAAATGGAAAAGTTGCACGAACTCTATTAAATGTTTGTTAATCCTTGAATTATTTGATCTAAATGTTAAATGTTGCAGGTACTTAAAAATAGAATGAACAATCTAAATAAATACAATCCATACAATAATGGAACGAAGCTCGATTTCAGTCTTTCTTTTATTTATACATTTTTTTAAAATATTGCTTGCAAATTACTTGTTGCGAAAAGTTTCAATATGTTATTTAAATAAGTTGCTGGTTGCATGAACAAATGGTTTTAATGCCATTCCAGCATCTTTTAGATTTCACGCGGATATTCGTAGCATTTACTTCTGAGCCCATCTATATTATTGGCTATTACATAACTTCTTTCGAGAGAATAAAATGAAGGAGAGTCAGCCATAGCCTTATTTGAAGAAATAAGTAAGTATAAAACACTGAAAATGAAAGAACTGATGACGTTGACTAACCTTACCAAAAATATGCTAGAAGGACGTATGGAGAAATGGTCGTCCGTGACGTTATTTATCAACTTTTAATATCACATGTTTCGTAGACACATCCTCTTTTTCTTCCCCCTCTGGTTAACGGATTACTCTGTTTCGATCTCGCTTTCTCTTCGATCTATGCATTCACCAGCGTTCTGTTAGCGTTCTATCAGCGTTCTGTTAGCGTTCTGTTAGCGTTCTATTCGCGTTCTGTCAAAGTTCTCTTTAGCGTAGAGCGTCTAGCAATTGTATATACAGCTTGAAACATGCCTAAAATCGCTCTCCGGTGAAGAAACGGGCGCTAAATCTACATTTACACTGATTCTATTGTATTGTATTATATTTGTAATGCTGCATAGACCGTCGAAATGAATTGTCATTGACACTATGTTTATTTGTGACAATCAACTACGATTATCTGTGACAATCAACTATGTTTATTTGTGACAATCAACTTTGATTATCTGTGACAATCAACTATGTTTATTTGTGACAATCAACTATGATTATCTGTGACAATCAACTATGATTATCTATTACAATCAACTATGATTATCTGTGACAATCAACTATGATTATCTGTGACAATCAACTATGATTATCTGTGACAATCAACTATGATTATCTATTACAATCAACTATGATTATCTGTGACAATCAACTATGATTATCTGTGACAATCAACTATGATTATCTGTAACAATCAACTACGATTATCTGTAACAATCAACTATGTTTATTTGTGACAATCAACTATGATTATCTGTGACAATCAACTATGTTTATCTGTGACAATCAACTATGATTATCTGTGACAATCAACTACGATTATCTGTAACAATCAACTATGTTTATTTGTGACAATCAACTATGATTACTTGTGACAATTAACTACATGTACATGTATCTGTAACAATAGCTATGATTTTTAGAAAATTATACTCTCTGACTGACTCATATTGGAATCGATGCCATGACGCTATGAACAGTAACTTAAGCATTAGTGACGTTACTTGCTATTCTACACACTGGGATATTTTTACATTCAAACTTACGATGCCTGGACTAGAGAAATACACAGATCAATCAGTGGCATGGCAAACACAATCTAGCTTGTTGATCTCAGTTCGTAGATCGTAGATCGATCACGGAATCTCCGTTGTTTGGCGCATCTTTTAATGAATATTTTCCAGCAGCGAATTGCGACTAAGAATTACAGCAGGAGTTTAATTTTGTCATCGTTTTGTTTGTCCTGAAGCGGTATGTTTGGTAGGTCTTTATGTTATTGAGAGTCATTCGCGAAGTTATTACATATGCTTTTCAGCCTATGCTCAAGCTGACGGTTTAGTGCCAGCTTGCGACCTTATAACGTTGTTTTATGAGACTCTTGGGGATATGCATATATAGAATTGAGATTTTTTTAGTTTGGGTCAATACATAATAAAATGCGAAACCAACTAAAAAAGCGATATCTTCTCTAGCTAAGCGCTATTTTAAATAATGGTAATAATAATAATAATAAAGGTTTAACGTCCGTTTCCTCATCCAAGGATGATGTCAGCGACGTCAATAAAGTATAATAATGACTTAGCCTTTGTGGAAAAGGATCAACCAGTTAGATGTGGAGTGCTCAAACTGAGCGTGAAAACAGAATATGAGTAGGATTGTGTAACTTGGACCCAAAACTTGGCAGAATACTAGGGAGAGAGATAGAGAGTTACATATGTAATAGGCTTCAATACGAATTCAAGAACTGCTGTCTAAACATATGCAGAAGTTATGCGTTGCTAAGTTGATGATGTTCTTCATAATTTTGCTTTTATTTATTCACTCTGATGGATGAAAGCTGAAAGATTATAAGCTACCCTTTACTAATGTTTATAACGGGAGATCGACTACGTCTATTAAAAGATGTAAATATGAATTCATATCCTGGCGTCACATGAATATCAGCACGTTTAAAACTTCATAATCTTAATTGAAGCCTCTAAACACTACGCAACTAAGACATTCTAATACCGCCCGAGCGCAGAACCAGGAAGAAATGTCTCACTAAAAATGTACTATTTAGCCACTAATTAATTTGTAATCGCTAAAAATGGGTTTAACAAATTATATAGATATTAGGACGGATGTCTATATACGAATTTGTCTATAAATAGGCTATACTGCTCTAAGAACTGTAACATTGTAACTCAAATTGCGAAACAACAAAGTGATCAACTGTAAGAAAGAAATTTTGTAGCGTCACCCATCGTTAACATTTCTAAATTTAAACAACGTAATCTATACAGGTATGGAGAACATTTCAAGTCAATATCTCATTCCCACTAAGTTACAAATGATAAAATAACTAGTTTATTTGAAGAGTGTATTTAAAAAGTGCATTCACAAATTTAAATAATCTACATTGCCGATTAATTAAAGTATTGCTTTACTCCCGGAAACTAGGCTACTGACTCAGAATGCAACATAGTGTCAAGTTCAATTCAAATCTTGATTTTTTAAATTCCTAATATTATCTAGTATCTTCCTCTCCCCTTTCCATCATGAGTTACAAAATGATAACTATGACGTTAAACATTCATTCTGGGAAGGTGACGGCTTTTTGAAGATCGAGTTTTAACAGCTTTTGAATAAAAAAAATCCCCAGAGGGTTGAAAAGTTATTTTTAAATCCCAGCCGGTTGCAATGGTGCGACATCAAAATGCGTCGACTGTTAATAACCATTCAGTGAAGGAGGAAATAAAGAAATCTTCAAAACAAAACAACATAGAAACCAAGCGATGGAAGACTAGCGCAAGTCATGTTTGTAACCGTGTGAACAAATACACCTTATACTGTATATTATTTTTTTTATATTTTTCATTTGGATGTTATATATAATCTTTAAGGGGAAGATGATGATGATGATGATGTTATATATAATCTTTATTTCACCAAAATCATGGCAGTAAAAAAACCGGAAAACAAACAAGTATCACCTATAGATACAACATAAAGATATTTCTTGTGATTACAAATAAAACTGATCAAAAATAATAAAAACCTTGAGATCTCAAATAATATATAAGGTATCACTCTAAATAATATCAATCTTACATAGACTAAACTTTTGTAAATTCATTGAGACAAGGAGACAACCTACCTGTTAGTTTTCGATCTAATCGGATCGACAACAGCTCTATACCGGTCTAGACCTATGGCCGTGACCGTGGCCACACTGGCAGTCACAGAGACGAGTTGAGCATAGAGAACGACGGGGCAGAAGAACTCTGGGAAGATCCACTCGTTTAGAATGGTCTTGGTGAAGGAGAAGGGCATGCAGAAGATTGCCATCAGGAGATCTGCTGCGGCCAGGTTAATGATGAGGTAACTTAGTGAGTTTCGAAGGCGACGAGATATCGAGAAAACGATGATGACGAGTACGTTACCAACAATTGAAAGTAAAGTTGTTGCTGTATAGAGAGCGACGAGAAATATCTTGGTGTTGTAACTCAATAAAACGGCACTTTCTGAGAGACAGTTTTCTTCAGTAGTGCAGTTGTAAAATAGAAGATATTCTTTTCCAGGGGTATGGTTGTTGTAAAAGAAAGGGTAGTCTTTTGCAGAAGTATGGTTGTTGTAGAACGAAGGATAGTCATTTGCAAAATTTGCAGAAGTATGGTTTCTGTAGAAGGAAGGGTAATCATTTCCAGAAGTATGATTTTGGTAAAATGAAGGATAGTCATTTCCAGAAGTATGGTTTTCGTAGAATGACATATATTCTTCCTCAGAGTTTTGGTTGTGGAAGAATGAAGGGCCATCATTTCCGGGAGTGTGATTATAGTAGAGCTGAAGATTGTCTTCTTCTGACTTGGATTTGTTGAAGTGTGATAAACTGCTTAGCATTTTAGTGAATAGTCTCAACTGATATTGAAGCAAGTTATTAATTGATACAATTTGCAGGTCTACTATTTGTACTTGTTAACTATTTTGCAGTTGGATAAAAGTACTACATTTTCTCTAATTATTTCTAAACGTGTAACTATGGCAATAATAAAACTATTAATAAGGTTTAGCGTCGTTTCCTCATCCAAGGATGATGTCAGGGACGTCCCCACAGCACACTTCACTACAGATATTCGTATTCTATTCGTATTGCTATTCGTATTCATCTACAGGTATTCGTATTGCTATTGTTTTCGTTATTCAAAATGATTCTG
The DNA here is from genome assembly GCA_905160935.1 of Enchytraeus crypticus. Classification (NCBI taxonomy): domain Eukaryota; kingdom Metazoa; phylum Annelida; class Clitellata; order Enchytraeida; family Enchytraeidae; genus Enchytraeus; species Enchytraeus crypticus. Next base: position 615,121 of record CAJHZI010000743.1, on the reverse strand, counting down.
TATCAGTTGGATAGCAGAGTGGTTAGTATGCTTATCTAGTAAGCAGCGGGTAACTAACTGGTTCAATCCCAGCTGAGATTTGCCTGACAGTTTCCTTTACAAAAACCGACTCTAAACTAAGCTTCTTTAGCTATGCAGTAGAATCTATTAAATCTAGTGGCAAGAAACCAGAATATTTTTGTAATCCACTTTGATAACTGTTAGATTTATAAAAATTTATTTAATACCTAACTTAGCTAATTAGTCTACTAACTTAAATTATAGGCTTTGAAGCAATTAATAACTACTTAATTCGACTAAATAATTTATATTTGATTGAATAAAATAATACACTTACTAATTAATTAATTAGCAAGTGGCAGCAATTAATTATCTGGCGCTAATTTTCATATTTAGTAAGCCAGTATCATGCCAACACTAGCATAAAGGTATCTATTTTTATATGATATTTTTCTACGACACGTTTATTAATTCAAAAGCAATATGTTGTCCTATACTCTCAATTAATTCTGCTATATTTTCAGCGGTGTCCTTGATATGTGTGTTTACTGCAGCAGTTACTTTATTAGCTGTTACTATATTTATAGACTGCTTTAAATTGTAAAAAGTCCTACCTAAAAAGATGTAAAACACTTGCAATTAGAAATACATAGCTTTTGGATACATACAGGATCTATGGGCTGGTGTTAAAAGAATATGATTTTGTACTGGCAGAGTGGCAGTCTTTTGCAGATAACAAAACAAAATTGACTCTCACTCTCTGTCTCTGTCTCTCTCTCTCTGTCTCTCTCTCTCTCTCTCTCTCTCTCTCTCTCTTTCATTCTCTAGGTCTGTAAAGTTGATTCCCGTGTGATAGACTGCATGATTGTTTTAGAGCGAGCCAGGCTAGAAGTAGAAATTGCAATAGAGTCTAACTAATACTAATAAAAGAGCAAATTCTCACTTAATAATAATAATAATAATAATAATAATAATAATAATACTAATAATAATAACTAAAACTTACATAGCAGTGTCATGGCCGAACTCTGTCTTCGAGACTACTTTACAGAAAGAGTTTTATAATAATAGTAAGTTAAATAATAATTACATATAAATTAATATCTATACTACTAAAACATTTCTACATATGAGTGGAATTTTATACCCTCCAGCAACACTCATTCCTGTCTTCATATACAAAATACTTATAATAAACATACATATGAATTCAACTTAAGTTGCCTCTTTCAATGACTAAATTAATCATAAATGATTGAAAAGGCTGCGCGCTACAGGCGATCAAACAGGTTTAAGCTTATTGAAACTAAACTTTACTAGACAGTAAAGAAGTTAAGCACGTATGTACTGTGCACCAGTGAAAGCTCTGTGGAGAGTGGAGACGTACTGCAGTGTAGCACTACAGCACAAGGACAATAACCGATATACAGTAGAACTGTCTTCTTGAATTGAAATGACCGACTAGATCATTTCTATTGTATATTTAGTTAGCACTTTAGATAAATTTTGCCTTTTGAGGTCCTTCTGCAATTTTACTCAATTTCTTAAAACTTGCCTGTAATATTTTTCAGGAATCTAAACTAAAATACAGAACCAATCAAGTTAAACATTTAAAGTAGCGGCCAGTGACTGTGTGGAAGAAGGTAAATAACGCATAGCCTGCTAGTCTTTTCTTCTCAAGTATAGTTTCATGTTTTCAGCAGTTTAAATAGTTAATTTGGTGTGACATTTGAGATTTAAATAATCATTGCGCTACTGCAGTAGTACACTGTAAGGCTTGAATAAGCGATGCCTTAAAACAAGTTTAGATTTGTATTTGTTGATTGTATGCTTTTTACAGTTTTTAAAATTTAATGTTACATTAATGTTATAATGAAATACAGAAACATGAGAAACTAGATAATAATCACAAAAAGTTGCCCACCGCCGGGAATTTGGCTGTTGCCCAGACCCGGGATTGAACCGGGGACCTTTAGATCTTCAGTCTAACGCTCTCCCAACTGAGCTATCGAGGCAGGCAGAAGTTTATGGTTCACTATTGAAGTCTTTCATCACTGCTTCAGCGAATTAAAGAGCGTAGAGAGAAATTTACAACTGTCATATCTTAACTATGTCGATTGTCATGACACATCGATGTAAGTTTCCGTCTTCTAGTAATGGAAAGGTTCTTTGCCCTTGATAACTTAATATTTTAATAGTTAATTTCGCCTTTTATAGGCGTTAATAATATTTTATTTGAATAACACGTAGTGCATGCTGACTGGAATTGTAATATAATTAACAGAAAAAGCCAAAAGCCAAGTTTAACGTCGGTATCTTACTCAATAGAATGTCAGTGACGCGATGAACACTAGATTTGAGCCCTGTATCTACTGATCCGCTGCCGAACAAAGTTGCCAACAAGCACCAAGCTAAACTAAAAACACTGTCATAAGAGGCGATTGAGCAAATATTCAGGGAACGGCAGTGGGAAGCCAACTCAGATGCTACATAATTCCCCCGCTGTAAGCTTCTTTGAGAAAAGTAAACAGGCATTATAGTGCAATGATAAACCATTTTTATATCTATCACTTTTAATACCACATATTTAAACCGTTAGGCAATTTAGACCATTCTCCGTATAAACCAGTTCAATGAATGTCCGAGATTTTATCTCAGATCAGTGCGACTGGAATTCGAACCCACAAGGATTCAATTCACCTCAGGATCTGTCACTTAAAAGTTCATAACTGTACCCCTACTCTATTAAGACATTAAAAAAAAATTAAAAACATTCTTAAGTATGTCAAACATGTGGATAAGGTTTGTTACTGCGATATTCGATAACAAACAAATATCACGAGAAATGTCTTAAACAGTTTAAGATATTAAAAAAATGTCTTAGATTATTTAATATTTATTTTGAAAAGAGAATTTAGAAAATATTTATACGGATGTTATTCCTAAATGAAAATATAAGCCTAAATGTGATACTGTATCAAAGGTTAAGGTATAGACTGTATAGTGCTCACTAAATATTTGTTCCTGTATTGCAAAAATTGTATTCGAAAACAATATTATATTTCTCTGACTTGTAGTTAGCCTATAATATAAAATAGATTTATATCCTCGTGTTATGTCCGGGGCACTGAAGAATATACCAACCGTAAACTGCAAGTGTTGTAGGAGGTGATCAAGAACGGATGAAGGCAACGTGAAATCACCTCAGCTTCTCTATTATTCACAAGCTCCAGACTACATTAAAGTGCAAATAAAGCATAGTCGCTAATGAATGGATTAACTCGTTCATCGATGGATTACTCAGTATGAAGCGAGAAGCGTCATGAGAATAGGAATTTGTACCATGGATCTGCCACTTGGCAGAACACTAGCGAGAGATAGAAAGATATCTATACAAGAGACCTAATGAAAAGGTTTGTGACGCAGCATCCATACAGTAACATCCTTTAGATTAATAACTTTACGGAATCATCATTCAACAAATATTATAATGAAATGATTACGTGAAATGATAATATCTGTCAAATCAAATAACATCAACCGTTTCCCGGGTCATTAAGTGTTGGAGGTTTTACTCATTGATCCGATCGACAGGGAATCTAATTCCTTCATGTTGTCTGACGCTCTACACACTGAGCTATTTATAAATTCAAATTTGCTATTTAGCCTCTAATAACTTGTATCAGAATAACGGACACTGTGGTCTGAATTTCAGATGAAAATCTCAAAGAGAGATTTTCATCTGAAATACCGACGACATACCTATTGGAATTCATCCTTAACTCAGTCGCTTCCCCCTTCCTGTCCACCAGTTAACCCACCCCCTCCCCACCAACCAGTGATCCCACCCACCAGTGACCCCACCCACCAGTGATCCCACCCACCAGTGATCCCACCCACCAGTGATCCCACCACCCAGTGATCCCACCCACCAGTGGTCCCACCCACCAGTGATCCCACCACCAGTGATCCCACCCACCAGTGATCCCACTCACCAGTGACCCCATCACTGATCGATTCGTCTCTTGTCATAGACCCTCGCTGCTTGACAACACGATTCCTATCTTGAGAAAAAATATCAGGACTGCGGAAATATGGTCATCATTCTTGCTGCAATAGAAACAAGCGTCTGGAGGTCGTCATACGAAAGAATAAAAATGTACATGTAGCTAAAAACCAAGTGGCTTCAGTACTTCTCTTATTGGAATCAATTATATTGGACACATTTTTTCTTAATACGGTTTATATTACAATTGGCGAGATATTTACCAATTAAAAATTAATATCCTATTTTAGTGTCACAGATGATTTTTTGAGAGTATAATTTTAAAAGGATTTTTTAAGAATTAGAGAGAACAGAATCCCAAAAATAATGAAAGATATTTTAGGAGATTGACTGGCGATATTGTATGGAACAGTGGAATGGAGAAGGTCTATTCGTATCCCGACCCTAATTGAACTTGGATTAAGGGGAAGACGATGAAGATGATGAAAGATAGCAAAATTAGAATAGTCGAGTTAATTAAAATGCATGCATATTGCATACATTCAATATTCATAAATTATAAAGATATGAACAGCTACTTAAGTTCAGACTCAACTGCGACCAACAGTAACATTTTCAGCTTTTCGTCTATCGATTTATGTAATATAACTATAGTTCTTCAAGTACCTAAATTTTTTGGCGTATTTCCTTTACACTTCTCATTTTCTTTAAACTTTATAATTATTCATGATACTACGGTTTTACTAAACTTCATATTTTCACAATACAATCACTTCAATATTGTTATGGTAGGTTCCATAAAAACTGACCGGACAGAGGTACTTGATGTGAACGTTCAATGGAATATTACACCTAGGTGAGCAGTTCAAATCACTGGTTTGCTCGTCGCTGATATCCATTCAAGAGATGAAGTAGGAGCTAAAAGCGGCGTTAACGGTTTGGTATTTAATAAGTCTTCATAATTAATATTTTACCTTGTTGTGTCCGGATTGCCCATGCTGAGTCCAGTATAACCTAGTTGTGTCTGGGTTGCTGAAGAATAGACCAACTGTGCACTGCACGTGTTGAGAAAGGCGACAAAGTACTAAGATCTAAATTAACGTAAGAAAGGCATTCAGTTGATGAGAGTATAGGCTCCAGAAACTGCTACAAAAATTCTTCAATGAACGGAAAGGTGAAGATCTATCGTATCCAGACTCCAGTTAAACTGGGATTCCAAGAAAGATGACGATAGTGATGTTGATGATGATGATAACGATGATGATGATGACAATGATGATGATGATGATGATGATGATGATAACGATGATGATGATGACAATGATGATGATGATGATGATGATGATGATGATGATGATGATGTTGACGATGAAGTATTAATGTTTTTTTTAATTAAGCGCTTTCGCGACCATTGCCAATGAACGCGATAGCAAGAAAGCCACTACGCAGTAACTTTTGTGCATCAGATCAATAGATCGTTCAAATCACTGACCTGAAACGGTCTTGCCACATTTGTTCTGACCTTTGACCCGATTGGCTATTGTTTTACTGATCATAAAGCTTTTCTGAGATAGTTATGAGCGTTATATATAAAAGCTTATGCATGATTTTCTACTTAAATCATTCTCATTGTTTGTTTTACTAGTTACACGGCAGAGTTTAGATTCTGTTCAGAGTCAACAGATTAGATCATAAACGAGCACAACCGCGATCAATAAGTTAATCCTTCAAAACAACAAAAAGACTAGAATGCTACTGTCCTCCATGTCAATAGTCGGCGCTGACAAGATTGAAGCTCAATTACAGATTTGATTTTTAAAGATTTGTACCTGGATGCTGTTTAACTGGCGGTCCTTAATTTCTTCTGTAGCCCTAGAATTATAAGACTCTTCCGTTCACGAAACAGCTGAATCACGTTAAGTAAAATAATTTGTAAAATATTGAGCCACGTTATCCGGAATCAGCACGGTAGATATTTAGCCAAATTTCCACTATAATTGAACTAATGGTATATAATACTCGTTTGTTATCATCTAGGCATCAAATAGAATAATATTTGAAACAACATTTGTTAAAGCAAGTCATCAAGTTTCTACACTAATCGATAGGAAAGGCTATTCCAAGTGTTACGACAACACATAGTATTAAATGATTAGGATGTTGTTTTTAAGTTGTTTTAATTAAAATATAGTGAAATCTTCCAAGAACTCAAAATGATATAATTATAGCCATATATATACATGTATAAGCAACTGACAAAATATATAACTTTTATCAATCAATCAACTAATCAACTAAACAATCAATCATCCAACCAATCAAACAATCAACCAATTAAGCAAGCAATTCAATCAAGCAATACAGCAATGAATAAATTATAAAAATTGTAAAGAAATAAATAAATCTTTCAATTAAATAAAGATCCATTAACATTTATTTAGCAAACTCCAAATGGGAGCAATTTGAATTTGAAATATGCTGAAATTAAATTTGTATCTAATATTAGATCATAAAATAATGAAATACGAAATATAGTGTTTGCCAAGCAGGATTGTATCGATTACCAAAATAACTACCAATGGCCAATCTGCCAGAAAAAGCAGTTTAAGGTTCGATGTTGGTCCATACAGCAAAATAGTTTACTCGAGTGGATGAATAATGAACTGAAAGCGTATCTAAAACAAAAGACACAATGGAAAAGATATCATTGAACACTGTGAACAGTCAACTTTTCCATTTGATTCTGTTTGTGAACTAAAAACTCTTTATCAGCAAATTTATCAAAGTATGATGAAAGTATTAAAACGGATATTCGGTTATGAGGGAAGACTAGAAATGAGTTTAATGACGGAACTGGCAACGTCAGAAAGAGCGTTAGGTTGGTGAGCGCCTAGGTTCCAGAAATTGCTACAAAAATTTAAACGAATGGAAAAGTCTCAAATAGGGGATTGACTGATGATATGATGTAGGACAGATAGGATTTGAGACAGTCTATTCGTATCCCGACCCTAGTTAAACTGGGCTTCAGTGGAAGATAATGATGATAATGGTAGAACTGGAAATAAGTCTAAGGGGTGGGACTTGTAATCTTGACCCGGGGTGGTTCCAGCTCCCACACCTTCTCCATGTACTTGGTAAGCTCGGTCTTCCTCCTGGAGTGGTTGAAGCGATCGTCCTCGTACTCACGATCAGTTATCTAACACAGAATAATAAGATTTTTATTAGAGAGTAAATATTATCCATGTCCCCGTGTTGTGTCCGGGTTGTTTGAAGAATTGACCAACCGGTGACTGCACGTGTCGTAGAAGGCGACTAAAGCACTAAGATCCATACAAACGTCAGAAAATGCATTCGGTTGGTGAGCGCCTAGGCTCCAGAAATTGCTACAAAAATTTAAACGAATGGAAGTCTCAAATAGGGGATTGGGTGGTGATGTAGGACAGAGAGGATTTGGGACAGTCCATTTGTATCCCGACGCTGGTTAAACTGAGATTAAAGGAAGGAAGATGATTATGATGATGAGTGCATATCAAATGCATTGTCAAATCCATTTTAGTATTTATTAATAAATTAATACAGAATTAGGTAACAAATAAATAGCAATTTTATAACTATATATTAATTAGTAGAGCCTATTTATAAATGAATAGAGAGCTTACTTAATTTATTATTATTTATTAGTAAATTACGTAACATATTTTAACGAGCCGCTATGCCGCAGTTTTTTGGTCGACAAGAAGCAGCATAGATAGGAAATGGACACATAATGTCCAATAAACGTCGGCCTAACCTCACCAAGTGTACACACGATACACGATACGATTTTTATTCACCCCTTCGGAAGAGAAAATCCATTTCGCAACGAATTCGAGAGTCGAGCGTTCTAAAATTGCGCCACAACACATCCCAATTATTAGTAAATAAAAGCAGTATTTAGTAGTAAATAGACAATATGTACAGTATACATATTAGTGGTGAAAAAATTGAAAATAGATTTAGGCATGCTTAGAGTGAAATTTTACGGAAGGACGTTGGCATCACTGAACGTGATAAATATGGTAAAAACCACAAAGTACACTAGATTAGTATGATAATGTACAGGGTGGTCCAGAATAAATGAAACTACTTTGAAGGCCAAGAACTTTGAGAATTCTTATCCAAACGTCTTACTTCATACATTATATGAAAGACAATTCTCTTTTCTATTAACTTGCTCAATATCTGAGAGTACTATTACACATGTTTGAGAAATTATCATTAGTCGCTCATATGCAATTTTAATGTTTTTCATGTCATATGATCGCCTGTACATGAGCACTCAGCGTGTCACTGGGCTTTGCATGCTCGATCTATCTACGGCCTGTTACACCATAGATCACCAAATCCTCCTGCAGCGTCTTTCCTCTTGGTTTGGTATCCATGGCAACGCTCTTGCATGGTTTACCTCATATCTTACCGATCGTACTCTCAGCGTAAAAGTGCAAGAGTACGCATCTCCACCTTCTAACATCAAGTACAGTGTGCCTCAGGGCTCCGTTCCTGGTCCAAGCCTGTTCAACCTTTACACTACACCTTTAAGCTCTTTGATTTCCTCTCATTCACTTGACCACCAACTTTTTGCTGACGACAGTCAGCTATACACATGCTTCACCCCCACTCCTATCCTGATGCCAAAGCATGCCTACAGCAATCCTTCCAGTGGATTTCTTCATAGATGTCTGCTAATTTCTTAGCTCTCAAATCCATCCAAGACTGAGTTTGTGCTGTTTGGGACACATCAACAACTGTCAAAACTGAATGAGGCTTCTCTCTCTCTCACCTCTGACCTGGCCATCACACTTGTTTCTTCTGTCAAGAGCCTCGGTGTCATCCTTGACCAGCATCTCACATTCCACGATCACATCACCAAAACTGCACAGGCTTGCTTCTTCCACATCAGAGATCTGCGTCGAATACGACCATATCTTACCGTTGAGACCGCTTCAACCATCGGTGCGGCTCTCGTGCAATCCAAACTAGACTACTGTAACTCCTTGTTTCTGAATCTCCCAAGCTGTGAGATCGACAGATTGCAGTTCATCCAGAATTGCCTTGCACGTGCAGTCTTCCGACGCTTCAAGCACTCCCATGTGACTCCTCTCTTGAAGTCTCTGCACTGGCTTAAAGTCATATAACGCATTGTTTACAAGGCAGCTTCTCTGACATACAAGTCCATTACTACCCCGGGCAAAGCTTACATGTCCCACTTAATACAAGTGAGACAGCCTTCCTCCATGCAGTCGTCCACTAGGTCCTAAGCTAATCACTTTAGAACGACATAGCATCCCTTCTCGCAGTAAGCTCTCCAAGCGCTCCTTCCAGCACACTGCTCCTCAGACCTGGAATTCTCTTCCTTCCACTTTACGCACCCCCTCATCTTCTGCTGACTATCCTTTCCTTTCATATGAACAGTTTCATAGACGGTTGAAGGCTTTTCTTTTTGACCACTCATATCCAACCTTTGCACATGAACTGAGACCAACACGCAAACCTCCATTCCACTAGTACCCTTCCTCGGACCGACCTCCCGGATTTTGGATAGCGCCGTTCTGGACCCCACACTCTGCTCATCGGATTTGATTTGGTACCACAGTGCTCAATGTTGTCATTGACGACAGTAGCACTCTAATTTTGTTGTTGTTGTTGTTGCCTGTATGAAAGTAAACTTGCCAGAGTTTATTGAACCGTAGAACTGGCCACTTAACAGCACTCCCCCTGATTTGAAACCGATTTACTAATCGATCGTTTACTATTGTCTTCAGCAATTAGTCTATCGTGAACCAATTCACGACATTGAACATAGGAAACGAGTCATTGTCCTCCGTTGGGCTGAAATCAGTCAAATACTCGTGGACTCGGCAATTGATCAGTGGTCCTATCTGGTGAATGTAGTTTTTCAGGCACATGGTGGACACATTGAACATTTGTTCGATTAATTCTAGATTCATTTAGGGAATTGATAGAAACTGCAATGCGCTTTTTGAAATAGTTAAGGCCTAATGCGTAATCTTGAATTCTTGATTTTTAGATTTTGAGTTTTCACGCAATTTCATTGAAAATTACATATTGGCGAATAATGATAATTTCTCTAACATTTGTATTAGTTTCTCTTAGATATCTTGCAAATCAATAGAAAAGAGAATTGTCTTTAATTTAATGCATAAGTAGGACATTTGGATAACAAATGTCAAAGTTATTAGCCTTCAAAGTAGTTTCATTTAATCTGAACCACCCTGTATTTATTATCTAGTATGATATAGTATTTATTATAGCAGCAGTAATACCAAAGGAGAAGTAATCCAGCCGTACTCTTGGGAGGAAGTGATTGGACTTTTGTACTTACAAGCTGGTGGCTGCCTAGCCCGTCTTATGGCTCCCTCCAACTCCACTAAAAATAGAAATAAAAAAAATTACAAGTGTACATTACACAGCGAATACCTTCCTGAAGTTTCGTGCCATCGAGTGTACACTAAAAAATGAAAATATTTCTGATAAACAGTCCAGTATAGTCCACGTATCGACTGAATGGCGCACGTTGCTGACACAGGACATCATACTTATTACACAGATACTTTAGTGTTTGATAGATATTTAACTAAAATCTGGGACTGGTAAGAATCGGTTAGGTTTCTGACTGCGGGTCGAAAGGTGTGATTTCAAACCCTACTCAATCTGCTCCTAATATCTTTTATAAAGATTGAAAAGGTTTAGCTGGGCTTTTGCTCGTATGCCATTATAAATGGGAAAAGCTGACACAACTCATTTACTTATTTAATTTCTCATTCAATGATTTAATTTCTCATTCAATAATTTATCATTTTCATTTACTCATCGTAATTCATTTGTAATTCATTCACAATCATAATTCAATGATTAATTCATCGATTTAGTTGGTTCTTTCAACTAAAATCGACATAGAATTCATCAGAGTCACCTTATTTTCCTTGTTCAATGTACATTTATAGCAGGGTCGCTATCTGTTGCTTTGGACATTGACTAGCTTTATTCTCTAACTTTTATCTGATAAACAGCAGGTCAAAGCATATTTTTCTACTCTGCGTTTTGCTCCAAAAACGAATACTCCTTAGGCAAATACGTTCATTTAATAGAAAGACTATGCCAGCTTCAATTTATCATTTAGACTTCTGATTGGGTAAATTAAACCAACATTTTACAAATAAATGCATTTCTTGGTTTATTAATTATTAGACTGGATGTATATATATATATATATATATATATATATATATATATATATATATATATATATATATATTATTCGTTTTAGATAATAATTTAATAATTATGAGTCTCATATATGACCTACCGTCTGATGCGTCCTCTTCACGAGCAGCTTCCAACATAGAGTTAACCTTTCCAGTTATCACGTGACCTAAGACATGACATAAAAGTGCACACACATGCTACGTACAGCACTAAGATCATCATGGATGATCTTATTTATCCTAAATCTTATTCATCCAATCTCTATCCAGCGGTATCAACGCCAATAAAATAATTCGCAAGTCTGTTAAATGTTCAACTAAAGTAGGGCCTAAAAATTGATGAATCATCGATATCCAGTAGCCACGTTATAAACTTGATAACCCGATGTCGACATTTATCATTCTTGAAGTGGTGATAAAATCGAAGTTTTGTGTCAGTTTCATCGTCCGAAGAAATGTCATCTTCAGAAAGCCACAACACATTTCGAAAGCTGCAACTGTTGATTCGCAGACACGCAACTAAAGCCTTTATGCTATTAAGCACATGACTGTCTCAATAACGTAGGGGTAACGTCATGAACTTTAAATCCCAGATCCTGCGGTGAATTGAACTCTCCTGGGTTCGAATCCCAACCGCGCCGATCTGAGAGTAAAATCTCGGACATTCACTGGACTGGTTATACGAAAAATAGTCTAAATTGCCTAACGGTTTAAACATGTGGCATTAAAAGTGACAGATATCAACATAGTTGATCATTTCACTATAAATAGTGTTTACTTTTTAAACGTTAAACGTTAAAACATGATAAATTTAATTGCCGAGTTCCTGGATTCTTCGAAAGACTACATCACAGGGCTATCCTCAGAATCAAATTCGAACAACGCTGAACTATCAAGGTCTTGATGTATCTGACTACATTTACGGCTATTCATTGAGTCATGCTATCGGTGAAAATAAATTTATTTGATATTTTGAACCAGTATCAAAGACATATATTATATAAAAGTACTCATAATGTAATTAGAAAGATATAGCTACATAAAATTCGCTTTAGAACTTAAATGGAATACAAGCATATACGTACATAAGCATATGTACATATAGATGAACACCGCTAGCACTAATGTCTGATTTGATCGCAACGAGCTCTAGTTGCGATTTGCTAGTTATCACACACTAAAATCAGTCCAAAGAAGTACAAGTAAAACTTTCGGCGGGCACTAACCATAGTAACTAGAGAGCAAATTCCGCAGGTTTTACGTTACGTTACGAATTACTTGATTACGTTTGATTCCTTTACGAATAGCAATCATCTGTTGCTACCCGCAGCGAGCCAGTGTTACGATTATGATCGAACCCCGTCGATTGTCAATCCCTATAGTTAATCCCTATAGTTAATCCACATAGTTAATCCCAATAGTTAATCCCTACAGCGAATCCCTATAGTCAATCCTATAGTTAATCCCTATAGTTAATCATATAGTTATCCCTATAGTCAATCCTATAGTTAATCCCTATGGTCAATCCCATACTTAATCTTTATAGTCAATCCTATAGTTAATCCCTATAGTTAATCCATATAGTTAATCCCTATAGTTAAACCCTATAGTTAATCCCTATAGTTAATCCCTACAGTTAATCCCTATATTTAATCCGGATTTATATAAAAATTGAATTAACACAGTTGAGGCAATTACGAGTGGGCAAAATATTATATTATTAATCGACTGTGAATCACAAAATTCTTCTTTAAAACGTTTTTAACTTCCATTTGCATGTCTTAATAGTTCAAGTATGACATATTCTGCCAACTTTACCTGGTTTGGCGGGATTGACACCGAACTGAAGAAACTGCTTGTGCGCTCTTTCTTCCTTCATGATGATCTCTTTACGGATCCGGTCCAATTGCACTGGATTTAGTCCACTTAGATTGGCTACCCCGTTTGTTTCCATCGTTCTAGAAATTATTTACTTCTGAAAATTAGCTTTTATCAATCAAACTCTGTAATTCATAGCATGCAAACAGGAAGGTCCAACAATTCGAAAAGTCGTTAACCCAGTTTAGTAGGCCTATAGTCTATTAATTAAAGAACTGGAGATTGACATGATTGACATGCATTTAGTTGTACCGATAAATGTATTTGACGAAACTGTCATATTTCGAACAAAGAAGAACGAACCTAATAAATAAGTGATACTTTTATTATAGCGTTAATAGGCTTGTAAGGCCAAGTTGTTTTTAGAATCTAGCATAAATTTAAGGCTCGTTTTGCAATATGATGAGATATGAGAGCAAGGTTTTGAAAATAAATGCAACAAATTGTTATTCTGACTCTTCAACTATCAGAATCAAGGTCAAGAAAACTCTTTGCTAAAGGATGCAATCATATAACGTAATATAATATATCAGAAAAATAAAAATCCATAGCATACTTTAAAATACTATAGTTCACAATTACTAACTAGTGTCGATAGCACTTCATCGTACTAGCAATTCCTTATTACATTGAAGAACACAAATATTTACATGTTGAATGATCGACGTACAAGTAACCATGGATACGATAAATAACTGCAGACGAAGTTATATAGAAATTTCTTCAATAAAGTAATTTAAACAGCAGAATGAATTAGTTGCGTTTCAACTCCATCTCTCAGCAATAACGAGTATATAAGGAAACTGGCAATGCCAGCATGCACAAGGCTAACCTATTATAATAGATCTCCACTGTTTTCTATTCGTTAACTTTTGCATAAGCTGCGTATAAAGCTTACAGTTTTCTTTGATGACAGTACACATTTTAATGTAGATGTCTGCAACGATGACAGTAGCACTCTACGTGAGTGGAGCGAAAGTACTAGACCTATACTTAAATCCTATATTTTTAAAGCTATACAATAAAAAAGTCCAGTGTAAAAGCTGGTAAAGCAAATGTTAACGTCAGTTACCTCACTCAAAAGCAATGTCAGTGACGGGAGAGCCCAGGATTTGAACCCCGCACATACTGATCCGCGGTCGAATATCTTACCGATGTCGCCAATGGCTCCAGCCAGTTACTACTAGTAAGCAGGTACTAGTACTAGTACTACTTGATTGTAAGTTGATCGACTGTGTAGATCTAAGCTTATAGACACAAGTATAAACTGCTGATTGCACAGTAGTAATATACCTTAGTCGTGCACGTAGAATTTCTCAGTAATTAGTGAAACGAGCAGAAAGCGTAGCAACAGGTTACAACAGCACAAACGATTTAATTAATTACGTCTCCGAGCAGCGACAAACAGTAATTTACATGTACATGTGAGTTCAGGCGGGGATAGCGACCGGGCCTTTGGTCAGTAAACTGTAAACACTAGAAATAAAGGTTGAAAATATTAATATATGGAAGATAATACAGGAAAAGAATTTTAGTTTCGAGTTGGATCCGGAAAAAAATTGAACAGCTTAGAGTCTAACCATTCGTTCACTGCATTTACAGTAACAGGAGACTAAGTAATACTTGTGGAAGGTAACGTATAACGGTAACTACAACCATAAGCCATAGATGTTTCAAATTAAACGTTACATTAAAGGTATTAAATTTTGAAAATTGGTGGAGTAATCTTTGTGACGGAATAAATTTGTTGGTTGATGGAGGGCTCATCAAGAAGTTTGAAAGTAGCGTGCATAGCTAGTAGAAATATATTCTTAATTAGTGTGACGGAACACAAAACAGAGAGAGAGACAAAGACAATGAAATATAGAGACAGAGAGATAGACAGACACACACAAGCAGACAGACAGAGAGACAGAACAATCTAAGGATGGAGAGGAATACTGAGAGAAAAACTACTTCAGTGAATGAATGTCTCCGTAGCTCAGTGGTTAGACGCGTCAGGTACGGTCATAGTACGTCAGGTACGTACGCAGTGGTCGGGTACGTCATGAAATTTTGAATGATCGATCCAGTGGTGAATTGAACTCCCGTGGGTTCGATTCTCGTTTGCGCTGATATGAGAGTAAAATCTCTGACATTCACAGGACAGTTAATTCAGAAAATGGAATAAATTGTTTAACGGTTCTAATTAAAATGTGGTATTAAAAGTGACAGATATAAAAAATATAGTCGATAATTTCACTATAATGTGTGTCATTTATTATTTATATACTTTGAATGCAATTATTGGGAATAAATTGCAATAATTATATATATATATATATATATATACATATATATATATTATATATATATATTATATATATATATATACATGTATATATATATATATATATATATATATATATATATATATATATGCTTACTACTACGTTTTTTATTGAGGTAATTTGACATCGGGTTATATTATAGTCACATGCGACAGTCACACATTCCTTTACTGCCTATCACCAGACTGGACATTCGGGTTTTGAATTCGCATCATTTACCTATTTTAGCCGATCAGATAGGCATTAGATTCTTAGCATTGTGATACACTGTAGATTACTAGCATTCTAATTCTATGTTGCTTAAGCTCAGGTTGGTGAGATAGAGGACTCGGTATTTCCAAATAATAATTTTTCTCACTGGAATGGTTTTCTGGATTTTGCACCATTTCTGGACACTTCGCTCGTCGACTTGAATTTGGTTCAATGAAATAGCATATTGCAATATAATACAGAAAAGTTGGATAATTTGTAGTCAAAGAATTACTGCAGTATACGAATTACGTAAATTTACGAAACTCTCTTACTCTTCTGCCACCTCGCAAGTCCATGCTTTATAACTCTTCCACTTTTCTCAATCTTCTTTTTTTCTTCATGGACATATAAGAGTGGATCTTTAAATCATCTAACATTACTAATCTCGGTCTGCCTCTGTTTTTCTTACCTTCAGTTCTAGGTTCTATGACCTCTTTTAACAAACTTCCCTCCACCCCCCGTAGAATTTGTCCCATCTAGCTAGCTCTTCTTCCTATTTCTTAATGGATTTATCAATTGACTATCTGTGCAAAGTCTCTACTGAACTTTTTCGTTTGTAACCTTTTGGGCCCTGCTATTCCTTTCCATTCTTCTCCATATCCACACTTCAACGCCTCTATTTTCCTGATATCTTCCTTCATCAGGGTCCATGTTTCATATGTATATAATGGTGTGGTCACTACAGAATACGTAACATTAGCCAGAAATAGAGAATCACTGGCTAAGTAGATAGGACATCAGTAAGGTGTCCGATATAAGATCACTAGGTGAAGGGCTCAACTTCAGAGCTCTGCATATCAAAGACATAATTAGGAGTTTACAGCCTGAGACTAAACTAAGCATTAGGTTGTAAGCGGATGGGATGTTACTGTCTTACGTAAATCAACCTCCTGATAACAGAAGAATATTATAGTGTAATATTGAACCCTAATGTTGAACCCTAATGTTGAACCATGACGTTGAACCCTTATGTTGAACATTGGTGTTGAACCCTAATGTTGAACACTTATGTTGAACACTGGTGTTGAACCCTGATGTTGAACCATGATGTTGAACCATGATGTTGAACCCTAATGTTGAACACTGGTGTTGAACCATGATGTTGAACCCTTATGTTGAACACTGGTGTTGAACCATGATGTTGAACCATGATGTTGAACCCTAATGTTGAACCCTGATGTTGAACCATGATGTTGAACCATGACGTTGAACCCTAATGTTGAACCCTGATGTTGAACCCTGATGTTGAACCATGATGTTGAACCCTGATGTTGAACCCTGATGTTGAACCATGATGTTGAACCATGATGTTGAACCCTAATGTTGAACCCTGATGTTGAACCATGCTGTTGAACCATGATATTGAACCATGATGTTGAACCATGATGTTGAACCATGATATTGAACCATGATGTTGAACCATGATGTTGAACCCTAATGTTGAACACTGGTGTTGAACCATGATGTTGAACCATGATGTTGAACCCTAATGCTGAACCATGATGTTGAACCATGATGTAGAACCCTAATGTTGAACCCTAATGTTGAATCCTGATGTAATGCTGAATTTCATAAATAATAATTGAAGTATAATGTACCTTCATATATCTAATGTAACTGTACAATGTTGCTGTACATCTCTAACTGTGCAGCTGTTAGACAATTCAGATTATTCATTGCCCCATTGAAAATGACTTTTTTATTATTCTCAATTATTATACAAACAAAAATATTCAATAATAAAGAACAGAACACATCAAATTAAGTACCATTAAGAAAGAGTTGATAAATCGATATGATTACATAAGTACAACCACTAAGTTATACAAACTAAATACAGTTATACAATATGAATAAAGAAAGCAAAGCAGACTTATTCAGTCCGTCGTGGTATATCTTCCACAATAGCACAATTGATGAATCAGAAAAATAACACAATTTATGTCTATATTGGGAATGGAACATGGCAGAATTAAGAATTGTGTCAATAAATGCTTTAGGGTAAAACAACAAAAAATTATGCATTATTCCAATACATCGTAATTATGAACATAATCCTGGAGTCTAGATTTGAAACCGGAGAAAAACCTGACAACTAAAACCCGAAAGTATTCAATCAAAATATTGAATACCCTCACATATAGAGTTCCAGTTCGGAATAATTTTTAAAGAAACATACAAACAAGCATTTTTGACTTCAAAAATTAACATTTGTTATCGCCCTCTGTAGAGATTATGAACAAGAAATTATGAAACTCTGAACCAGTAGAAGTCCTTAGCTTCGCTATCTATATTCAAATTTGAAACTTGTTACTAGCTCTTGATCATAATACGATCAATACATACTTATAGATTGTATTACAATTATCTTTTAATCTATACTAAATAAATAATATAAATAAATAAATAATATAAATAAATAAATAATATAAATAAATAAATAATATAAATAAATAAATAATATAAATAAATAAATAATATAAATAAATAAATAATATAAATAAATAAATAATATAAATAAATAAATAATATAAATATATTTTTTGGTTGTCTTGAAATTTAGTTTCATCTCATTTACCGTTACTAAAAGAAGCAGCGTTAATATTATCACCTTAACGTAACTACTTAGAGATGCGACACTATTATATGCGCATTTTTGTGTGAACAAACATTTTATTGCTTTAATTCTATTTGAACGAAGCATATGCAGAAATTTATTAAACTCTTAAATTTATTAAACTCCCTATAGTGTCATATTGTTCCTATTGAGTTTGTCTGTTTCTTTAAAATGTTACACTGTGCCTGTGTTGCAACAAACAAAAAAAATAACAATATAAAATATACTTTCGAAAAATAAGAAAAATTGAGTTCAGCATACAATAAATTTAACGCAATTCTATCAAAAGAAATATCAATTAGAACTTTAATCAAACTATGGAAATAAAACTTAGACTACAATAATTTCTTTTTTTACCTTATTAAATAATATATTTATTCTCAAATACTTTCAACTGAATGTTTAAACAGGAACTATATATTAAAAATAAGTAGTAAAAATTAAATGTTCATTAAATCATTTCACATGACATAACATTTAAACTGAATTAGAATTGGGTTAATGGGCAGATAATATTATTTAGACTGATAAACAATGTCACACATTAAGCCTTCAACTGTCCTAGAGAAATTTTTTTTATATTTAAAGAATTAAAACTGGTCTGCTAAGACCAACCATTAATTGTGTCCTGACAGTCTAAGAGTATTTAAGATAATCCAATGATTACGTTTAGGTTGCACCCTAGAGAATGAAGTGAAAATTATACTTAAATAAAATTACCTAAAACAAAAATCTAGAACAAATGATATTGTTAAAAAGATTAACTTAGAAAAAGAAATATATCTATAGACCCAAAGCAAAGCCGATTAAGAACGTGATCATTCAATCACGCACTCTGTCCAAACAGTAAGTGAGCACAAATAAAGAAGAACATGTAGATGGCAAAGTCGTCAAACACTCTGGACAGGAGATGGATGAACGGCTGAACGGTTCTGATTAGATGAGGCATCATCGTAGCATAGAGGTTCAATAGCAGGGTCATCATACGACTCACTCCACCCCCTTCATTAGTGCTCTGAAAGTTAGACAAATGAACGAAATATAATAATGCTAATATAAAAAAATAATATAAAAAAGACGAAGGTTATGAGAGTGTCCAATAATAAAGGTGAAGTTAAGATCACAATAAAAGGTACGAAATTGGAACAGGTATGGAGTTTCAAATATTTGGGTCATACTATAACCGATGATGGGAAATGTGAGACTGAAATATGCAGTAGGATTGCACATGCAAAAGCGGCCTTTGGTAGTAGAAAAGAACTATTAACAAAAAGTCTGAAGAAAGATACAAAGATAAAGATAGTGAAAACTTTGGTTTGGACCACGCTATTGTATGGATGTGAACCATGGACCTTAAGGAAGGAAGATATTAGGAAACTGGAGGCAATGGAAATGTAGATTTGGAGAAGAATGGAGAGGATTAGTTGGACTCAAAAGGCTGCAAATGAGGAAGTTCTAGAGAGAGTTGGCACAGATAGACAGTTGCTAAACGTATTAAGAAACAGGAAGAAGAGTTGGATAGGACACATTCTAAGGGGGGAAGGTCTATTATAAGTCATTACAAATCATAGTCTATTACAAGTCTATTACAAGTCATAGAAGGTAGAATGGAAGGAAAAAGAGGATGGGTCAGGCCGAGATTAGGTACGTTAGATGATTTAGAGACCCACTCATATGTGGAAATGAAGAGGAAGGCGGAAGACAGAGAAGAGTGGAGGCGTTATATACCATGGACCTGCCAGTAGGCAGTGCACTAAGAGAGAAAGAATAATGCTAAATATAATAAAGAACTAAATATTGATAAAGTACTGGATGAAAGGCCGAGTGGATAAAACTCTGGACTGAGAAGCAGGAGGCTATAGGTTTGAATGCCAGTAGGGTTGCCTCTGACAATGTCCATTGCGATACAGAAACAGACATTAAAAGTACATTGCTTTACAAAATCTTCCTTGTGTATTACAATTATAATCAACAAACAACTAATGATATTAGCAAGTAATACTAAATATACCTAAATTCAAAGTTAACCATTAATCGTGTCAACAACAATATTCAAGCCACAGTTAGATCTTTATTTTAGACAGAGAACTTTATTCCAAATATAGATTTATCAGATAAACTCAATCATAAACTGGCACCAGAATTATAAACAGTCAGTGGCATGTCGGAAAGTTGATCAACATCGGATCTATAAGTGAAGGGTTCAAATCCAATGCTCTCCCCGTCATTAACATGCTATCGAGCAAGAAACTGATGCTAAACTTGGCTTTAACCTTTTTACAATGCAGCACCTTATTTTCAAAGAAGTGAAAACACTGTATTAATAAAAACTAAGTGCCCATATGTGATATAAAGATAAAGGCAGTCAAACGTTATAGATACTATTGTTAAAGAATCAATCGTCAAAACTATGCAGTAATTTTACTAATTTATTGCCTATACTTCTGTCAACATCCGCTATGAAATCTGCAAAAATTCAGGAAATGAATCCATTTGTAATGGAGAATAACTCATCTGAGCAACAAAATACTCAGCGTCGACAGAAAGGATAAATAAGCTAAACAATGAATATCAGTCGATAAAATGGCTACTGCAGTAAAAAGCACTTCACAACATACAATAACATTAGTATCAAGATTTATATACCATTCCATTGTGAATCCAGTGAAATATGAAGAGAGCTTCTAACGTGAAGAACGGAATTACAGCATTCTGCAGCCAGCAAATAAAAACAGTTATATTAGCAAACTTATAATAGTAATAAAAACATGAATCCATAGTATATACACAGAGAAGTACCAAATGGCGATTTAACAGCACCAACTAAGTAACGAATGCATGAAGTATGCATGATAAGCTCACCACCAACACCAGCATCACATATGAATATATGTGATGCTCCCCATTTAAAACAGACTCTCAGGTTATCTAGGTATTGTCAGCTACCCATCTTCTAATATTAAGATGATTGGCCCTTCACCAAAGGGTAGCTTCTACCCATCTGAGGTAGGTCAAAGACAGGTAGGCCAACAGTAGTAGGAATCGTAGTATGATAATGTTGCACAACATCCATGCATAAGCACAACCAGGGATATAAAATTTTAATATCATGATTTATAACTTAACTGTAATACTTAATATATTTGAGTTATGCAAGAAATATTCTTTTAGAAAATGATATGAATTTTACAAACAACACAAAATTTTTATAATATGTATGTAACTAATATATAGAAACTTTCATATGTTATGGTTGTGAGAATCTCATAATAGTGGTTTAACGTCCATTTCCTCAAACAATGTTGATGTCTGGATCTTCAACCCTCACAGCAATAGAGACAGCAGAAGACCAGATACTAGACACAACCCAAAACTGTGTTACCAATTGCTAAGTGAAATATTAAAATAACACTGAAAAAATGATTTTAATTAGTAGGATTGTATTTTCAATTAGCTGCATGCAATTCAATATATAATTGTTTAGAGCACTTTCTTATTTTTTAAATTGTGTGTAATCATAAATAAAAGAGAGTATTCTTTGAAAGGAATCTAAGCAATAGTAAATAGACGAAAGATGTTACATATTACAATATGTTAAATAATTTTACAAAAACATTAAATTGAGACTATAAGGCTTAACGTAGTACCTGAACCAAAGAAGAAAAACCGGTGTGCATCAGCAGTCGTACAAGCACCGCAACTATTGCACAAACGAAAGCACGAGTAAACGACGGTGCGAGGACCGCAACATCATCATTTACATCAGCATCTTCGTCATTACTAAGCATCTGCTCGACTGATGATCTGGATGCAGTGTGACCTGATGATTGTGGTGATGAGCCATTTCTGCATCAATCAATCAATCTCAATGACATTAAAATACAAATCACTCAGTTTTAAACAGAACTCTCTACATAGAAACTTATTTATAAACTAGTATTATTAATACAATGAAACCTTCAAAGGATTAAGCAATTCACACCATTGCAGGTATTCATGCCTCTGAAGGCACCCTAACCCTCTGAGGCTCTGACTCTAATATCATTCCAATTACATGCCAGGTTCCAACGAAAAAAGCTCTTGATCTTAAGCAATTTCAAAACTATACAGACTAACATTTTCAGTAGCCCTTTACATCACTGATCTCAAAAGTCTCATTAAAATGTAAGGCTGCAGAATTTCTAACATTAGTATAACATGAACCAATGAACCAATGATGCAAAAGTAGAAAACTTGACTTCTGTCATATTTACCAATTTATTCAAAATTCACAGCAATGAAAAATTTGGGCATTTGTGAGTGCATCTCACCCTATATGACTCTTTTAAGGTACTGCGTTGTACTTGACTGTTGAGAGAACTATGAAGTAATTATAAATTCAATTCATTTCAAAATTGGTGAAAATTTGCTGATCTACAGGTCAACCTGTACTTTATCTCAACTCTCAAAAAAACCAAATGCTTCTTTAAATTGCCTATTTCTTTTAAGGTAAAGCAGATTCAAATAAAAGCAGATTCAATCAGAATCTAATGCTAGAAATAAATTAAAAATTTCAGATAATGCATAATGTCTCGTACAACCTCGACTGTGCAGAGTTAGCACCTTGTCGACTGTCTGAGTGACCACTGAGTATTCCAGTATCTAGAACCTTTCCTGTATGATGTCTATCATTGGTCTGACAGAGAGAGGGACGTTCAGTGACAGAATGAGAGTTAGATTCTGATTTACGCTGATGGAAATCTGAGAGAGGTATTCTAGGCAGAGCATCTCCGTAAGATTGGGGCTCAGTGTGCTGAATCTCCTCATCTCTCTGAATTCCTGATAATATAAATCACAAAAATGTAACAGTTTAGAAAATATAATACTTTATTATAATATAACACTTATTCATTCAATAAAATATAATAGTTTATTCATCACAAGCAGAATCCTCCAAGAAAATGGAAAATGGTCTATAGCAACAAGAATGAGCATTGCTAGATAGATGATATAGAGATCTACTCATATGTGGACAAGAGGAGGAAAACAGAAGTTACAGCTGAGTGGAGGCGTTATATACCATGAACCTTCCAGTAGGCCGTGCACTAACAGAGAGATATATTTTAGACCATATGTCTAATTAAATTGCTGCCGACTGAAATCACCAAAACTTATGTGATAATTATTTTCGATTTGTGCTATAAGGGAGTTCAGAACCTGGGAAAAAGCTTGGTGATATCATATGTCATACTTTCATTGTGTTTATCTTCAAAAACATACCCATTTCTATACGTTTAGTTCACGCACTTGTTTTCGTTCTTTGGATATGATGTCATAGCTATTGTGCTCAATAGTAGTGCACTCATAGCTATAACACATCACACAATATGAAACTTGCCAAGTAATTCACAGTCGTAAGACCTGGAATCTTAAATGGTAAGTCAGTACAAAGAAGAGCTAGAAGATTACTTAAAACTCTGAGCTTATTAACTTGCACAAAATCCAAGATGCCATATTCTGAAATGAAGGAGCAAATAAAAATAGCCAAAAATCAAAATATACAGAAGAATATGTACTCAACACATTAAGCATTGTGGTAATAAAATTGCAAAGTTTGTAAAGAATGAAGACTAAATACTCGTAGTTCCCAAGAATATTATAACTATAACTGACAGTTTAGAATACAACCTTCTACTTGAGGATGGGCATGATCATGTGAATTTACTTGCTCAGAATTCTCTTCAAGATTCCCACCACATAACACCTTTTTCATACGCTGTTCCGAACCATCCAAAATCTTTCGTCTTCGCCGTTCTCTTAGTTCAGCAGCCGATAATGACTGGCGTGGCACTTGTTCCGCCATTATAGATAAGTATCTAATGATCTAAATTAATTTCTATTACTACACTATTTTAACTAATAATTATTTAAAACCCAAAACACAATATTTATTTTTTCATCTTCATTAACTACAGCAGAGCATCCGGTTCTGAGGAAAATTATCAACAGTAAAGAGCCTCATTTAAAATGAGTCTTTATTGTTTTAACTATAAATTATTCAGTTGGAAATAGCTAGGAATCTGATTTTGGTTATTAAATTGAGTATTGTGCTATTCCAGAATGTTACTGAATTAAGCATTTTTGTAAATTTGGAGTCATAAGCAGATCACTAGTTTGGGTTAAGATCACTACTGGTGCACATGTAAACAGTGAACAACCTAAACTGTGAACCCAGTTTTTGATCTCAGCCGAAGTTCTGAAGCCCCGAAGCTCTCAACAGGCGAATTTACGGTCCTAAGATGGTGCCCAAAAGAGAAACTGCCCATAGCAGAAACGAGTCTTCAGCTCCCAGCTTGGCAACTATCTACCTGTTTCTCTACAATTTCGTGCAAGCTATTGGGTATACATGTATAATATGCTCTACTTTTTATGCAATGATGTTCTGGTCTATTAGTTTAATTACTATATGAATGCTTAATTGTGATATCCTTATAGTCTTTTTTCGTCTCTTTTCGTCGATATTGCTAACAGACAACAGCTCTTCTTGAGGTTAATTAAAAGAATGAGCATCCAGCCTTAACATCCTTACTTAGGTTAACTCTTAATCAGCCATTCCAGTCCTCCTTCAACTACTAGCTTAGTTCGTCTAGTAAGCTTCATGTAGTAATTTATATTTCAACAATCCAGTAGGCCTATCCAATAATCTCAAGCATTCGATATAAGTTCTCAATTTACTAAATACTGAGGATAATAGATTGAACCGAAGTTTGCATACACCTTATGCGAAGTTTGCATACACCTTATGCTTGCGCCCTATTTTACACTCTTTGCCCTCTGTCCTAACAAACTAAATTTTCGAAGTTCCACAACTGTGTAATGTATCCATTATTTTATAAGCCACTCTGCTGAAAACTGCTCTTCTCCTAAATTAAAAAAATCATCCTTACAAAATTCTTATCTCTCCTCCATTCTATTTCAAAATAATTGCCTATAAATCCATATGCCTTCTCCACTAGCATATCTCCATTTCTATTTGCTCCATTATTATTTCTCCTGTGCCAGCCAAAACTTTAAATCTTTTCATGACTCTATCTTATCATTTTCTATGATCGATCCTAATATGACACTACCAATTTTCATCTGAGCATACTTATGCTCTTAATATTTCTCACTATCCAATCGTACTTTATTTGTATTTTATGCATCTAATCGTTTATAATCGTATTTTATGCATCTATACTCCACTTAACTATATATACATAATCCTTGTATTTCCTTACTTACTCAACTACCCATTTGACGTAGATATAAGAGAGAAATTCATGATTTCACCAACTTAGTGTTGTGCGCCACTCTATCCACTCGATAAAACCTGAAAAATTATGATAATTCCTCAAGCTCTCAATTCCCACTTTAACCACTGCCTAAGACACAATATCCACAAACAGCAGTGGTTCTAGTGCCACTTTGCAGAATCAATTAATAAACAATGCATTATATAAGTACAAGCATTGTATTATATACAAAGGTAGTAGTATTAGCTTCTATCAGTTGTTCTACTCACTTGCTCTACTATTTTTGTGCCTATAGAATTTCTTGCAGCGTGATGTTCCTCTATTCATTTATTTTTGGTTAAGGAGAATTACTAATGAGATGATGCTTTATTCTTAGTTTATAAAAAGTCTAATTAGGATAACTTAATTAGAGTTGGAAATTTGTATATGATTTGTCTGTGATTGTCTGGAAAAGGAATTTTTTAGAGAATAAAAACTTTTATTAGATGCTAAGAAATAGGAGAGAATCGCCAGTGTCTTCAACAAAATAATATTCTGTGTTAAATGTCATATTTTCAGATGGACCGCAGTGGCTGTATTTGCGCTGTTTCACTATGCTAGACATCAAAGCTATGTGGGAATGTATGATGAAGTGAAATGGTCTCTTAACATCTTTCAAACATTAGCTATGCTTGAGGTATTGTATTTTAGATGTAAAGACGTACATATAGTAGTATATAATTAAGTTATTAAAATTATGTAAGATTATATCTAACATGTTTTAGTAATTATCAATGGCTGTTTTTACAATTATAATTCACTTGAAATTACCAGAAAGGTAGTAAACTTAGCATTTAGTTTCTAGCCTAAAGCTTTCTCACAGCAAACTGGTCAGATTTATACTCAAATTTTACACTCATATCATAAACAATAATACTTTCAGAGTCAGTAAGATATTGGGTAGTAAGATAACAATAACAAATTTTACTTTGATGAAAATTATTGAAAATTCAGGATTTATGACATATACTTTAATATTTTGTATCTCGATGTTTACACTCACAACAATCTATTCAGTGATGGGTAAAATAGTATTTTACTTTCATTTTAACTTTCATTTAAAGATATTTTTTTTAATGTTCTTTGAGAATACTATTGAAAGTAATTTCCAATTTTTTTGTAAAAGTATTTTCTCCATCACTGCTACTATTTATTTACTGCACGATTGATTTGCGCAGGTTGTGCACTCAGCTGTAGGAATTGTGAGATCAAATCCAGTCTTGACGGCCGTGCAGTTGGCCTCAAGGGTGTTTCTCATATGGGGAGTTCTCTATGTGGCCCCTGAGGTTTGAATTCTGCCAAAATTTTGAATTAAGTAGCTTCAAATTTGTCACTTCATCATTATTCTTGATCTCTGAAATAGCATTTATTAACCCCTATCCCTGCTTTCTTGCAATTTTCTAGTATATGGCTCTCTCTCTCTTGGTGCACTGCCCATGCCCATGCCCGGCAGGTCCCGGGTATAAACCGCCTTCACTATTCTCTATCTTCCGCTATCCACTTCATGTCCACATTGTCTATGGCAAGTACTATTAATTGATCATAATTTTAATATTTGCTTTTATTTCATTTCAATCTGAAAACTGCAGAAAGTTACAGTACAGAAATAACATGTAATCTGTTCGGCTACAGATGTAGCAGAACAGTTGCGTTGCTATATGAGATGAAATTTTAATTGTTGTGTCTATAATACTACTCGAAATAGAAAAGTCATGCCTTTGCTGTTATATGGCTGTTATTTTCTATTATATATCAAGAATTTATTGATTTTCTGCTGTTCTTTTCAGGCCCTTGATATGATTTCTCCTTTACATGAGCTAGTATAATTATTGCCAGTATTTGTCTTCCTTGGATTATCTTTACTCTATGCCTTTTTGGCATTTAGAGAGATATAATTGTAAGAATGCATTAACTAGGGAGAGGATGAATTCCAAAACGAACCCTAATTCTTCTAAGAACTATTGTGGATTAATGGCAAAAATAATAATTACTGATAAATTATTCTTAAACGAACTTACTTTGCAAATCTCATCTCAATCCTTTTATACCTACTTTGTTATATGACTTTGCTATGCATTCTTTGTGCATATATAGTACGGCTGGTGATGCCGAGATGCAAAATATCTGAATGTGAAAGATGAATGAATTTGTCTTTAATGTATGCTTTTACAATCTCCTGTTTTACTTCAGAGCAACTCAACGGATTTACTTAATAAATTCTTTTATAAAGGCAGATATTTTTAGAGTACGCTGAAGGTTGTTACTTTTAGTCATTTATTTGATTGCTAAAACTGATAGAGCCAGAATCAGATAGGAGTGCCTCTGATCTGCATTGCCTGGTGCGTGACGGAGATCATTCGCTACACATTCTACATGGGAACTATTGCTAAAGTGATTCCAGCTCCTCTGCAGTATGCCAGGTGGTCATCAGATTTAACTCTTTGCCTAACGAAATAAAGTTCATATGTAAAATACTAATTGCTTTATATGAAAGTTTGTGTTAATGTAAATCAATTTTTAACAGAATATTTGGGTACAGTTCAGTTACTAGAATAAATTAAAGTTACATGAAGGTTGGTTGGTAGACATGTTACATATGCATCGATTAATGGCCTATTCATCATCTCGAGAAGGCATCAGGGAGTTTATAATTAATTGGCGTTACAATATGCAGGTGTAAAACATACTTAGTCAAACAGTAATTGTTATGCTATAGAAAGATATGTTGATGCGAAGCATGTCTTTGCCCAGTTTACACAATTATATTGGCAGGTATAGTCTTTCTTGTATCGCTCTCCCAGAAATACTTTGTGTATTCTTTTGGGGTTCCAGAAATTTAGAGTAGACCGATAGGGAACTGAATGAGTTTCGTAATCTTGAGATAATCAACACAGCTAGGAATGGATACATCAATTCGGTGTATTAAATTTTATGACTCAGATTGAAAATTGAAACAAATTTCGGACCTATTGAAATCTTATTAGATTGTATATTGCCAATGGAAAAAATTAATTGCTGTTGCTGCTTATGAGTCTTATTTAGAATTTGATGTAGAATTGATTGCTATTTATGCTGATAATATTGATTGATTGATTGATTTTATTTCTGGATATTTTATAAATTTGTGCAAGATTTAAGTAGTTAATCGGCGACATTTAGACATATTTTTGTTCATCTATTGAAGATTATAATTATTATTATTAGAATCTATTTCCCCTAGTGATTACTTTTATTATAGTTTTGTCCGATTTAGATTTAGCTTATCTTTCTTGTTTTCAGTTTTACATGATTGGCAAGAATTTTGCATTACTATGTTTATTATTTGCAGATACACGTTGTTTATTGTACTGTATCCAATGGGAGTGTGTGTAAGTCACCATTTTTGTAACATTCTAAATTTCAGTTTAAATACAACTGATTTTGTTCATATTTAAACGTGGTAAGTGTTAATGCTTCTACGAATAAATTAATCTCAGTATGAATTCTTGAATGGTTCTGTGCATATTAGACTTGTGGAGAAATCAATTCATGTTTTTCAAATTTTGATTTTATTGTTCCACATTTTGACTTTGTCTTGAAAGCTTCATAGAATTTTTCAATTGCAATACTTACTTGCATTCTCCTGTGTTGTGTCCGAGTTGCTTGAAGAAGCGACCAACTGTGCACTGAACGTGTCGTAAAAGGCAACTTAAAACTAAAATCAAAACCAACGGCAGAAAGGGCAGTCGGTTGGTTAGCGCCTACTCTCCAGAAATGGCCACAAAAATTTAAACGAATGAAATGGTATGGGGCTTATTGTGATTGGTGTGGGACGGAGAGGATTTGAGAAGATCTATTCGTATCCCAACCCTGGTTAAATTAAGCTTTATAGCTTTTCAGTCAGCTGTAAATAATTACCAGCTATGCACGTATCTTGCTAGATCAGCTACGAAAGAGCTGCCAGCTCTGCACATGGAATACTTAACCATTTGTAGCTGATCTGCCTGCTGTGGAAACAACAATCTGTTGGGAAGATATTTGCTGTCAGGAAGCATCAGCTGTAAATGAACTTAGTAGCCCAAGTGCTGTACTAAGGCCTGACTTGTTCCTGTTATGATTTTCGCAATGTTTTTTACTGTATACTTATTTAATACTGTCGTATATTTGTTTAGGGTGAGATGTTGTGCATATACAACGCTCTACCGGCTGTGAAGGAACGAGCAATCCTCAGCACCTCTCTGCCCAACGCTCTCAACATGAGCTTTAACTACTACTACGCTCTCATTGTCATAGGAATGTCCTATATTCCATGTTAGCATTGCTCTCTAGTAACTTCTTCGTTTGATCTGAAGTAGAGATTCTGCTCTCGTATTATATTTAATATAATGAATTAATTTATAATTAGGATCTACTATTAATATTACTGTTTGGCATTGCTTATATTATGATGAGAGGAGCTTTAACGATCGTGATGGCTTTTATATTGCAGTCAGCTGCAGAGTGTTATACACCTAATTACTCTAATTACAATGACTGATAATGATTGATAAGCATTCACTTAAGCCCTCTCATACCTGGGTTTCTGAATGAATGTTCATTTGATGATTGACTTTGCCTTTCCTGAGGGTAAAACTGAGTTTTATAAGGTGGTATGAAGTTTACGAAGCAGAATGCAGTTATTAACTTCTGTGTAATTTCTATCAAATGAATCTTGGCCAAATATATATTTAATAGCATTTCGAGTAATTCCTATAATAGTAAAAGAATTTTCATTTGCTCTGTAATGAAAGGTTTTTACTAAACAGAATATTAACCTTTGTGATGGAGAGTGTAAACCGTCTACACCATCGATAGGGCTCCATGAATTTTCACTTTTTTGCTAAACCTGCTGATAGACTATAAATCCTGATTGAGGTTTAGACACTGTTAAAAGTATAAACATCAGAAAGCTCCTGCCAAACCTAATCGATGTGGTACATATGACTCAGTTATATTGCAATCGGGTTATAAAAGAGATTTGGTTAAATCAGTGTGTACTGTACAGCTTCTAACAAATCGGAAATGTGTATATATTTGCTAGTTTAGATCTATAAAAACATTTTGAGCTGCAATTCAAATCAATCAATTAAACATATCACTAGTTCGTTTGGTATATTGAAATATTATGCATGCCATATGTAAACTTAAATAATTTCGCACAAGTCGTCACTTAAATCACTTTGTGTTCTGCAACTAAGATTAAACCATGAATGCTTTTCGTTGATGCGCTCTCATTCTTGTGCTGACAATGTTTCCTTATATTGTTCTGCTGTTGTTTCAGTGTTTCCACAGCTCTACACACACATGCTGACGCTGCGCAAGAAGGTTCTGGGCGGATCAGAGAAGGTCACTAAGAGAGATTAGAAATCAACAGCAGAATGAGCAAAAATGCCAAACATCAACTCTCTTCATGACATCGTCATCTACTCCTCAGTCAAATAGCCATTTGTACTTGTATTAGCTAGATTAATTATTAAAACAGTTTATATTCTATGCGTCTGAGTTAATAAATGGAAGTATTACAAAGGATTTTGTATTTCTACAATTTCGTTGAAATGTTTAGCTCTCTTAACTTTAAAAATTGTTGGTGCTAATGCAGATGCGTTACAGCTTTGTGACTTGAAATTCATCGCGTGTGCATTTGTAGTGATGAATATCACTCCATCTCTCTTTCTGTTTCTTTTTTGCTCTCTTTCTCTCTCTCTTTCTATATTACTAATGTTCTACCTACTGGCAGATGGTACCCACAGTTTTTTCTTTTCGTAGTTAGCTCTGAAAATAATAAAATCACTTTGTCTGTTGATTAAAAAAATGCACCCATCACAAAGTTCCTTGCAAAAGTTTATTGTAACTCTTGTCTTAAATATTTATTTCTTCTGAAGTGGATTTTCATTGCTTTCTTCAGTTTAAGCGTATGCAGTCGAGGTTTATCTACTCTATATTGGCCGGACAGAATGCGGGGAGAAATGTCCTGTCAATTAAGAACACAAGTCTGGCAATCTTTTCCTCGTCCATTGCTCTTGTCTGTGACAGCAGATTAAACTCAATATACATATTAAACTCGATTAATGAAACTAAACTAACAGGCAGACGCGATGTTTTCGTGATAGTGCTTTTAATACAAAATATAGAGTAATTTTTCTTATTTTTTTGTATTTAAGTTAATTTTTCACTATGAGGGTAGGACTTTGTGTAATTGCTCCTTCATCTTGCGGGAAACCGTGTCGATGTATTTCTCTTCTTCTATTGTCTAAAACTCTTAAGTTCGCTATTTCTTCTATAGTCTAATTTCCTGGAGGGTATATTGCGTAACGGTTAGAGCACTCACCTTAGATGCAAGTGATCCGGGTTCAAAACCCAGGTCAGTCAGCAAGATATGAATATCCCCTTGGAAGGATAATCGTGTATCGGAGGTTGCTGCCAGTTGGCGATATCAATAGCAAAGATATGATTATACTTGGAAAGGATGAATAATAATTATAACCTGGCAGAACCTGTAAAGCAGTGTGAAAGAGGCTTAAAACCAGCATGTGTCTCAGTGTTTTCTGACCGGCATCATTAGCAGTTTTTATTATTTGTTAGAAGACTTCGTGTCCTCACGTATGCTTCTTCATGCAACAACTGAAAGCATACGACATCGCCGCTGGCTCAAGTCAGTGGCGATTTATGTAAGATACTCGATCGCGAATCAGTATATGCGGGGTTCAGATCCTGGGCTCGCCAGTCACTCACATAATAATAACAATTAGAGTGCTACTGTCATTAATGACAACATCGAGCACTATTGAGACAAAATCAAGACGGCGAGCAAATGGGAGTCTAAAAACGGTGTAAAGTTCAAAATCCAGAAAATCAGTCCAAAGTATGACATAGCTTTCCAGTGAGGAAACTTGCGTTACCATTAGTTGTAGCAGCTTTTAATTGTGCACAGACTGAAGCTATGGCGTGAAATAATGATTCGTTGAAGATGGCTGCTATAAGTTATAGCAATTTATTTAAATTTTAAAAATTTCAAAGCTTCATTTAGTAAATAGAAATAAACATTATTGGTACGATAAAGTACTCCGAATAACTAGTAAATTTACTTTGGCTATTTTTGCGTAACGAGTGGGTCTTAAACAAATATTTCATGCTTTCTAATCATATGCTTGATCAGAAATCATTTACTCATATCAGTTAATTCTTATTCGAATCTCACCGTATTGTATAGCTAAGCTTATATATATTCTTCTAAATTCTGCTTACACAAATGATGATGTGGTTCAACCTTCAACCGTAGGGTAGCCATTCAAGACTGCATTACGTTACAGAATGCTCTTCGCAACGACCGAGTCATCCAAGTTTGGACAACACAGTGCTTAGACTGCATGACAAAATTAAGTAGAAAATATATAGGGACATTTTAGAAATTGCAATTCAATTTATAAGATCAGCAGAGCCGATCTCAATGTTGAAGCAATTGATGGAGAAAAAAGGAGATAATAGTATTAAGTAGAGGAGTTAGTAGATAGTAGAGGAAGAAGATACAGATAGTATTTATGGATCTAGAAACGGTTTATGATAGGGTTGCGAGAGAACAGGTGTGGGAAGTTTTGAAGAAGAGGAGAGTGAACAGGAGGTACATGTAGGCCTATGTTGAGTTAATCAAAGATACGTACAGCAGGGTGAGGACTGGTGTGAAAGTGGAGAGTGGACAATCTGAAAGTTTTGAGGTGAAGATCGGGGTACATCAAGGATCATCCCAAGTCCATATTTATTTACTTTGATTTGGATGAGTTGCTTAAGGAAGTAATTTAGGAGGCCCCATGGTGCATGCTATTAGCAGATGATCTGATGATAGTAGGAGACACTGTGGAGAAGGTAAGCGAGATGCTGGAAAACGCGAGAGAGGCATTGGAAAGTAAAGGATTGAGGGTGAATAAGAAAAGACGGAGCATTTAGATAGTAGATGGAAGGGTGAGATGATAAACGGAGATAGAGTAATAAGTCAGGGCCGGTGTGGAGCTAAAGAAGGCAACAGATTTTAAGTATTTATTGGGTCTGTAAAGCAGGATAATGGGGAGTTGGAAAAGCCTTAAAAGGAGGTTAATATAGTAGGATTCAGGCTGGGTGGGCAAAGTGGAAGGCAGCTAGTGGAGTGTTGTGTGATTGGAAAGTACCACTAAGACTGAAAGGCAAATTTTATAGATCTATGGTAAGGCCAGTAATGATGTATAGTTCGGAATGTTGGGCACTAAAAAGGGAACATTTAGGGTCTATACAGAATTTGCAAGTGGCAGAAATGAGAATGTTGCGTCTAATGTGTGGAAGAACTAGGAAGGACAGAATGGAAAATGAATGTGAGGATGAATTTGAATATTGAGGGGATCGGGGCTAGGTTGGCTCAGTCGAGATTGAGATGGTATTGGTATATTGTGAGAAAGGCAGATGGGGATGTAGTGAAGAGAGTTTGGAGAGAAGAGCTGGATGTTAAGCTAGAGAGAGGTAGACCACAATTGACGTAGGATGCGGTAATAAAGTAGGACATAAAAAATAGGGGATTGACTGATGATATGTGTGGGACAGAGAGAAGTGGCCGTGGACTACCAGCCTCCCGCCTGCAGAGACACACTCGACCCAGGCGCTTAGCAAATACCCGCAGAGACGGACTCGACCCGAGTATTGCCGTGGACTACCAGCCTCTTATCTGGGCCTACCCAGGGGGACGCCAACACCACAATACAACAAATCGATACAACAACAAGACAAATACCGGGGGCTATGAGCCTAGGCTAACAAGCGATCTTGAAAGCTTTCGGCTAGACGAAGACAAGATTTCTGTATACTAATCGTACTTTTGCCTTGGGATTGAGATATTACGTACTATCCTCCCTCGGTTCCCAGTACTTTCGCGTAGAAGGTTCTGGCCTCCATGAGTTACTGCGCCGACGAGCCACGCAGAACCCAATCTGATTTTCTATGTATCGACGGCCGCTTTATATACTACTCGAGCGATCGACTTCAGCCAACCACAACACTTCTCGCTTAGTCGATTTACGTGCCAGCTGCGTCACTTTGAAAATACCCAGCTATATATATAATAACCTATATATATATATATATATATATATATATATATATATATATATATATATTTATTTATTTATATATATATAATAACCTAGCTATGCCCACTTACAACTTCGGCTTATATCATCTATTATAAATCTTTGGAAAAACCCTACGACACTTAATATTTATAAATAGCAGCTGTATAATATTTGCATTCGATCTACAATATATATTTCTTAATATATAAATTGTGAACAAGGCGTGTTCATTACAAGAATCATATTAAATATAAAATACCCACACATAATTAGCAATACGGACCTATATGACAGAACACAAGAAAAACCATAGAGTGAATTAATAAAATTCAAAAGACTCGGTTGGATGTGACATATGATAAGACTGGATGAAAATACCACAGTAAGAATTTAAAGCTCTAAATTATGGAATAACAAATAATAAAATGAAACTAGGTATGGGAAATAAATATACTTTAATAAAACAATATAATAAAGATATAGAACAAATAGACACTAAATATAACCTAGCGAAGAGTGATGTGTATAATCTTGCCCAGTACCGGTATCAATAGAAACAGAAGGTAAAAGAGGCTGCTCTGATGTCCACAAAATGACGTTACGCAGAGAAAAGAAGAGATTCACTCCTTGAAAATTAAGTAACGACGTGTTTTAATATTTTATTTATTTTCTTCAAAGTATCTACTATCTCAAACTAGAATTTCTACCTTATCAAAATATTAGCCCTATTGAATGCCATAGAATAAATATAGTTTTATAGTGAAAAGATGAACTATTTAAGAAATGATAATTTAGCATTAGAAGTCGTTGTTTAAGGAGTTTTTTGTTTATGGACGCAACATACATTTATTATCGTCCATACTTTTATGAATGATAAAATCTCATATACATGTTTATTTTGTTCACATATCACACAGTGCAGCAGTCAACATATTTCGAATAACAAAGGTATTTAAGTAAAACGAATATATAATGTATAATATGACGATCTCATGTATTTAGTTTTTCAGAATTAAATTTCACTTTCATGTAGTTTACCGAGTAATAAATAAGATAGGTATGGGAAATAAGCATAACTTAATTAGGCAATTTATAATAAAGACTTAAGTATTTTACATATCAAATTCAATCATGCAGATGTATGTGACTTTGCTATGGATCGATATCAGTGGAAGAAGAGGATTGGAGAGGCTACTCTAGTGTCCTCAAAGTAATGCCAAATAGACATCGTTGATAAAATCTCCTGGATTTAATGTGTTAAATTTAATTTCAAAATATTGGTCGCTGTTATCACTAAGGTTGATGGCTGAAAATTTAGCGCTTTATATTAAAGCCATAGGCGGTTAATGTTTTTATTTCGTATATCTGGGACTTTATTCTCTGATTGTTTCATTTTAAATCTTGCATTTTATAATATATTAGTTCTGCTTGACGGTATCAATAATAAATCTAGCCGTCGCCAAATACTAGCTAATTCATATATACTTAATCATTTGAACATGCATTGTTGGTGCCATGCCTATGAGGATCATTTCATTGAGATTGTAATAAATAATCTCACCTATTGTTTTCATTTAGCACTAAGTTGGCAGCAGAACCGACTAATTAACAATTAATGATACAAATTTTTGTGCAGAAATATGTTAGTGGAACTGTTAGAAACTCTAAAAGTACTAAGTGAGCGGGGCAGCGGGCTATTGTCTTCCACTTTCAAATTCAGCACTGAAAATTCTTATCTCGAGTTTTAATCAGTTTCCATCATATTGGCGGATTCATTGAAATGTGAAGCTTAGCACAACCTTATCTGCAGTCCTTGACAGTCCTTGGTTGTATAATGTACGTAGAATAACTGCTGTCTGCAGTGACATCTTTTGACAAATTTTAAAATTATGCTGTATCAGTTCCATGAAAAATCCAAGCAATTTAAGAAATTAAAGAAAAGGTTCAAGGAATGGTAACAGGAGTTGAAAATGGATTGCAGAAGATAATGAATTATCTGAACAAATAGGTACTGAAATATGGTATGAAGATTAACATCAAAAAGACTTAGTGATGAGATTGCTCC
Source organism: Enchytraeus crypticus (assembly GCA_905160935.1). Classification (NCBI taxonomy): domain Eukaryota; kingdom Metazoa; phylum Annelida; class Clitellata; order Enchytraeida; family Enchytraeidae; genus Enchytraeus; species Enchytraeus crypticus. The sequence continues at coordinate 578,288 of CAJHZI010000743.1, read as the reverse complement.
AGGAAAGCTGTGAAGCCAATATCGCAATAAATGGTACGAGATGGAACAAATAAGGAGTTTCAATTATGTAGGTCTCACAATAATAGACAATGCATGACAGAAAGTTGTAGTAGAATTGTGCAAACTAAACAAGCATTCGACAATTGGAAGAAACTCTTAAGAAAAGTCTCAAGAAAAACATAAAAATAAAGATTGTGAAAACTTTGGTATGGACTTCGCTGTTATAAGGATGTGAAATTTTGACATTAAAGAAGGAATATGTCCGAAGATTAGAAGCTTTTGAATTTTGGACGTGGAGAAATGGAAAAGAGTAGCTAGCCCCAAAAAGTTACAAAAGAAGAAGTCTTGAAGAGAGTGGGTACAAATAGACAATTAATGAGTGCTATAAGCAGTAGGAAGAAAATAGATGGAACACATTCTAAGGGGAGGTAGTTTACTAAAGAAAGTCATAGAAGGTAGAATTAAAGGAAAGAGAAGCAGGGGCAGACCAAAATTGCTAATGTTAGATGATTTAAAGATCCACTCGTATGTGGACATGAAGAGAAAAACGGAATCAGAGAAGAGTGGAGGTGGTACATATCATAGACCTGCCAGTAGGCAGTGCACTGAGAGAGAGCAGGTACATGAATGTCTTATCACATCATAAAAGGCTATACAACGTTTAAATGTATACATGTCAAAATATTGTAAAATTTTATATCCAGTTTTAGCTAAATGTTTTGTTTGTTGGCGCGGAGAAAGTCGTAGGAGATGTCATCACAGAGGTCAGATGTCAGTGAACTCTTCTCTCAGGAAACTTTTGATCAACTCGTCAAGTTAAACAATGGCGACGAGGCTGAAGAGTAAGATTATTTGTTGAATTGTTTCATCTCAGCTTTATACATAGAGCAATATTTAAATTGTTTTTAAAAATGTAACATGACGGCACACTGTCAATATATATATATATATATATATATATAAATATATATATATATATATATATATATATATATATTTATATATATATTTATATATGCACATGTATATTATACATGTATATCATGTATATTACTATATACATGTATATACATATATATATGTATATATATACATATATATGTATGTATATATATATATATTGATACAGTATATAATTTACTTTATTTATAATTTACCATACAATTTGTTATGGATTATATTTATTCAATGAATTTCCTAATATAGATACTCGTTTCAGTAAGTACTCTAAAGAATTACTGTTAAGTAGAGTTTTGTATTTAAAATATCAATCAAGTTACTTACAAATTTAAACCGAGATAAAACTAATAACTTCATCTGCTGTGTATATCCACTCTACAGATGTGCAGATGACATTGCTGGACTTGAAAGTGACTTGGTGATTGACGAACCTCACGAGAAGAGTGATTCTAATTCAGGAATGTGGGTTCCTGTTGTAAAAGGCGAAATGGCTGACAATTCAATGGAAGACATTAAAAGGGTATAATAGCATCAATCAGCCAATTAAATAGTCACTAACTAAATTTGTAAAACACTGATTCATTCGAGGTGCTAAATTATACCTGAATGAATGGCGTTATTTTTATACTTTTTTTAGATTTTTTATCTGACATAAAGTAGTAAATAGCATTCAGTATAAATAAGAATTATAGCTTCAGCGATGGAGACTTATAGAACCAGATGTATGTTCAGTTCTGAAAATTACTTGTGCTGGAAGGTTTCACATTTTAAAACAGCTCTCAGTCAAAGAAACATTTTCTTGTCTCGGCATCTGGTTCTACACACATTGCTTCATTGAAGTTCATTCTGAGTAAGTCTTGCTAGTATTTGAACCTGTGAACTCTCATTGGCAGGCTAACATGCAGCCAATTCATCCTTTCAACCACCTCTGTTAAATGGTCTATTATTAATTATTACAAGCATAATTGAAAGGAAAGTATGGTTAATGATAATTATTTTAATGAAAATTGGAATGGATAAAAAAATTATATATCTTCCTGAGAGTCTATGCTGATCACTTCTGAAGTTTTTACAGAACTGCTAGCAAACCACTATTGTAAACTGCTGTCATTTAAAAAATATGTAAACCTATTATTTTTATCATAAATAATACTTTTACAAAATTTGTGTTAGAAATAACATGCTTACTTATAACCACTCTAAAAGAATTTATTTTTTTAACATTACTTTTACAATCTCACCTATCTGCTGATTCACTCGTGTCAAATGATCTGTTTTAGTCTAGTCAGTTGGGTCTAACGTAATCTCGTATATGCAGCTGATAAGAAAAGTTTAGAGTAGATTGTGTAGTTAATCACTGGTCTGATATATAAGTATTAAAACTATTCAAAGGCTTGTTGAACATTAGATGGAAGTCACAGCATCGTATTTGTATGTTATCCAAATGCAGATCAGTAGGTGCATGCTTCAGAGATTGCTAACATGCTCTTGAGACTAATAGTCAGCCTGGCATGAATAGGCAGGGAGAGCAATCAACAGATTCAGAGCTAAGGTAACAGTTTCACTTGATAAAATGGTGCAATTGTTCTCATGAAATGCTAAGGCCTAGTCTAACTCCAGCTTTCTATAACATGCTCTTGAGACTTATAGAAAGTATTACACTAGACTTTAGCATTTCTTGAGAACAGTTTCACCATTTGATTAAGTGAAACTGTTACGTTAGCTCTGAAACTGTTGGTTACTCTCCCTGCCTCTTTATGCTAGGCTGACTATTTCTCGAAGTACAAACATGTTAACAAAACTTAGAATTCTGGCTTTTATATCTTATTTCAAAGCAGAAACATTATTGTAGTATATTCACGGTTTTAAACTGGGAAATTCTTTTTTGAATTGCTTTTATTTATGGTATTGCTTTGATTATTTAGTCTCTAGTGTTGCATTATGGTGTAAATGTGTTCAGGGAATTATTCAAAAGATATTGCAAGAAAAGAATGTAGAAGAGCCTCTGAATATGACAGTTCAGAGTGACAATGATGGTGATGTTGCTTTAACTCATTCATCGGTAAAATATGACCCTGAATCAATGCAGGCCTCGAATCAAGCCTTGGAAAACTGTGGGCAGGTTGGTGGCGCTGAGTTTTTATATTAACAAATGAGATTTTTATCATATCATCGTCATCATCATCCTCCCTTAAATCCCAGTTTAACCAGGGTCGGGATATGAATAGACGATTTATCCATTTGTTTAAGTTTTGTAGCAATTATTGGAGCCTAGGTGCTCACCAACCGAATGCCCTTTCTGATGTTGGTATTTTTGACGTTGATATTGAGATTTTTATCCTATAAAGTTTGTTAAATTTTGTTTAAGATTTACAAGCACGTGACTTCTTTATTATTCACAGACTTCTCCAAACTCGTAGCAATATGCTTGTATACTGGCAGGGTTGTTCCTACACTTGAATGCAGGCCTCCTGACTCTTAAATGCGCATGCTGTCTACTTTTGCCAAACCCTGCAGTGTTTTTCGCTTAACCTGTACGTTCTGTATTAATAGAAGAAATGCAGTTTTTTATGTATTTGTTGCTGAAGTTTTACACTTTAGGAGTTGCTCATATCACTACCTATTGATTTGCTGCTGATCGTTGTCATCGTATTTAATTTCAGATGTTTCCCGTGATGTATTCTGTAGTTGTACCACAACCTGTCTAGTAAGTTTCTATCCAAAATAATTATTGTGCTTAAGTTGTCACTAATAAATACAAATTAGAGAATAAATTAGAGGATTCCTGAGTTGAATTGAACCCTCGTTGGTTCGAATCCCAGCCACTCTGATCTGAGAGTAAAATCTCGAACGTTTACTTTACTGGTTATATAGAAAATGTTCTAAATTGACTAACATGTGGTATTGAAAGTTCTAGATATCACCTTTGTTAATAATTTCACTATAATGTGCATTTATTTTTACTTTTACTAATGCTGACAGTCGCAGAAGGCAGTTTTATTAGTATTCTGAGGGTTCAATTGCGAAATTATTTATTAACAAATAAGCTAAAGATAAATTAAATGGAATTTGAAAAAATATGCTATTAACAACTGAATCTGTATAGCAGTCGAGCTTATGAATTATTAACTACTGAGAATACTTGAAAGTTAAAATTGAAATAGCACTCGTGATACTGTCACAAGTATTATTTCTTAAAGAATCTTGGGTAATAACATTTTTAAATGTGTATCTGTATAGATTATAAAAGATATCTTGATTAAATATATGGACACTTCATTGTTCTGTGTTTTTGTGCTACCACTGAACCGCCTGCTGTTGATATTGAAATCAAAAAACTCTGCAACTATTATATTGATAAAAATGTTGCTACTGATTTTAGTATTCTGTCGTATGGAGATGGGTACAAGCTTGACATATCAATTGAAGCCAGAAAGAATATAACTAAGTCCTGCAAGTGGACGGTTTGTAGTCATGTATTTTCTCATCTAAATTCATTTTGCTCTCTTTTTTTAAATGAATAAATATTATGTTACATTAGCTATTTGTGTTCATAGTAACTTACTGTTACATTAATCTTTGTAACGGTAGCTCGAGTGGGTCGAGTCGTCTTGAGTCGCCTTGTGCTTCTGAACCTTGACATTAAACACACTACAACTTACCTACCTACCTATTTGTGGTCATATTTTGAATCATTTTCATTATAGAGTACAAATGAACAGAACTATCATTAATTGTTTAATATTCTATGATTTACATCAATGAGGATGTTGGCATTGAAGAAAATTTTATGATTTTCTTCATATTTTCAACTGTAGTGTAAAGTTTACAAAAAATACCTATTTTTCATTTTTTAATGTTTTTATTTAAAGATCTAAAATTGGTGCATACTGTAAAACTTATAAATAATGTATACCTTGTACTAAATGATGGCTAATGATACCGTTTGCAGTGCAGACAATTGATCTAATATTTAGCTGGATCACTGTCAAATTAATGGTATCGTTTTCTTAGATACTCTTATGAATGATCGGCAAATAACTGCTAAGAAAAGTAATGTTTTCCATATTGATGATCCTGAAATACATGTAGATGGAAGCTTGATTTTAACCAATACTTTGCCTCCTTTGAAGCTAAATGATGTTGTTGTACAAGTAAAGTTTGCTTCTAGTTTTATTTGTAAAATTATATTTGCTTAATCTGTTTACTATTTCATTCTTTAGTATCCACATTAGTTCCAATTTTATTTGATCTTTTCCTGTAGTTTCTAATGGTAAGGCACTCCTTTTGCTGTAATATTTTCTTCAAGATATGAAAGTTTTGTATAAAAAATTAATTTGCCTTTAGTAGTCTGTTTACTCTACATTTAAGTATCATTTTTTCTGTTTCTAATCTGTTTTTAGGTTTTACCTAAATTTGATCCCTTTCTTTTCTGGTTTTCAGTATTCTGAAGTGCTAAAGCGATTATTTGTCCGGTACGCCATATCGTGCCCAATCAAGTTCCTCATCACCAGAGTCAAAGGCTCCGTTGTGACCTCGTCAGAAAGTGGCGGCACATATTTCTTGCGCGCTGCTCCAGTTTTCTCACAGCGCCAGTGTGAGCACATTCCTGTGAGCAGATGTCACTACCACACAACCGCGCATGAATACAACGAGGGTCATCCTGCTCCTGACCACTTAGTACGCTGCGCGAGTGCAACAGCGCGATACGAGCAAGATCGGGAGACTGGTTTCCACAGCGTTGTCTGTGCCTTCGAACTGCCCAGTATGTGAATCATTGAGAAATGTTCTGTGAGATTGTTAGGCTGTAGATGCTTTGTAATTTAATTTTGTCAAAAGTTGAACTAACCTTATTTTTACTGAATCTGATTTGATAGTATTTAAGTTTTGATACATAATCGATATTAATAATGATAGAGGGGATCATTCTTGTTTGCAAGATAAAAGGTTATTCTTATTTTTGTAACAAAAATGATCTGTATCTTTTTGAGTAATTTTAAAATTATTAAGGAACATGTATATTAATGTATATTATATCGTAACTCAATCAGTTTGTGATTTTTCTTAATTTTGTAGCATCTTATACTTTTGTTATGGGTGAGTTGCCATATGTAATAGTTAGTAATGAGTAATATCACAATGTAGAATATAATGAATAGTGAAGGATATGTTTACTGAGTGATTCTATCTTGAATTTCTATAGTATAGTTGAAGTATCGCTGTATTTTTGAGTGTTGATACTAGAGCAAACTCACCTCTTAGGACATTCTTGAGATCACAAGTAGCTTTTTATTTATATTTAATTTTTGTAATTTTTATTTGTTTGTGATAGCTGACTGTTGTTATATAACGAAGACACTATTGATTTAAGTGTACTAGTGAAAGTCATTGGAAGCCTTACCTGATAGAGATGACTATAAAGATAAAAGCTACTTTATAGTCAGTTGCTTCTCTCGAAAGCTTGTCTGGTACAGAAAGAACACTCAATTTTAACCCTGTAAACTACTCAGCTACAGTTGGACAACTTACTGATATTCTACCGGCTCAATCCTATAAAATCATTTTGCATTATGTTGTTGCAGAAATTTATTTGATGTTTCGTGGTGTTTGCTTTTAGATAATATCTGCGACAAGTTTGAGGTAACGCAGACGTATCAGTTCATGTGTATGAGCTCGTGTGCTGGCGGTTTAAATCGCAGACCCATCAACATCGTATTCACGCTGGAGAGACCAGCGGGAACGGTTCTTGATCGCTACTCACTGGACGTTCGTATCTGCTCTTGCCCAGGTCGTGACCACAAGTCTCAAGAGAAGCAGTACTTCGAGCGTTTAAGGGTAGAGAATGGCAAAAATGACAACAAATCTTTACTTGAAAAGGAAAAGCCAGATATCAAAACTTACACTCAAGATTCAAATGTATGTGCCAATAATGAAAGCCGAGAATTTAATTACGACTTTTCCGGACTTGATACTGGAGAGATTGGCAACAAGAAAAGAAGATTAAATTATGATGAGCCAATGGAGAGAGGGAATAGCGAAAACTGGTTTAATGTAAAGGTTTGTATTAAAACCTAACAAAATTATATACATGTATGATACAATCTGCATTAGTATTAAATTATTGCTTTCGTTATTCTGTTTGCAATATATTAAATGTCTCATTGGAAGTATGGCTGTACGAATCAATGAAATAATCTTTGCGTTGTTTTTTGGGTAGTTGTGAGGAATGAATATACACATATATGTATGTATATTTCACTTAATTGTTATATGTTAATTTCGAAGGCTTTCTTCATATAGATAAAATAGCTGTGGCAGTTTACACGGAAAATTGAGCAAATTTGATTAAAGTGAAGAAAAGGTATTATTGAATGTTTTTTATGATTTTTGCAGGTTTTATTTGTTACTTTGCAGATTTGATTTTGTTGCTTATAAAAAATCATTTGGCTTCTCTATGATACTCTGTCCGTAGGTTTATGGCAGAAAAAACTATGAAATTCTGTCAAATCTAAGCAATGCGATGCAGATTGCTGAGGCATTGTCTAAGCCCCAGATAGATGATTTGGTGCAACGGAAAGGGTAAGTGCTTATATTTAGTATAAGACTAAAGCCAAGTTTAATATTGATTTCCAAATCACAAGAGACACTCTGAAAGACAGTCCGGCTAGGATTTCAACCGATGGCCTCCTGTTTATCAGACGAACTTGCTATCAATTCGACCATCCAAACAGGATATTAGAATGATGGTTTGATAATATGATTAAGTTCTAAGTTTGACTGGCATATATTTTTATTCTTTTGGTGTCTTCTTCAGTGCACTGCCAAGTGGCAGGTTCAAGGTACATATTCATGCTCAGTCTGCTTTCTCACTCCATAAGAGCACTCCTTAGATCAACAAGTTAATCCCTTCACAAAGTCTATGCCTTATCCATACCTTATGTAGCCTATAGCTTGGGAAAATATGGCTTCTGAGGTGGTTTCCCGTTGCCTTCCTCAGTTAGGTAGATTAATTACCATTTAATCCTGGGGGAAAATATTTCATGGTGAGGTGGGTCCCCTCTTGCCATCCTCAGCTCCTGCCTTTAGTCGCCTCTTACGTACATGCGGCAGATTGTTTGCGGTTGCCCTATTCTGCAGTGGTCCAACCCCACCCAAGCACAACCGGGGAAAAATCTTTTGGTGTAAAACCGAAAATTTATGTGTTTTGACAGTTTCACACTTTTTCGCACAGAGAACTTTTCTTTGAAACCTTGACCAAGAAATTAACTGTATTTTTCTTGAACATAATTTTATTGAAGGACTTATCTAACATTTATGACAATTAGAATTAATTGGTCTGATTAATTGCCTAATTGATATAACAATAGCAGTAAAGTATGTAGAGTAGAATAGCATATAGCAGATAATACAGCAGTATAGTATGTAAAGCAGAATAGCATATAGCAGACACAGCAGCTGTAGTCAGGCGACTATTATAATGCTGCTGTAGTATCCGGATCCTAGCAGAATGTGTTAATGGCATACTGAATATATTATAAAGGGAACTTAAGAAGGCACTAAGAGACTACTTAGGAGGGTACATTTAGGGTTGCTTTTTCTTAACACTAGACAGTGCAAGAGATTTGATTGATTAACTGAATGATTTACGTTTCGAATTGATTGATTGATTAATTTCTTCATTCACTACTCTGCATGTTATGTAGAATTCAGCTAAACCCCAGTATCGAGGCATCTGGCAGCAAATCCAGTGTGCTCTGTGATGTGGCAGGAGAGGAAGGGACTCTGGGACCTCAGAGTCCATCGCTGGATTACACGAACCATTCAGCCGCTCCACAGGATCCTCAACGTCGTCGACAGGATTCCTCCACGTGGATCGTGACTCCCTTGCCGGCACAGCTCTGTGAGGACCCGCTGTCTGGTGTAGCGGCGGTGGAGGACAGGGTCGTGTCGAGTTCTCAGCTCAGCGACTCTCACAGTCCCGTCACAGTAGAGGCAGCTGAGGCTCTCTGCACGTTCCGTGGAGCGAGCCCTCAGTCCTACAGGTTGTTAATTCTAGACACGTTACTGCTAATACATGAATTAGAATTAATAAATTAGAATGTCTCAATAGCGTAGGGGTAACGTCATGAAGTTTTAAATGACAGATCCTGAGGTGAATTGACCCCTCGTGGGTTCGAATCCCAGCCGCGCTGATCTGAGAGTAAAATCTCGGGCATTCACTGGACTGGTTACACGGATAATGGTCTAAATGGCCTAATGGTTTAAACATGTGGTATTAAAAGTGATAGATATCAACACAGTAGATCATTTCACTATAGTGCGTGTTTACTTTACTTTATATGACTTAGCCTGTGCCTGCGTTAATAGCTATCTGATAGCAAAGAAGCATGTCCAAGGTTCAAATCCTGTACTCGCTTCTCGCTGAGGTCCTTTCGAGAGATTAGAGTGACGTTAGCTCGAGTTTAGCCTTTACGTGGATGTATTCTGAGTGCTTTTGTGGGGTACTTACAGTCAGAAACAGTCAGAAATTACCATAACACAGTAAAAAAACGATACCTTGCCATTATTATTTACTAATATGAGTAAGAATGATTCCTTGGTTTTGCTCCTCTATACTTCAATAAATGGCTATAACTTAAGTAATATCTTGTAAACCGACTAGATTATTTCAAGTACATTGTGTCTATTTGCAATTTATGAAAATGCTTGAGGTCTTGTTTAGCCTCAGATTCTGCAGTTCTATCAATGCTACTACTGATCACTAAATATTTGTTCCTATAATTTTACTGCTAAGATTTCTGTAATACCTGCATGAATAAATGGAATGTTTTACATTTTATTGCTATTTTTCATATAACTTATTTCTACTTATATAATGGGATCTTGTAAAACGTGCAAAATACTGCATATGTACTTTTCAATTAATTAAATTATATTGTTATAGAATTGATAATTTCAGTATTTAACCTGTTATATTTTTATATTTCAGTTGGCTGGAACAGTTTGGTCTTGGCTCCTGTGCTGAGATTCTGCATAGAAATAATCTCCAGTCTTTCTCTGACCTGGAAAACTTATCATTCAAGGTATAGATCTCTAGCAGTATGGGAAATATTCCTTCACTTGAGCTTCTATATGATCAACTTTCGTCGTCATCATCTTACCTTTAATTCCAGTTTAACTGGCATCGGGATACGACTGGACCTTCTCCACTTCTCTCTGTCGCATACCATATCATCAGTCAATCTCCTATGATCTCTTTCATATGTTTAAGACAATTTTGTAGCAATTTCTGGAGCTTAGGGTATCCTTTCTGACGTTGGTTTGGATTTTAGTGCTTTAGTCGCCTTCTACGACACGTGCAGTTACCGGGTGGTCTATTCTTCAAACAATCCGGACACAACACGGGCAGTGTATGATGAACTTTAACAACTTAAAAACTATTGAAACTTTTAATTGACTCTTCTTATTTCTTTAATATGTGTAAATCTATGCTAAATAGCTGTTGCACTGTCGGATTTGCATGTTTATTCCTCCCTAGCTTAAAACCAACGATTGTCTGGTTTATGTATTACTTGGTCTCGTTACTATATATAGGCAGAAAGCCGAGCGATATGCACTGTTGCTCAATGGCTTCATATAGTAATATTAATTTTAGATTTTTTTCTAGAAATATTTCTAAAATTTATGCCGGTGGTTAGGTACCGTTTCTACCGTTATTTTTTCTTCATTTCACATTTGTACGAATACTGGTATGTTTTTTTGCATGTTCCTTCAACTGTTTATTCTATTACTAGTCATTAATTATATTCTGAACGGAAAATCAAAGTTTCTCCGAAACTCATTGACTCGTATTAATATAATATGTTTAAGTTATCATGAAGTAAAGTCTGATTTATCAATGTGTGGTGACGTATCCGTACAAAGCCTAGATTCAGAACTGAAAATATTTCATGAGTAGATATATTGCTGTTTCAATAAAGTGTTTTCGTTTATTGCAATTGCAAAATGGATATTTATTCTGCAGTATGGACAACAACATTAATTGTGAAAGCTAAAGCTAAAAAGCTAATGTTAACGTCGATTGATCCGCGGCCGAATATCTTACCGACGTCGCCATTGGCTCCAGCCAATTTAGAGAATTTATTCACTACATTTCATGTCACTGAAGGACTATGATAATTATGATAATTATATTTCTAAATATATTTAAATTTTATTCTTGCTATTTATTAAATGTGTAAGATATTGTGTAATCTGCAATAACGAAGCTATACTATTCATGCAAGCGTTTCTGGTTTTAATTTTTCAGAGCCTCAAGTCGTTAGGGTTAACCAAGCAGATGATGATGCTGTTGTCGCAAACATTGATAGAAGACAGTGAAGATGTGGTCACAGGTTGAGCCGACTGTGTGATATAACTTCATCAGTTGTTTTGATACTTCTATCATGTTTTATGAGAATCACGTTGCGCCGATCTTCTGAATTCCTATGGGAAGTTAAAGTGGAGTAATTAGAAATGTTGTGATACAATTGAATGATAATGTAAATGTGATATATGAGTGTGCAACAGGGTCTCAATTTTATCCAATGTTAAGGAAAGGGAGTGCATGGCATTACACAAAAAGGTCAATTTTAGCTGACTGTTAACTTCCAATGTTAGTCGATTACTCTTCTATAATTTTTCTACGCTCTTTCTTTGAGGTATATCATACTTATGCAAATGGGATATATACAAACTTAATTTTTATAGATCTTCGTTCATTTCAAAATAATGTGAATTCTGCATATAAGCATATGAAATGTGAAAATAATGGCTAAGTAATGCAAATACTAATAATGTTGTTTAAACATAGCTATATGTGATTCTGTTCACTAACATTAAGGGGTACGTGATTTTGAAGTCTTTTTTTGTAAGATTTCGCCGTTTATGAAGAAAAAATTGGTTTCAGGTTAAGAAGTTAATATTTTTTGTGTTGTACTGATGTATGGATAAAATTGTGAACTTTGCAAAATGTCTTATCTATGCCACACTATTCCTTTCCTGCTGTAGTATGTAATTGGATTATTGCATAAGCTAGGCTTTTAAAACTCATTAACTCATTTACTGTCAAATTTTTGTAGAGTTAAACTTACACTCTCAATTCCCATAGTCCGTATTTATACCCCATAAACTATATTTGACAAATTTGTTGAGTTTGTATATTTAGTTTATTTTGCCTAAAATTGCTAAATGAACTGTTTTGCATTTGGACTATTTCTAATTTACATTTTTGCAGAACCTAGTTTAATTTTAGCAATAAAGTCCTCAGAGTGGTTTGAAGTTATATAGGAAATGATTTCTGCGCTTGGCTGCATTTTCTCATTCGTATGTGTTGACTGTGTTTTGAACAAATGATGTGTTTAGTGGGAGGAGTTGATTGATTGGTTCTAACGTTGTTCTCTGCATGTCTGCTTGCTAAGGCAAACGTTTCTTGAATCATTCTCTCTCTCTCTAGTGTTCTACCAAGCGGCATTTCCATGATACATATTCATACTTAAGAGTCTGCTTTTCACGCTCCGCACAGAGGTCTCCATAGATTAACAAGTTAGTCCCTTCACAAAAAGCTATGCTTTACTCGTACCTAATGTAGCCTATAGCTTGGGAAAAATTGTCTTCTGAGATGATTTCCCGTTGCCTTCCTCAATTTATGCTTTCTCGTCTCTTTTACTACGCGTGTTGTTAACTGTTAGTCTATTCTTCAGTGTCACGGACACAACTCGGGAACCTTGAATCATTAGCTTGTTTAAATCTCAAGCTGATGTGTCATACAGTCTAAATCTCTCCGTTTGAATTATTATGGAAAGCAAAATTTACACCTCAATGGTCTGTATTTCTTCAGTGGTATATTATGTACTTCTGACTGAAGGCCTGATGTAGGCTGCAGAGTTTATTCTGAAGCCTATAAGTTCGAAAACTGTTGTTTTCTGTAGTCTTATTTTTCTTCTGTTTTCTATGTTTTAATTTAAAATCAATTTTATGATGAAAAACTTCTGTATCTAAGTTTTGTATATAATTATTGTAGTATGTTAGGAATAGTTTATGATGAGACAATTGTGATAGACCTTGTTTATGGTCTCTAGTAATGTAAAATCAATTGTGATAGACCTTGTTTATAGTCTCAAGTAATGTAAAATCACTCAGTGTGGAAGAACGTTTGTTAACTTTTCATGTAAAATAACATTTTTATGGCTTAAATTGTTTTAGCTATAAGTATCCACTGTTTCACTGAGTAAACTGGGTTCCTGCAACTTTGGTGTTAGTCTTAGTTTACATTGTAATTAAATGCCGCTTTAAAATTAATAAATTCTGTTCATTGCGCGAACTAAAATGGCTGTTTTGATTGAGCATTTTGTCATACCTTGTATAGTTATATAGAATGTATCTCTCTGACAATTGGAAATCTTTTTCATGCACGAGGCAAATGTTTGCGTTGGCTATAATAATAAATACATTCATCATCACCTTCTCTTGAATCCAAGTTTAACTAGGGTCTAGATAGACTACTTATAGAATAGACTATTTCAACTCTTCCATTTGTCTTAGGAAATTTTGTAGCAATTTCTGGATCGTAGGCGCTCACCAATCGATTGCCCTTTCTGACTTTGTTTTGGATCTTATTATTTCGTCGCTGTTTACGACAAGGCAGTTAACGGTTGGTCTATTCTTCAACAACCCAGATAATTATAATTAATGAATCCATTCAGTATGTGCAAATTATAATTATTAGTTTAGAATTTTCCAGTTTTCAAAGTTTCTCTTATGCTGTGCACTAAAACATACCGTTTTCTTTCTATATACGTGTAAGTAGTACATACTAGATTAGTAATTAGAAATGTTCTTGTATTACTGTAATTATTAAACGCATATAGGTCTATATCTTAACTGATTTTTTATGGAGTTAAGTATAATTTGTAACAGGTGTAAGCGATAACAGCCTCTTATAATTTTATGTTGACCTAACTGTTAATGATTCATATAGTTTTATTTGTTAAATCGATGTGAATTTTGTAAATACATTTGCATCACAAGGAGTCACGTGAACTTCTAACATTTTGAACTCGAATAGGAAGTTTGGATCATTTTAATTTTTTGGTTGCTGAGTAGCATTCAATCGGAATACTTATGGTTGTATGCTTAAAAGATTCATTGTTAGTTGAATTTTCAGCCACGGGCTAGTTACTGTTGTTTTTAAATCATTGTGTCGTCTTGTCTTTGTGTAGAAGGATGATTGTGTTTGTTTTCTCGTAATTTGATGCTAATTTGTTAATTTGTATCTGTTAATTAGTAATTTAATTTAAAACATTTGTAGCAATTCAGAGTAGAATCAGTTTTGTTTGTAGTTCTGAACTACAAACTGAAGACTGAACTCTGGTTTCGCTCTCACCTTAATCTACAAAAATGTAGGCCTGTAATTTTTATCTTTCAGATATAAGTGCATTCGTAATTTAGAATTAACAAGTCTAGTGATAAAGAGAAAAGTTGATAATTCATAAATGCACGCTTATGCGCTAACAGAAGGTCCCGTGTTACAAGGGAATATAGATTAACGTCGTTTTTTATATGTCCAATTTGATACACTTGTGTGAAGTGTTATGAACTTCAGTCTTGGTTAATTATAAAGAGTTCTTGTTAATTAAAGTTAGTAGTTTATTTTGAAACGATTCGAATTTCTATCGCGTATATCAATTCAAACCGATGCACGAAGAAACAAATGATTGAATAGACCATTAGTTAAAATTTGGTAGGCCTAACTATTGACCTATCGAAAATTTACTTATTGAGTAATCAACAATATTTATTACCCAATTTTATATAGCTGACACGAAAGATTTGTATAGTAATGACTAGTAAAGCCTAGTAATGGCTATATAATTTAGCATAGTCATGAATGTTTCATGAAGGAGCCCATCTGAACGAAGTTTTACAATGGCCGAATTTGATTGAAAATGACATTTTTACTTATACCCCGACTAACTTTGGCTTCTTTCACGTAAGCAGTGCCCGATTTGAGAAAAACTTTCACTGGCCAGCAACTCCAATATATTTTAAGTGAAACACTCGTTTCATACATTTAATCATTAAGGTTTTGTTAGGACTTAGTAAGATGCTTAACGAACAGTACTGTTAATTAATAGGGGATACATCAATGAAACAGGCTACATATCAATAAAAATTTCTCAGGTTTTTTTTTAAATTTTGAACAATTCAAACACGGATAAATGAGTATAGTCTAATTATGAATGAATTATCATTTCAACACAATTTTCAGAATAACAAGTAATAAGCACAATAGTGGCATTTATTATAATTAATTAAAAATATACAAAACAAACTTAAAATAAAGTTAGACGGAATACATAAATGATTCTCAAAGTAGGCGATATTGTCAAATTGGTGAAATTCCAAAGGCAGTGACGGCCTCTGG
The DNA here is from genome assembly GCA_905160935.1 of Enchytraeus crypticus. Lineage (NCBI taxonomy): Eukaryota > Metazoa > Annelida > Clitellata > Enchytraeida > Enchytraeidae > Enchytraeus > Enchytraeus crypticus. Next base: position 562,864 of record CAJHZI010000743.1, on the reverse strand, counting down.
GTAAATTGATGTGTGAGAGAGAGAAAGAGAGCACAATGAGGTCGTGAAAACAAACAGAAAAAATCTGACACCATCTCTATATTTGTTATATGCTTAATGTAAGAAAATAAGCAATAGAGCATTTAACACTTACAAGGATTAAAAAAAATTTGACTATCAACAAAAATTGCAATTAGAAAGTGGTCGCCAAATGTACAAATGGTGATCAGTGTTAAAGCAAATTTGAGAGGCATTGGAATTTATAGTAAAATAAACCATAGTCTCATCTCGTAGTTAGGCTACTTATATGTCACAATAATTGCAACAATATTCTTCGGTACAGTATGCTAATAATTAAAATAATTTTTTATTACAAACTCAAAATATATGTATATTCATCCCTTCCACAGTTTTAGGCCAATATTGTGACATTTTAAAATCTCAGTACGTAAAATTTCGGCACTAAAAATTATTTCTATAAGTCACAATTTGGGCTGATATTCAAATATTTAATAATTATAAAATTATTAATTATTACATGTTTATTAATTATTAATTACTATAGAAATTTTAAAAAAGTAACAGTGCAGTATTATATACATAAATTCTTAGTAATTATCTATTGAATTCTTGGAAGTGCTTAGTTTTTGTCAGATTAAAATGCAGCACAATATCAATATAAAAAATTAATTCACAATATTTATAGAAACACAAAATATAGGTTTACTATGTCTTTTAGTATGCTAAAATAAGAAATCACAACAGTGTTTTAAGTACTATAGCAATCCTCTATGAACTTACAGTAGCCCGCAGACAGACTGCTGACATCACTACTAATTAGTAATTGCATCGGTATATAAGTATGTTACCGTACGGTCAACTTAACTAATTAAAACAAAATTAATTGCAGGGAACATATATAATATTATCTGCAATATGATTCAGTCACTGATACATAAATATAATCATTAACAAATTGTACTATTTATAATTAAGTAAATTTTCACTCAAATTAACCACATAAACTAAAAATATTATACAACTTAAAATATGACTTTCAACTCCAATTAGTCATTAATTGTAATTAATAATGCTGAATTACTAAAAGTGCAATATGGTAACATAATTTGAAAGCTTTTATAAAAAATTTCAACAGTCTATGTAATTATTAAAATCGTAAAACTATAAAATCATTACAGATTTTAGTGTACAAAAATATCAAACTACAACAACTATTTCTTTCTACTAGATTGCGCTATTTTTGCCCTTCATGACACATCCACCGTATCAATTCCACTGCATCCAGCATTCTACAATTGAGTGGAATGCTTTGTCTTTCTGTGGCGATCAAAAGACGACTTGTGCTTGAAAGACAAGGCACAGATTGAACAGGTGTATGTCAGAATAAGGGCACATGAGTCAACGGACTCCGAAGGAGAACGTATAGCTGCTGACATAGTCTTCTGGCCACTAGCTTGTTTCACAACACTCTGCCTTCTCTTGACCACAGTGGATGGCTTGCTTTTGGCCCGCTTAGTAACACTGCTGGTAGTAGGCTGTAGAATATCAGCTAGTTCAGAGCTAAGAAGATCTTTACTTTCCACCTTTTCAAGACGTTCATCACCTTGATCATATTTAACAAGTTTTACAGCACTGTTCATGAAATTCTCATTTCGATTAACACTGGGAAGCAGATTTGCATTCTTATCCATATTTTTGGAAGTTTTTCTTAAAGCTTTGCCTTTGCCAACTGCTACTATGTTGGTTTTTTCATTGGCGTCCATCTGCTCGGATTTGGTTGAGTTTTGAGCATCATTTAATTCATTCTGCATATCAACCAACAAAACCTGTCCATCCACTGTGATACCAAATAATCCTTGAACTGATACTCTCTTGTCATAGGAAATATATTCCTGGCAAGTTTTGCTTATGACTTCACACATTGCTTCTCTAATTTTATCTTGCAGTGTTAAATCATTAGTTACACTAGTTGAAGGCTCCATGGCTAGCAATCCACAAAAATCCAATAATCCTCTGCAGGCATAGGCTAACTGAAACAAAACAAAAATGAAACATAAAATAATTCTAGATCATTCGAAAACATCTAAAGTTCAAATATTCATGACAATTAAAACCACTCAAATATACTGAATACAGAGCAAAAACCACATCACTGATGTTATAACATTGTGAAATATTTTCTCAAAAACAGAGGATAGTTACTTTTGAACTTTTACTCAAATATAATCTACAACAGTAATAAGCAGCTCTCGTCAAAATTGGTACTTTTTTCAAAATGAAGCAACTGCTTGTTCAATAAGCTTTGCATAAAGAAATTTTGCTACTTTTTTCAGAAATGCTTAACTTTAAGAACTTACTAGTCTGACACTAATTTATCAGGTAAAATGCAGAACTTCCTTCTCTAGAATACATAAAACACTGTGAAAATATTCAAAGTATTGAAGTTGGGGAAATTTTGCCAGAAGGGCAAGCTTTCTGCTTGCGTCTGTAGATGATAGTAGACATGTAAAACCTTGAAAAATTGTCAAAATTTGCTATTTTCTACATTTCAAGACACTTTCCAGTTTGTATGCATACTTCAAGCCTACCAACATCAGTAATTTTCAAAATTTGTAATAGTGGTCACCTGGGGCAGCCAAAGCTATAATGGGGCAGTAAGCGTCAATTTGAACAAATTCAAAGATTTACATGTCAATAATATAAAAAAATTAGACAAAAAATTAAATTAAAATAAAAAATTAATATAACATGTCCATTTATCACATATTCGTCAGATATATCCATGGCTTGTTGCGATTCTAAAACTACGAGTAAGCTCACTCAATCAAGATACTAAGTTACTAAAGCAACCTCATCCCAATGCAACTTCTAAAGAAGAAGCAGTGGATTTAACTGGAGAGTATGCTCAGTAGGCCTACTGATGGCAAACCCCAGTGGCGAGGGAAATGTAACTAGATCACTGGATATATCATAAATTGAGCTTCAGGCTTAGACCATGGCAGAGTTTATTCAACAACTGAACCTAACAGATCTCTAATGTATCTAGAAAATAAATATGGAGAGAGAACACTTCCCTGCCGTGTGCCATTACCAATACTAAAAGATGACGACATTGAATTACGCCACCTTATATGACAATTTTGATGACTATACCAATATGCCAAAATGCTAATTACCTTGAAGTTTACATTGTCATCCAGTAGTTTTATAAACAATTTCCAATAGTTAACACTGTCAAATGCCTTTTTAAAATCTATAAAACAAGTGAACACATGACTACCATTATTTCTATAATAGTTCACTGTTTGTTTCAGTACACTGGTACAAAGGCTTGTAGAATGTCCTTGTTTAAAACCAAACTGATAATTATCATATATTGAATTGGTATGCAAAGATTCAGCCAATAGAGATTGCAATAGCCCTATAATTATTAAGATCTGATAAGTCACCTGACTTGTTTTTAACTAAAGGGACAATAACCGATTGCATGAAAGAAGCTGGTGAATATCCAAATTTAAGAAAAAGATTAAACAATATGCTGAGGTGCAAAAATAACTACGACACGAGTACAAAACACCCTCACTACAGATGCCATCAGGACCAGCACTCCTATCTTTTTTCAAACCATAGCATACGTCCTGAATACATTGAACAGATATACTAAACTCAACAGTTTTAGCCTTAGTTATCTTAACATTATTTGAACGCTCAATAAAAGATTGCTTATCAGCACTGTAATCACAGCAATTATATAAATCATTATAATAAATCCTCGATCGATCAACTATTTCTTTGTCACCTATACAACCATCAATAGCATTTGCATATTTACTTGCCTTAGTATTGCTAGATTTAGATATCTCTTTCCAAAAAGTAGAATAATTATTATTTGATATAGCCCTAGCATACGCATCAACTCTAAGAGATGATTCATGCTGTTTACAAAAACGTAAAGCCATTTTAAACTGAGCTCTGGCAGACTTCATTTCATAAAAAATTGGACCATGCCTAGGCTTACCATGATAAAACCATTCCAGCAAGGCTTGCCTAGCTATTGAGTGTTTATCCTTCACATAATCATTCCACCCTGGAACTGAAGATTCCGTAGTAGAAATAGACTTATGAGGAATACACATGTTACAAGAATTATGAATGCTAGAGATTATGCTATGGTAGCAATCATCAATCGCCTTCACAACATCTAGTTGATTAGTACTGTTATCATTAAAACACCATGTAGGAATGTCAATACTGTTGAGAGCACTATTTAGTTCATATTGGTATTAAGTTCATTGGCGTACTTTTAACTTAGTTCATAGTTCTATGTTATATTGTTAATCTGTTATATAGTTATTTTGTTGAAAAATCAATCTGCAGTTTTGACCGTTATTTTATCGTTATAGTTGATCCGTTACATGTTATTTTATATTGCTTTTAGTGTTTAAATTGTTACAGTTATAGTGTTTACGTTTTGATTGTTAGTTAATTATTGCATATTTGTATTTTTTATGTAATTTGTGTATAACTATATTGTAATTTATATTGTACTTTCTGTATTGTTTATAATTACTGATTTGTCAGTTTTGTAAGCATGTTTCGATTGAGAATTCCGGTTAATTCTCTTCGAAGCAATATTTCTCTTTGATCTCTTAAAATCCGATCCCTCTCTAACTCAGACCATATTATTGCTTTGCATGATTTGGCTGAGACTCACAAGTTTGACTGTTTTGCTTTCAGTGAAACTTGGCTATCCTCTATAACCACTCCTTCTGAACTGATGTCTATTCTTCCTCCAGGTTATGATATATTTATTGCAAATCGTGACTCTAGGATATCTGGTGCTAAGGGTGGTGGAGTTGCTCTCCTACTAAGGAAGCCCTTTACCCTTCTTAGGAATGACTGTCATAAATTTTCTTCATTTGAAGCAATTTCAGTCACAGGTAAATTTAGCACATGTACTCTGCATGTTGTTGCAGTGTATCGACCACCATCTTCTTCCCCTTATGCCAAACCTTTCTCTCTCTTTTTATCGGAGTTTTCTACCCTACTCTCCTTCCTTACTACTTCTAAATCATACTTTGTGATTACCGGTGACCTCAACATTCACCTTGATAATCCTCTTGATCCTTTAACTCAGCAGTTTAATACTTTGCTGTCCTCTTGTAATGCTGTTCAACATGTGAATGTTGCTACACATATTGACCATCATACACTTGATGTTGTTATTACACAAAGTCTCTCTGCTATTGATCCTTTAAGTGTTACTATTTTATCTCACTTGCCGTCAGACCATTTTTCTGTTGTATTCACTTATAATCATGTTAAGTCAGATACTATTCAAAATTCATCTACTGTTTCATTTAGGCGTGTAAATAACGTTGATCTTGATCTCTTTTGTTCTGATCTTGAAAATTAAACTTTGATCAAGTCTCCTGCTAATGATCTTGATGAATTAGTAAAACAGTATAACACTACTCTTTCATCTCTACTTGATAAGCATGCACCTCTGACTACCAAGAAGCTTAAGAAGTCTAACCCTAGGTACACTTCTGATCTGAGAAAGCTAAAGGCTGCATGCTGTAGAGCTGAAAGAAAGTGGCGTCATACCCATTCAGATTTTGGAAAACTGTTTCTAATTTGCAACACAAGATTTATCATACTGCTATTGCTAATGCTAAGAAAGAGTACTACTCCTCTTTGGTCAGTAAGGCTGTGAATGTCAAGAGATTGTGGAAAACCGTTAATGATCTTTTACATAGATCTAATTCTCCTTCTCTTCCTTCTACTCCTGTTGAGTCACTGCCTGAACAATTTTTCAATTACTTTACAGATAAGATAAGCAATCTTAGAGAATCTATCACTCCACCTCATAACTCTCCTCCTCATACTCCAGTAGAGCATCATTCCAAGGATGAGCTTTCTAATTTCACTCCAGTTACAACTGAAGAGATTACTAAATTAGTTTTAGACTCTCCAGCCAAACATTGTGACTTGGACCCTATCCCAACCTCTCTTTTAAAGAAGTGTATTCACATACTTGCTCCTGTATTAACATTGATTGTTAATCTCTCTCTCTCTCTCTCTACTGGCATATTTCCTTGCGCTTTTAAGCTTGCAGTTATTACTCCATTGCTCAAAAGCCCACACTGGATAAGGAATCATTGTCGAATTACAGGCCTATATCTAATCTGTCATACATATCTAAACTCACTGAAAGAATTGTTCTTCAGAGGCTTTCTACTCATCTCTCTTACAATGATCTATAAAAAAGCTTCAAGCTGCTTATACTAAGCATCGTTCAACTGAAACGGTGCTTCTATCTGTGTGCAATTCTATTATTAATGCCATGTGCACGCAACGCTTAACTGGATTATGTATGCTTGATCTTTCGGCCGCTTTTGATACCATTGATCACAATATTCTTCTGGAACGTCTTTCTTCCTGGCTTGGTATTCGTGGAATTGTTCTTGATTGGTTTTCCTCCTATCTGACGGATCGTTCTTTTAGTGTGAAAGTGATGGAGTTCATCTCTTCGCCTTCTCACTTAAAGTACGGTGTGCCTCGAGCTCCGTTCTTGGTTCTATCCTCTTTAACCTCTATACAACACCCTTAAGCTCTCTAATCTCTTCTCATTCTCTTGATCATGAACTATATGCTGATGCCACTCAAATGTACACTTGTTTCACCCCTAACTCCTATTCTGATGCTGAAACCCTCCTGCAACAAAGTTTTCAGTCTATATCCTCTTGGATGTCTGCTAATTTCTTAGCACTTAATCCATCTAAGACTGAATTCTTGTTGGTTAGGACACCTCAACAGCTTCTGAAGCTGAAAAGGAAAACTCTTTCGTTATCTTCAGATATTAAAATATCAGCTGTGTCTTCTGTTAGAAATCTCGGTGTTATCCTTGACAAACACCTAACCTTCCACGAACACATAACTAAAACTTCATAAGCGTGTTTCTTCCATATCCGTGATCATCATCGTATACGTCCATATTTGTGACGTGGGACAGCTTCTACAACTGGTGCTGCTCTTGTGCAATCGAAATTGGACTACTGCAATTCCCTGTTTTTAAATCTCCCTGGCTGTGAGATTAATCGGTTGCAGGTTTGTTCAGAATTCTCTTGCGCGCGTAATTTCTTGTAGTTCCAAGTACTCACATGTTACGCCTATTTTAAAGTCTTTGCACTGGCTAAAGATTAAAGAGCGTATCATTTACAAAACAGCTTTGTTAACCTACAAGTCCATCACCATCCCTGGACAAACTTGTATGCAAACAAACTCGCTTGATTAAAGTGATGCAGCCTGCTGTTACTCAGTCTTCTAAGTTAATTACTCTTGTGAGACCTAGCTTACCTTCACGCTCTAAGTTATCAAATCGTTCTTTCCAGCATGCTGCACCGCAGATCTGGAATTCTCTTCCATCCAATCTTCGGAAAGCTTCATTTGAATCACATCGGCCTTTACTTTCCTATGAGCTGTTCCATAGGCAGTTGAAGACCTATCTTTTCAATCTCTCTTTTCCATCCAGTGTCCATGAGCAGCAACCTGCGCCTAAACCACCTTTTCTTTGACTCCCTTTACTTTGGACTGAATTTCCGGATTTTGGAATTTGCACCATTTTTGGACCTTCTTTTTGCTTGCCGGCTTGATTTTTGTCTCAATAGTGCTCGATGTTGTCATTGATGACTGTAGCACTCTAATTGTTGTTGTTGTTGTTGTTGTATTTAACAATATCTGAACCAGCTGCTCTAAACCAGTCAAGAGTGAACTGAGTATCTAATGGTTGTGAATAGGTACGATCATTAAAAAGTAATAAAAGTGATAGATATGACATAGTTCATCATTTAACTGCAATGCATGTAATGGGCTTGATCTCCAGATTTTGATTCGAATCTAGTAAGGCCTATTGGACCTCACATTATGCTCGTCGATTTGCTTTTGGTTTCATGGTTTCACAATGCTCGATTTTGTTGTAGGTGATAGTAACACTATTATCTAATTGAACCCTCGTGGGTTCGAATCCCAGCCGCACTGATCTGAGAATAAAATCTCGGACATTCACTGGACTGGTTACACGGAAAATGGACTAATTAGCCTAACGGATTAAACATGTGGTGTTAAAAAGTGATAGATATCAACATAGTTGATCACTTCACTATAATGCGTGTTATCTAGTAGTTCCTGTTGTTCCTTTGTTCATGAGTTTTTCAGTTCATCATCGTCCACCAGTCAAGTGAATGTCAGATACTTTACTGTTTTCGGTTAGTAAGTAAATCGAATCCAATTTTTCAATAACCTCGACTGTAGCTAACAATACACTAGTTACAGACACAGCATGAGATTGTGTTGTCAGTGTGTTTAAATAGATTAAATCAAATTTACCTTTAAGGAATGATTTAACCGTTATGCTCTTCCTCCATTTAAATGACCATTGATCTATGAAATTTTATGATGACAGAATCAGTGTTGAAATGTTGTCATCAACATCGCTAACAACAACAACATATAGTTCTACCGTCGTCATAACGGCATAGCCAATACTGGCATGCTAATTATCAGGGCCGGATCCAGGAATATTTTAAGGGGGGGCCCGAAATTTTTTTAGTACATTTTTTTGCTTACGCCCAGCCTTCTTCGGGACATGTGACGCAACCAGAGAAATTTCTGTGGGGGCTCAAAATTTATTCACTACTGAATTCGGCTCATACAGTGAGTGTATCCCTGTATCTTACCCCCCCCCCCCGCTTATACCCGTACTAAGGTCAGGGAAATACCTAAAATCCTACATTTGTTTAGGAAAAAGTAGGTTAATTTTGTCACCTCTGAAGTATCTCTGAAGATCTCGACGAATTGCAAGTGACCTAATTTTGGTTGTTGCGGGGGGAGGGGGGGGGGGGTAATCCCTCCCATCCAAGGTTGTTTGCACCACTGCTACAGGACAGAGTTCACATTTTTTACTTACACCTTTTTTTCCTCCAATGCATATTCAATGCATATTGCATGTTCAAGTGAAAATTGAGAGCTAGTAAAACGGTCAACATTTTTTGGACCTCCTCCCATTATACAGAGCACCTAGTATATCCTAGAAAAAATCGAGCTTTTAGAAATGAGTTCTCTGTCGTACCACCCCCACTCGGCCCCCCTAACCACTGCCATTACTAACATATTAATTTACATATCGAAATTGCTTTAGAAACAATGAAATTATACCCTGTCATAACCTCCACTCCGGGCCCACTCCCTAACCACTGCCATTACTAACATATTTACACATCGAAATTGCCTTAGAAACAATGAAACTATACCCTGTCATACCCTCCACCACGGGCCCCCCTTAACCATTGACATTACTAACATATTTACAAATCGAAATTGCCTTAGAAACAATTAATGAAAATATAGTTTAAATCTTTTCATCGGCGGACCTAAGGGGGGGGGGCGTCGGGCCCCCTGGGCCCTCCTGAATCCGCTACTGCTAATTATACACAATTATTATACCCTTGGGTCCAGTTCTCACCCCCGTTATTTCAAAATTATCGTATATCATTGAATAATATTGAATGAGATGTATGAATTCGTCATCTCTGACAGTATATAAATCGAATTGTATTACTGTTTCACCCTGGGTCTACCACCACCCACCCAAGAGGTGCACCCTCAACCTATTCAAGGGGTATACGCCAGCCTATTCAGGTGAGTGTACCCCTACCCATCCAGGTGTTTCCTACCCCAACCCAGGGCGTATCCCAACCCAGGGGGTACCTATCCCTGGGTGGACGTTACCCCCTGGGGAGGTACCCCCACCCATGCAGGGGAGGTAACCCACTCATGCAGGGGAATTACCCCTACCATGCTACCCCTCTATTATTATCATTGTTGCGTTATATTTTTATTTTAGAAATACAAATTGCTAAAAAATAAGAACGAATTCGATGTTTGTACGGATATGTTTGCTTTCGCTTGATTTTTTTGTAATTTCATTTGCAAGTATTTAACAATTACATGTATGTTTTTCAGATGAAGTAAAATTAATTAAATACCGCCTCTCTCTCTCTCTCTCTCTCTTACTCACTCTCTCTCTCTCTCTCTCTCTCTCTGTCTCTCTCCCTTTCTCTCTATCTATTACCTTAGCATTGGACTAGTTTTGGGATATGAGACGCTCAGATGCAACGCTAATAGATCTCTTATATTCATGCTCCAAAGATACAGAATAATTCTTTATTACGGTGGCTTGCAACTACGGTGGCTCGATCGTACGGTGGCTCGCAACTGCCATCTAATTTCTTAACATTTTTTAATGGACAATAAACTTATTTTTTGCACAGAGCTAGCCTTTGATTCAAAATCGAGTGCTGGATGTTGTCATCGAACTATGTGTGATATAGATACTGCTAGTGTGCTATTTATAGTAACAAAGTGGCTATTTATAGTAACAAAGAAATTTGTTTTGTTATTTTTAATAAAAAAAGTTAAGAAATTTTGATTACTATAAATAGCACACATGTCTATTAATAATAACAAAGTGGCTATTTATAGTAACAAGAAATTTGTTTTGTTTTTCTTAATATAAAAAAGTTAAGAAATTTCGGTTACTATAAATAGCACACATGTCTATTTATAGTAATAAAGTGGCTATTTATAGTAACAAGAAATTATTTTAAATAAAAGAAAGTTAAGAAATTAGATGGCTGTTGCGAGCCACCGTACGATCGCAACTGCCATCTAATTTCTTAACTTTTTCATTAAGAAATTAACTGCTACCTATGAAATTAACTGCTGCTGTCATCAACTGCCATCTAATATCTTAACATTTTTGTTAAGAAATTAAATTGCAATTGTGAGCCACCGCACTTTATTCTATGGTGATTACTTTGGTCAACCGTGCTCGACGTCATCATGGGAGAAACAGCAATCATCTCGTAATTTGCAATCACTGTCGAAAATGTATCCGTGTTATTTACATTCTAGTGGCAATTATAACTTGACACTTGTATAACTTTTTTAAATTGATATTTACCTATGCTAATTTAAAATTTTATTCTGATTGTTGCCTACAATGCATAACACAAATCTTAGTAGGATTGTAAGAACAAAATAATGTGTCTAATATTGTGTTCATACTTATGCGAAAATTTAGTTAATTAGTATTTCGAATGAGTTGTCGCCATTTAATGACTTAACAACAAATCTTTAGGCCTATGTGTTTATTAGAGATTTGTTAAAAAAATCTGTTTTTCTTATTACTGTGATTATTGTAGGAGTTTCTTTTTGTTTCAGTCTGTATTGAACAACGGCAGCATAAACAATTAGAGTTTTACTGTCGTCAATGACAATGTCGAGCATTATGGAATCAAATCCAAATCGACGATCATATGACAAAATCATCAAAAATCGGTGAAATCCCATTACCTAAAGAACTAGTCCAAATATATGGAATCACAGGAATACCTAAATACTTTAGTAAATTCCTTCGACTTTTCTAAATTTTTATTCGCACCGTTCACTGGACCATTACACTGTTCATATGCAAGGTTTTGTTGTCTTACTGCTCAATATTGTCGTGGATGTTAGTAGTACTGTAATTGTGTTGTTGTTGGTGGCCGTCGTAGCTTTTGTGGAGGTCGTCTCATTAAAGCTTTATAGTGATTTTTAACCTATTATTTATTTAATGTTATTAGGACATTACACATTCACACTTCTGTTTACATAGAAAACAGACCAAACTTTTTAATACCATATGCCACGGTTGATCAGATCACTATAATGCATGCTATATTAATTTTTATTATCTGTAATATTATGGGATTTATGCTACGTTTGAGATTCTTATGCATATCCTAATTAATTATTTTAGTAAATCTTAAATAGCTACAGGAGCGTCAGATTAAGAACCCCGAATAAATACTAGATACTAAATCTATTCTGCATGCAAATATAGCCAAGGAATCAAATGGATTGAGTACTGCTGTCGTTCATAATTTCATTAATAATAATTTAATTAAACTACTTCTGAAAAATGTAAATGTAATTAATTTTTTTCTCTGATACCAATTCTATCAAACTGGTGAATTGATATTCTGATCTGCTATACTTTCGATTTACTATATAGATTTAGTGCATTTTTATAGGTCGCCTAAATATTGGATGTTCTCGACTAAGTTGTGTTGTGATTGGGGATGAGCATTGTTATTTCTTCTAAGTTTTTATCATTAGGTATACCATTTTTAACATTTAACTGAGGAAAGCAAAGGGAAACCACCTCAGAAGCCATACTTTTCCCAAGCTATAGGCTACATAGGGTAGGGATAAGCATAGACTTTGTGAAGGTATTAACTTGTTGATCTAAGGACTGCTCTTATGGAGTGAGAAAGCAGACTTTGAGTATGAATATGTACCTTGAACCTCCACTTGGCAGTGCACTGAAAAAGAAGATAACATTTTTATGACAATTTCATTTAGTTTTGAAGGTGCGGCTCTATTTGCTTCTTCTGCCCCGATGGTATCCATTTATTATCGGATTGTTTGTCGTGTTTTGTAATAGAATTTTTTGGAAAATAATTGAAAATTTTCTGTCCTTGTACCATATTTCAATTGCTAAGGGGTTATTCGCACTCTGTTTAATGAAATGTTAGATACTGGCATGTCCAGGTAAATTATACAAATTATTTTACTTATAGTATAATATTTACTATATATTAATTATTATAACTGACATGATAATATACATCTCTGTTTATATATATCCGCAATTTATATAAATTTGTGTATATATTATTTTTCAGAAAGTGACGTTGAGGAATTTCTTCCACTGAATTTTTTTTATCAGTGAACTGTTAAGAATGGAGACGTGCAAGTTAAATTTAGACTCCCGTATAAACCACATGATCAGAGACTCGATTATTTCTCTTTGTAAGGCAATGGTTCCATATCATATGCAGATCTCAATTAAAGGCATCATTGGTATAACAATTGATAACACAGACATCCTACTGGTAGACGTTCATGATGCTAACTCACATAATCGTCTTCATGATGCGCAGTTGGCAAAAAACCAGAGTATTAAGATTGAACCTGTGATGAACTGCAGTGCAGATGGGAATCTTCAGAAGTCCAGGATTACTGAATTTGAGTCGGAAATGGCAAGTACTGCTGCGGCTGACATAGATGATAAATCTAAAGATTTTAGCGTACGCTTACGAGAATCTTCAGAAGATTATGATGATGAAGCTCGTAATGACAACGATGATGGCATCAATGGAGCCTGTAATGATAGGAATGAGGATGGTAATGATAATGAGGAAGGCTTCGAACTTTGGCCTGTGGACTCTTACAGTATTGTTGATAATGATTTGTTGAAAATTACTGATCAGGAGGAGTTAAGAATGAATTACGAAGAATCTGGCAAGCCAGACATCAACAACACTAGTGTATTATCTCCTACATCTGATTCTAAAGGAATCTCGCTTACGATGCATAATGCTACCATGGTCGGTCAATGTAAGGCTTCACCACCCGCGAAAAGGAAACGATCGCCAACATCTAACGAAGAACATCCGTTCTCTGTCTCCAGAGTTCGATCAAGTGTCCTCTCAACGGAAGCTGGAAACATGTACAACTGCTCAATATGTGGTCGGATTATTAAACATCTCACATCATTCATACGTCACAAAGAAAAACACGAGGGTATTAAATATAACTGTGAGAATTGTGGAAAAAGTTATACTCGCAAGGACAAGCTGACCTGTCATAAGAAAACTTGTCTTCTAGAGTATTCTCAACTTAATACGCAGGATGATTTAGATAATGAAATGATGAATATGTTATCAACAGATGAGCAAAACTTAATTCTTTCTGGTACCAGTAGTACCTCGCGGAACTATTTGCCTAACTTCGCTGATAGTGGCATTCAAAATGTTGCACACACTAGTGTAAAAGATAGACTTCGAAATACTATACATACTGATAATCTGAATACCACGCAAAACAATCTAGCACAGTATTTGACCTATAATACAGATACTCGGAGCAATTGAAATTTTGTTTGATTGAATTGCCGTTAGATTTTTTGTACATTTTTATATGATTTGTTTGATCTTAAACTGCACTTTCCTAAGAGGCGACTCAGCAAAAACTGAGGAAGACAACAGAAAAGCACCTCAGAAGCCTTATTATTCACAAGCTGTAGCCTGTTTATTAAGGTTTGGATAAAGGATAGCTTTTTGTGAAGGGGTTAACTAGTTGATCGATAGAGCGTTCTTTGTTTAATAGGAATAGCAGCATATGTGTAGGAATATATACCTTGGATTTGCCACTGGGCATAACACTAGAGAGAGAGATCAAAATTATGGTTTTTACTTACTAAGTATGTACCCGTGTTTACTAACATTTGTTTAATGATGATTTGTTAATGATTTCGTATTTATGCAAATTGCTTTAAGAAGTAATGATGGAATCCCACTGTGGTTAACTTGCTGCAGATCCTGTATACACCAATCATTGATATTTAGATGTATGTTTGGATACTGCTTGTGAGGTCTGATACCTGTGCTAATATTTGCATTACTTGTCTTCTCTTCTGATGCTTTCATTCAACATACCCGTGAGCATTCAGTTGGCCCATTTCTCATCCTAGAATTTATTCACGAGATATTTGATGAGAAACTGAGCCAGGACATGCGTGGATTTTGGCTTAAGCTTGTCAACAGTCATAACCTAGCTACGAAATGTGATTGAAAATCTATATCATGGCTTGTAAAGGCTTCGCTTTATAAATGCTCAGCCCTAACGGTGAGCATTTAAGCCTGTATTCATAACTTGGCGTATATTTTGTGCTGATGAATTATGTGAAGAATTATGTGAGGAATTATGAATTATGTAATATGTAATTATTGAACTCTTTAGTCATCTGTTACATAGTTTAATTTTGATGTTACACGTAGAATTTAGCAGCATGTATTATGACACTTTATTTGTTTTGTTTGGTTTGTGTTTTGTTTTACTCTTAAAACTACTTTGGTATATACTTATTTATCAGTTTGCTTTATAATAATTACTTATAATTTATACATATCATTATTTTGCTATTACAGCCACATCATGTTTGTGTTGTACATTTTAAATGGAAATCATCGTCTGTTTGGATTGGGATAAAAAGCGATTCAACGATTTAATTTAATTCGTTGAAATCAAAACAAGTATTTATATTTCAACAGATACAGAGAGAGTTGACTTGTTGGCTATATGTAGTCATGCTAGAGCTGTTTCCTGTTTGAGAACACGGTAGCGACGGCATAATTTTCTGTTAGAGTGCATGTTAGTGACATCATCATTTCATGCTGGTGAGCATGTTAGTGACCTCATTATTTCATGCTGGTGAGCATATTAGTGGCGTCATTATTTCATGCTTGAGAGCATGTTAGTGACGTCATCATTTCATGTTGGTGACAGTGTTAGTGACATCATCATTTCATGCTGGAGAGCATGTTAGTGACGTCATTATTTCATGCTGGTGACACTGTTAGTGACATCATCATTTCATGGTGGAGGGCTTGTTAGTGACGTCATCATTTCATGCTGGAAAGCATGTTAGTGACGTCATCATTTCATGCTGGAGAGCATGTTAATAACCTAATCATTTCATGCTAGAGAGCATATTATTGACGTCATATTTCATGCTGGAGAGCATGCTAGTGGCGTCATCATTTCATGCTGGAGAGCATGTTAGTGACGTCATTGGATTTGAACCCTGCACCTATTGATCCGCTGTCAAACAACATGCCAACTAGCCTCCGGCTCAGCTTATATTATATTTTTATTTATTGTTTGAAACATATTAGCTTAGAAATTTGTTAGAAATCTATTAAAACAGATATAGAGAAATTACCAGAAGTGAGAAATATCTTAAACTCTTACATCATAAATTAATCTCTGAAAAGAGACAAGACAAAAAGCTAGGCAATGTAAATGTTATTTGTTTATTCAACAATACTTTTTATTTTCTTGATGTGGAGATGGAGGATTTGGCTATATACCAGTTCTACTTGCTTTCTACTCCACTGGTTCCTGGTTGGAACCAGTGGCGATTGTGGCAAAATATTCGATTACGGATCAGTATGTGCGGGTTCAAATCCTTGGCTCGCCCGTCACTGACATCGCTTTCGAGTGAGGAAACTGACGTTAACATGAGCTTTGAAGTCTTTATTTTTTACGTATAATTTTATTCCAGTTGAAATTTTCTTTACTGCCGTACCTTATGAATAGTTTGTATTGTGTTTAAAATACTCTTCACTGCTAAGTAAAGAAATTTTAACTCTACAATTTCGGTTATTTCCTTCGCTAGATACGCGTCTAATAAATAGCTGGATTGTTAGAAGATAGACGTCGAGTTATTTAATATTTCTAATATTTTGTTATATTTGTGTATCGGCATTTGTGCAAATGAGTATTATATAAAGCTACTAGTCAGTGCTTGAAGAACTTGAAATTCTAAATTTAAATTTGTGTGACTGTAATTGATGTATTTATTTTGATAGTAAATATTTAATTATTTATTTTACGACACCATGATATTGCAAGCCATTGCTTCTACTCATTGAGAATAGCTTCATAAATTTTGTATTCTTTTGATTGAAGTTATTCTTGGCTTTGTAAACTTTGAACAAAAGGCTAATTGAGAAATGCTAAACGAAAGACTATTTAAATTAAATGCTGTGGTCATCTATAGAAATTCTCTGTGGTTATGTATCATATTTGTAGTCATACTTATTAGCTATATGCATAAATTAATTCTTATGAATAATTGCAATAAGACATTTTTTATCTATTTCAAGTGAAATCATATTTGATGGTTGAACATAATTAATATAGATCAATAAGCTGGAACTAAGGAAGGCAATGAAAAATCACCTTAGTGATCATATTTTTCGAGTAAACGGCTGCATAACGTATTGCAAAAATTAGCCTACAGTCTTTCTAATGAAACAACTGGTTGGTCGGGGGAGTGCTCTTTTAAAAGTAAGGTAGCAGATACTGAATAGGAATATAATAGGAATATGCACCAGTGAATAGGAATATGTACCTTGTATCTGCTAAGTCAGCCATTATACTGATACGATCGACCATGATGATATCTATCAATATCACTGGCGTTTAGAATCATACAGACTAGTATAGTTTGACTACTTTATAGACAGTTATCCATGATGCCAGTCCTGCAAAAATCCAAAATTTTACTTTCTGATCAGTTCTGTATGAAAGAAGAGCTAGAGGACAATAAATTCCTTTAGCAACTACATTTTCGTTCCTTTACTACATTTTCGATCCGGCCGATCCCTTAAAGAAGGAAAAACCAATTATCCTATGCGAGTATTGTCAACAATTCCTGTAAAGTTAATTTTAATTAGTAATTACAGTGGATATAAGATACAGCGGATCAGTATGTGCGGGGTTCAAATCCTGGGCTCGTCCGTCACAGACATCTCTTTCGAGTGAGGAAACTGACGTTAACAATAGCTTTACCAGCTTTTAAAAAATATACTTTGGACCTGCAAGCTTGCATACTCTGTGTACAATTTTATATTCCTTGGAGGTTCAATCTGATCAGAAGAGATATAAAGTTAATTAGAACCCAGTCTATCATCATACGATTAGAACCCAGACTATCATCATACGCTGTAACAAGGACTGATGGCTTCTTGTCGCTTACTGATGAACCAGGTGCGATGTCGGTAAGTTATTCGACCGCGGACCAGTATGTGCGGGGTTCAAACCTTGGTCTCTCCTGTCACTGATATCGCTTTCGAGTTAGAGAACTGACGTTAACATTAGCTTTATCAGCTTTTAGCTTTTTTGTCATTACATTTAGACCTGATAACCTGAAATCAGGTAAACAGAATCTGATGCCATACTTAGGTGTCACACTAGAAATAATTTTTCCATTTTTGAAATTAAACTTTGTACTTTATATGATAAATTGCTTCATTATTAAGGTTGTGTTCGGGACTCATAAGAATAAACCAATCGTTAACTACACATGTCGTAAGAGGCGACTAAGCATGTTTGAGGAATATAATGGCAAAATCATCATAAGCCATATTTTCATAAGCTATAAACTACATATGGTATGGATAAGTCATAGCCTTTTGTGATGGAATTTACTTGCTGAGCTATGAAGTGTGAAAGCAGACTGAGTATGAATATGTACCTTGAATCTGCTTCTTGACAGAACACTAGAGATAGAACTAATTAATGTATTTTTTTACTAATTAATGTATTTGTCTTGTGTGTGTGTGTATATATATATATATATATATATATATATATATATATATATATATAATGTATATATTAATATATATATGTCTTGTTGAGTCCGGGTTGCTGAATAGTGAAAGGGTAGAGCAACCGTGTACTGCACGAGTGCACGTGTTGTAAAAGGTGACATAGCCCTAAGATCTAAACCAACGTCAGAAAGGGGATTAGGTTGGTGAGCGCCTAGACTCCAGAAATTACTACAAAATTTCCAAATCCAGACTCCAGTTAAACTGGGATTCAAGGGAAGATGATGATGATGATGATGTAGTAATTAATGTATTTGTACATTAATTAATGCAAATTGTAATACAGTAAAAATTAAACAAATCGTTAACAGCAAATATCTAACTTATCAAAATTGCTTAGTATGGATTTCTGTTGTGTCACTGAGTTAACAGCCAAACATCAGCTTGTGAGATTACGAGATTTTGTACAATTTATCGCAGCACACGGGCAACATCTGTTACCCAGTTAAATTCTGGCGTGAAAACACATGACGACGATGTGTCTGCCAAACCAATACTCACCGTTTCAACAACGCGATTAATTAGTCGAGTTGCCTCTATTTCAAATCGTGAGACCGGGTCATTTCTCTCTAAAGATTTCATATAAAACAGCGTCGATCATTCGCACTAGCTCACTTAGGAGATTGAAAAGTCCTGTTCGATATTAAAGTCTGAGTTTATATTTATTTTGAGTCAGTAAGTTTCTGATATATTCAGGCCTATTGCTATCAGAGGCGGAATGAAAATACTGATTTGTTTGTGGAATTCTTTTAGCTGTATGTTATTTAGTTAAATTCTAATTATGTTCATTCAGTCTAAATAAAACCAAACAATATTGTTTCATTATTCTGCTCTTAAGTAGAAATGAATGATAGACTATACATCTTTCTGACTTCAGCTTTGCTAGTTATAGATCTATTTAGTAATTGTTATGCGCTTAACTTTCAGCGTTTTAGCAACCAGAGATTTATTGTAGAACTACTAATTATTTCATTAGACAATTCCTTGGTAATCGATATAATTCTGGCCAGTGAATATTAACTTTACTAAGTTTCTGTCAATTGCAGACAATAATGGCATTGGCATTGTCTTCGGTTAAGGATTAGAACCTTAAACTTTCATTATATAGTACTTGCAGTTATCGGTTTAGAAATAGGCTCAATTTATTATTATTGTTATTACTATGATTATTATTTAATCTGAGTGTAAAAAACCCGAGGTTTAATAAATACGATTCGAGCACTACATGCTGAATCACCGCCTGGCTACTCGAGGTCAACTAGCTGCTTAAAGGAATTGCTTATTATAATTGTTATTATTATTATTACTATTACCATTTATTATTGCCATTTCTTTGAATTGTCCAATTGTTGATTTAATTGGGTTTGATTTGCTTTCGCTTTTCGTCAGCTTTGTGGATTGACACCATTCAACGCGTTTGTCACTATAGACAGTGATGATTCCTAAAAAATGAAGTTTTGCTGCTAACTTAGAGTATTTTATTCCTCTCCTCTCCCTCTCTTTCTCTCTCATAGTACCCTGCCTAATGGTAGGTCCATGGCAAGTAATTTTTGTATATTGATATGTTATTTGGGCTCAGTTGGGCTGGATCAGCGATTTTATTGACAGGTTGAGCCAATGATTTGACGGGTAGCGTTGGGATCGTTTGGATCTAAAATATGGGCTCATTGTCATCTGTGCCCTCCAGCAAACTTTGAAGAAATTAATATACGATTCACCGAAGATATCTTGAATTTATTTTTAGAGATTTTCAGTCACAGGTGGCAACGCTTGTCGGTGCAGCTGTTTGGTTGCTCAATTGAAATCATCTGCAAGGCTAAGTGTTGACTCCTTGACCTGATCTGTCAACAAATCATTCTAAATCATTCATAAATCATCAGATCTACTTGTTGACTACTTGATCTACCTACAAATCATAAGGAATCATTCGCAAATCTTTTGCAAGGATAGTTTCTAGACTCATCAAATTCGTTTGTGAGCGATCCAAATCATTCACTAGTCATCGGCACTTTATACATGTATATATTATCTATTAGTAGCGCGTCGCACAACGTTAGCATATTAGGACCGTTATACGGATATTCCAAATAAGAAAGTCTTTGTTGTGATAATAATTGAGTCGCTTATTATACAGAACAATGGTTTGCATAAACTGAGTGTTGGGTTACGGAAGCAGAGTGATCCCACTACATCCTGTGGAAATGCAAATAACTAGGATATAATGGAAAGGTATCACGAGACTGGATTACTGCTGATCCTCCACAGTTGAAGTCGGAAAGCGTTAGATCCAAGAATATGACAAGCTGTTGAATTTGTTACGCAACAATGAAATGAAATAATCGCTTATCCGATCAAGAGAGCAATAAGTAGGCCCTATCTTGTTTCTTCTGTAGAGATAATAAAATGAAGAATATCTAATTCTTCAAGTTGTCTATGGCTTCGGCTGCACATCGCTACAGAACACTAGAATACGCATCGATACAACTGTGCGAGATTTCAAACAGTTTGTTAATTATTCAGTGTAAAATATCGTACGCAACACATGATTGTAATATAGGAATTTGAGCTTACCATAGTGAGTAAGAAAACTAAGAGTGCGCAAATCATATAGATGAAGTAATTGCTCTGAATTTCATAGCCTAGGAGCAGTGAGGCCAACGATAATCTGCCTGCTGAAGATCTGAGACGAAAGTGGTCAATATCAGTATGAAGAAGTAAAAGAATTGTTTGATCTCATTTAAGAATATAACTTACATGTACAAAAATTGCACATGAATAAATTTATATTAGGCCTATAGTCAAGTCATATGGTATGAATTCTCAATTGGAAACTTCTAAAGTTTATTTATCGAGCAATTTGCTGCAAAGCGAGGCTCAGTCAGGACAATCTAACTTCTTTGTAACTAAGGTCTTAAAGCAGCCGCCATGTTTAAGATCGGACTCTTCAGGTAGGTCAAGTAATAATCTAACCTTGAAGTAATAATATGCTGGAATGCGCTTTCGCCAAACTGTTGTATTATCAATGTTCTGCGCTACAGAGACTGATAGAATTACAGAAAGCTGCATAAAATTCATGTATAAGTTTCATACTACACAAATAATTATACCTTCCACACATCAATCACTCGAACGTTACACACAATTACTAGAAATACTGCGAACTTAGTTTAACCTTATTGTCTGCTGCATGGTTAGTGGAATGGTTCATTTTAGAGATTCACAAACAAGCTGGTTGACAAATCAATCAATATTAAGTACAATCGCCATACGAGTGCCACTTTAAAAAGATACCTGCTACATATCCAGTCAGAATAACATCTATGATCAACTTCCTATCGAAGAAGTTGGATGGAATATAAATAACGCCATCTGTAGGCGATGGGAAGGTCCAGCAGAGCCTTGCCTCTGAGCAGATATCGGTTCATTAAATAGCGACTGCCAGACGCAAGGTTTTGCCTGATTTTTTCAATGTACATCAATTTATAACTCATTCATCCTTTAAACTCAGTATCCTAATAGCATTCACGTCCAGAATAAGATAAGTTATTTAACAGACTCTCGAATTTGGAATCAGATCTCGCATCTCCAGTTTCAAGTTATTTCCGATTTGATTAAGCATTATACATAAATTGAGTTACTGAACGTTTGGAAATAAATAACATTATTGGCACAGTTAGTCTGATTGAAGTCCAGCTACTTTAACCTGCAGCTAATAATTGACTCCAGTATCTAGATAGTATTACCAAATATCATCACAAAAGATTATGATCAAATGGTATCATCAAACAATATCACCATTTTTATCTCCAAATATTATCACCAACTAACTTATCAACTAACAAAAAACTAATAAATTATGAACCCGTTGTCAAGTTGAAAACAAAAACTTTAGGACCTCTTCCCTTCCCATTAGTTGCATCCTACCGAATATACAGAAAATTGACGTTAAACTTGGTTTTGGCTTTGGCTCTGTGAATGAGTTGATATGTTAAAATGTATGCGATACTCGCATAAACATCGAATACTTGAGGTCAATTTCTCTATCATTCTAATCAGCGTTAATAAGTAGTAAAAATATGTTCGGAGGGGATATGGCGTAACCGTTAGAGTGTTCGCCTAGTGTTCAATTAATCTATGTTTAATTCCCCGGTCAAACAACGTGTAATTCACTTCACGTGAACATGAGCTCAACGTACATAACTCAGGACGTGCTCAGCAGAAAAATCTCACATAACAAACGTAAATATTGTTTTCAGAATACAACCTACCCGTCGGTCGAATTTCACAGCTAATTAAACCATCTCGGCTATAATCATTCAAAGCCATGCTTATGGCCAATTTTATGACACTCCGATAGCAAGCTATCGAAGGTTTTATCGAAGAGATAGTCACTTTTGGATTTTTTGAACACTTGTTGACTCGCTAAAGTCCGCTTATCGACTATTAGTTAGCGACTGAACTATCGCCTCAGATTTCACCGGATGAGCCTCTATCGGCTCTGTGCAATGCTGCAGCGTCATTGTTCTCTCTCTCTCTCCCTCTCCCTCTCTCTCCCTCTCTCTCTCTCCCTCTCTCTCTCTCTCTATCCATATATAGGCCTATACATGTAGAAGTAGCTCTATCATAATCATCATAAGTTTGGATTGGGGCCAATTATGTGTCAGATCATTGTTGAGATTGCAGTTGCGAGTCTTCCAGACTTTCTGAACCAGTATAATTAAGTTATATTAAGGTCCTACGTGGATTTATGTAATAGTGGCAGTATTGAAATATACATGTATAAGAAAATTGAAACACGTTATTTTATTGCTGCTATTAATTATATACTAAATAATAATAACAACAATTAGAGTGCTACAGTCATCAATGACAACATCGAGCACTATTGAGACAAAATCAGGCCTGCGAGCAAATAAAGAAGGTTCAAAAACGGTGCAAATTCCAAAATCACTAGTTGAAAATCTATTCATTAAACTTGAAAAATAATATTAATATAATTTTTATTTCTTATGTATTGAATATCTTAACCCATATAGTGGTAATTAATTAATTTCACTAATTTTTACCATGTACGGGAAACCATAAAAGCAAAATGATCGACAGTTGTAAACACTGATAATTCTCTCTGGAATATTATGTAAGCTGATGATAGCAGCCAATAGCAGAGCGCAACTCTTTACCGGGTGCGCGGACCACCCAAGAACTTAACGCGCCTATCAGTTAGCGCGTCGACTTGAAGTTGAGAGTCGTGAAAGGTTCATAAAATCCAATAAGCGAATATTAACTATTCTAGGCAATAAGTAACCTTTCCATAACTAGTAATCGGAAACGTCTATCGAAGTCCTATAAAACCGAGCATAATGCTCGGTTTTATTACAGTTATGTTATGTTGTATTACAGTGGTTATTAGTGGTTATGGGTGTTAGATAACTTTATTAAGTTTTATATGACAGATCCTGAGATGAGTTGAACTCTTGCGGGTTCGATTCTCAGCCGCGCTGATCTGAGAGTAAAATTTCGGACATTCATAGGACTGGTTACGTGGTTAAGTGGTTTTACTATAGTTGACTCAGTGCGACATGCGCTAAGAAGAAGAGTAGTAAACAAAAATAAAATAAAATCGGTAAACTCTCAAGAACTGAAGTATCCAAAACTAGTTGATTATGTCTATGTAGCAACAAAAACGCACCACCATAAATTGCGCTTTATATTGTGTACTCATTGTACTTACGCTACCATATTTTTGGTGAAATAAAGAGACAGAAATATGCAGTAGGATTGCACAAGCAAAAGCGGCCTTTGGTAGTAGAAAAGAACTATTAACAAAAAGTCTAAAGAAAGACACAAAGATAAAGATAGTGAAAACTTTGGTTTGCACCACGCTATTGTATGAATGTGAAACATGGACCTTAAGGAAGGAAGATACTAGGAAACTGGAGGCATTGGAAATGTGGATTTGGAGAAGAGTGGAAAGGATTAGCTGGAATCAAAAGGTTACAAATGAGGAAGTCCTGGAGAGAGATGGCACAGATAGACAGTTGATAAATGTATTAAGAAATAGGAAGAAGAGATGGATAGGACACATTCTAAGGGGGGAAGGTCTCTTAAAAGAGGTCATAGAAGGTAGAATGGAAGGAAAAAGAGGCAGGGGCAGGCCGAGATTAGGTATGTTAGATGATTTAAAGACCCACTCGTATGTGGAAATGAAGAGGAAGGCGGAAGACAGAGAAGAGTGGAGGCGTTATGTACCATGGACCTGCCAGTAGGCAGTGCACTAAGAGAGAGAGCCATTTTTCTTTTTCTTTAATAATCATTAATTAATTATTTATTTTTGTGACTACACACTATCCCCGTACTATGTCCAGGTTGTTTGAAGAATTGACCAACCGGTAACTGCATGTGTCGTAGAAGTCGACTAAAGCACTAATATCCATACCAACGTCAGAAAGGGCATTCGGTTGGTGAGCGCCTAGGATCCAGAAATGGTCACAAAAATTTAAACAAATGGAAGTTTCAAATAGAGGATTGGCTGGTGATGTAGTGTAGGACAGAGAGGATATGAGACATTCTATTTGTATCCCGACCCTGGTTAAACTGGGGTTCAAGGGAGGGTGATGATGATGATGATGATGATGATGATGATGATGATGAAGAAGAAGATGATGATGATGATGTAAGTACACACTAGTCCTTCGTATTCTTGCACTGGGAAGGCCACTACATTAAATATTTTGCAGACTGCAGTTTCCTGGAGCTTCGTGTTTGTACGTATTAGTGTATAAACGTCACATTCGGTTTAAGATGAAGAAGACATGATTGCCTAAAGCTTCTGGATTTATCATAATAAATCACACCAGATTTATTTCAAAGGAAATTTAACTTAGATTGCTGGATAATGTTTACTGTAATACAAGCTCATAGGCAATTTCAAATTGCATTTTTTATGAATTGACCTTGTAATTATTCTGTATTATACGTTTAGATTTAATTAAAGCAGGCATGCCCATATGAAAAGAAAGCAGCGGGAGAGTCGTCTTTATTCTCGACAGAGTGCAGCAGGAGTGCATTACTGACGTCACACGCTATACAGTCAACTTCCGGAAAGCTTTCTGCAGTATTGGAACCCAGAGGAAGCAAACCTGAAATTCAGCAGTCTATTTAAGATATTGCGAACAATTTTCAGTTTAGATCTTGCAGTTCGACGATTCACTTGTGATTATTTGTAGAATATTGGTAATGCGTTCAATTTAAAGTACAACTCTGCAGCATTAGTATCGCGTTTAAGTTGTTTATTGCTGAAAGATGTAGAATATGAATGCCAAAAATAACGTTTAATCAAAAATATTATAGCTATTAATATACATGTAGGTTGTTAGCCCTATCGAAACTATATTTCTGTTTTTTATTGAAGATCTCTCATCTATCACGTCGGCTTTTGTGTTTTTTAAACTTTAAGCCCACATTTATTCAGTCATTTCAAAATCTTGAAGAATTTATTTTTCTTTAGTCGTTATTTTTAAAAGTGTATAATGTATAATCGAAATACTTGAAATTAATATTCAATTTAATAGCCTTAGTAGAGATAAACTCTTATTTAATGATTCAAATATCGTTTACATAATCCAATTTTAAATCAATACAGACGCAAAACATTGCTAGGCCTATTACCTAGAGAATCTTTTAACAACGCTGCTCTAATTCTTTCAATCTGGCAGCTTAAAGCTTTTTAATTAAAGTTTTACTTCGACCAAATTATCAAAGAGTAGTAGACGTAGTTAGACGTAGTAGGAGGTTAGGCGGCCGTTTGATTTTGATACTTAACTGTGGTGATATTTTCCTCCATATACAGTAGACTTACATGGGCAATAATAAAGGTTAATTTTAAAAGGTTATGTCTATTATTCTGATAAATATTGCAGGTCCAAATTGTCTATTCCAAATCGAATTTTAAAAAAGCGTTTTCATAAAGAGTACTATTCACGTCATCAAATTATAGACTATCATTACATGTAATTAATTGTGTCATTAGTAAATCTTTATAAATGTAACTTTATTTTATGCTAAAATATGATTTTAGCAGGTTGTTCCTTTCGTGAAGCTGACACTAAATTGACTGTAATGAGATAGCATACTGGTGATCATCTCTGCATGCGGCAGTCCAGACATCGCACGGGCTGCAGGAAAGAATTGTCAATTTTAAATCTGAATCTGTAGATCGTATTACCTTAGATAGTGGTTATATTAGTTATATAGTATTTTTATTCATATATTAGGCCTACAGTAGGCATTAATGAAAGTATTAGAAAGCAGTTTAACGTCGGTTTCGTTGCTTGATATAAATAATTGAGCTCCGACCAATTTGATCAATTGAGTGGTCTAAATCAATTGAGTGAACTGAATCAATGGAGTGAACTGGATTAATTGAATGAACTGAATTAATTGAGTGAACTGGATTAATTGAATGAACTGAATTAATTGAGTGAACTGGATTAATTGAATGAACTGAATTAATTGAGTGAACTGATTCAATTGAGTGAATTGAGTTAATTGAGTACACTGAATTAATTGAGTGAACTGAATTGTGTGAACTGAATTAAATGAGTGCACTGAACTAATTGAGTGAATTGATTCAATTGAGTGAATTGAATTAATTGAGTACACTGAAATAATTGAGTGAACTGAATTGAGTGAACTGAATCAATTGAGTGAACTAAATCAATGCCAAGGCAAATAAATTAATTACATACTGTATCAAAGCAACTGAGGGACAACTTGAAATTGGTCATTACTTCAGTAGAATTGAGATTATTGGAACGCAATATTTCCTTCCGTCAATATAATATCCAAGAGATCTACTGTAGCTCATTGATTCACTTCTCGTTTCTATTCTTAGAGCCACCTACTCATTTACGAATGATACCTTACTTAAAAGAAAGCAGCCAATTCAGTTGAAATATTTCTTGTATGCGTTTTCAATACAACAATTTTTATGAGATAAACTTTTAAATAATTATACCCTACTATCAATTAAAAAATAATCATTCAATTATTGGATTTAATGATATACATGTAAAATAGGATTAAAATATGAGTTTAAAAATCTTTTAAACAATAGGTTTTAAGATATTGCCTTAACAAGAAAAAGTAGACAACTAAAAGATAATTCTTTAATCACGAATGAAAACTGAAAGCGGAATTTTCTATTTACGGATGTAACTGATTATATACAGAAAGTAAACAATTATTTTCAACAGTAGTAGTGTAATATTATTAGATTTGTTGCGATGAATTAAGATATAGCTTAACTTCCGAATTTATTGTTAAAATTATGAAAATTGATGCATATGGTGAATACTGACGAATATTGATAAGCCTTCTATTCTTATGATATCTTCTATGATATTTTCTATGATACTTTATACATGTATGCTAATGATGTCTTCTATTTTTTTCAGTCTTAATATTAACGTACATTTACATTTTGTTTCTTAACAAAAACGACAGCAACTGAAGCAACAACATCAATTGGAGATGTCACTGCCAGCATGGAGTACTATTGAACCAAATTCAACCCGAATCCGATCAGTCCAATAATATTTTGATAATATTTAGCATGAATCTGAGCATAATTAGAATCTCAGCCTAGGGCAATGTCGTTGGACCTCCTGTAAAAGCTTGGGAAATCTTAATGGCCTAGAAATGACTGATTTAGGATGCAACTTTATTTCTGAATTTAGTTTTTTGCAACATTTTTAGCCAAGAGCTAGAATCATAACTAATTGATCTAATACTATACTCTGAATATTGTTGACGGTTTATGCATTGCTCCCATTTTGTCCAACCACATTATGTCGTATGTCGGGACAGACATAAATTCTTTTCGCTATTCTATTCCAGCTATTGGCTGGAGCCAGTGGCGATGTCGGTAAGATACTCGACCGCGGATCAGTATGTGCGGGGTTCAAATCCTGAGCTCGCCCGTCGCTGACGTCGTTTTTGAGTGAGGAAACTAACGCTAACATTAGCTTTACCAGCTTTTATATTCCAAAAAGATATTGCGATTTTGCTAGTAAAGAATTGCCTAACTTCTGTGCATGATAATGAGTTGCTTTTAGAAAAAATCAGTTGCGGCTAAATACAGTTGCATTGCGCATTCGGCGTTTCCATCAAAGTTCGTCTTAGCATCTGTTAAAGGACATTCTACAGTTTGAATGAAGACGGCGTTAGAATACAAATCAACCGTAGGATCCTATAGTATGCTCATTGCTTCTAAGCAGTAGTCGTTACTTTCAACTTTAATCTGATTAAATTTGGATGTGACTTAATGCGAGAATTCCCGGTAATAGCAATGATATGATTTGAATCTATTAATAGATCTTAACGTATGATATTGCTCTCATTAAAACCTGCCACTATTTTGCTGGATATGCGAAATTTTAACGAATGATCAGTTGACCAATAGGCCACCATGTACTTGTTTAGTCTTACCTTACTGAAAGCATTTTGAAAATAATTGGTCTAAAGATGCTATATAGTGTGGATTCAGATCGTTCTTCACACTGGTATCCATCATCACATTGACTTGGATATTTGGGTTTGTTAAGTAGGGCCTAGAAGACATTTTTTCTAAATTTCTAATATGTTAAATTATCTTATAGTTTCGCCATGTAGTAAATAATATTGCAGACACTTATGGAGAAATTAATATACCAGACTAAATTGTATATTTTTGAAGTATGGTTTATCAATGTAGGTTGAAACTGTGTAATGCAGTATTTCAATTGGTTTTTAAACACGTATTTTATGCTTCCTGACTCAGTAATCTTATGTTAAGTTATCGTATATTGAAATCTTCATGATATTCTCGTAGCAGGGAGATATTGAACGCGCTAGTGCAGGTCCACGGCATACAAATCGTACACATTTCATCCTTCGCTTTCCCCTTCATATTCACTACGAATAAGTTATCTAATAATCTAGAATCTCATATGTCGGTCTCCATATAGATATTCCCCGATGTCTTTCTCTGCATTAAATTTTGTACAATGTATTTCAATTGCGCCTCCTAGTAAACACTCGCCGATAGAAAATTGAGTCCCATAGGAGGAGGATATAGGAATATTTATTTGTTGCAAGTGGAAATTGTAATGAACACAACAGGGGAAAGCAAAATGAGATACAAAGACCATTAACTTTCTGGCATTTGCTCAGATGTGCAGGGATATCTAAGAATCTCATGTCAAATTTATGCTTAATTTTTATCTGTAAATTAAACTTTTTCTTTATAATAAATTATACTGTGTGGTTATAGATTAGCATATTGATCACATCGTTATCATCATTCGAAATGGCAGAACTTGCGAATGAAACTTTTTTCAAAAATTAATCAATTATAGTCTTGACGTAACTATAAAAATTTATAATAGATTGCTAGCTCAATACAAGTCTTTGGATTAAATCTTTATTGGAGAGCGCTATTTAAATCCGAGTGCAGGGTGAGTACTTTATTCACATTTCTATTTCTGTAGTGCTTTTAATTTTGAACGAATGAATCATGATTAGTTAAATAATTATACTCATTTAATTTGTACTTATTTTTGCAATATGACATAATATTTGACGGCTATATTACAACTTATTTTAAACTAGACTTCTACACTTAAGAGAGATTATTAATTCTGTAGTAATACAATATCCTTGGTTAATTTATTTAAAATTACTAGGCTCCTAATTGCCATAGAATGTTTTACTTTACATTTATTTTAACTTACGTTAATTCCTAGAAAAAAACGTCAGATTAATCAAACCACAAACATGAAAACTAAATCATCCATAATTCTATTGGGGTCTCATAACATTAGAATTATTTAGGAACTTATCCGCGGATAATTATTATGCCATTGAACTGGATAAAGTAGCATTTGACAAGAAGAAAACAACAAGTTAATATTATGTAAAACTCCATGAAAGGTTATTGTGAGACTTTAAACCACTTCAGATTTTGTAAACTTTTAGAGCTTCTATATGCGCTTCATGATAAATCTTATGATTTGATTATGTTGTTAATCGAGTGCGTTCTCAGCAGTAATAAATAAATTTAACGGTGTCGTAGTAAGTCAACGCTATTTCACAAGACAAGTGTTATAATTTAGAGAAAGTTCCACAGAAACACGTTAACTCTCTGTGATAATTCAACCGTTTCAAATTAAGTACAGTCGTGATTCAAATCCAAAGCTGTCATTTGTTCTTACGAGAGACGAAACTGACGGTAATCTTGAGTTAGGCTTTAACCTTATAATTGTTAGGTAAGAGATTAAGCAAATTAGTCAAATGTGTGTATGTACTTATGTCTAAAAATCTTTTATAGCTGTATTATCACTATGCTTCATATTGGCCGCATTTAATTAACACTATGTCCATTTTCTTTTGTATTATTGTGTATTTATATATGCTACCATACTTTAGTGGAGGAAGATATGTATATTGTCATGTATAAAATTATCATCTATATTTATATCATCGTTACCAACTATATATTTATCATCTGTAGCTATGTTAAATGCCTCTAACAACTTCAAACTAGTTATTCAAATTTATACCCAGTCTTAATTCACAACAGTCAAAAACTCTAAAGTTTAGCGCAAGTTTCTTGATCGATAGTATGTCACTTTAGCATTCCGTTCTACTCATGCCATTTAAGTTGTTGTCATGGATATAACTCACATTTTTCCTCCCACTTTGAGTTTTATTAATTAAACTTATAGGTTATCACCATAATATCACCATGATCTTCGTTTAGTTTAAAATTGCGTATCTACTCTCTATTATATTTAGAAGCATCATTTTAGCATATTATATTGGGATCTGCAACACGCTTCATTTACAAATTCCCGGTAATATAGACTTCTTTAATGTGATAAAAGGTGTACTGTATATTTGCTCCTCTCTAGAATTTGGCGCTTGTAAATTCTGAGTGAAATTATAATTGTATAAATAGCGATTGAAAAGTATTTGTCATATTATTGAGGCTTCTTTCTATGCCAGAATAACGATTTACTGGCAGTCTTTTGTACCGCACCAGTAACATTAATCGACTTAATTCCACTTGGCTGAAAAATCAAAGAAAATATAACCTTATTCTTATTATGAATCGATTCTATTTACTTTGATTGTCTTACATATCTCAAGGACAAGTAAATTCTTGCATTATGTTGAGTTTTTAAAGTTTTCTAATTTTTTGGTTCATTTCTTCGCAGCGACATATCTATTTTTGACATTCTCTGAGTTAATTGCAGTATCGTTAACTGTGGTTAATCAAAGCCAAGGTTGACTTTAAATTAACCACTGTCACTACTACTGTCATTACTGTGCCATAACTTAGCCTTATTAAGGGATAAAATTGCGGAAAAAGCTACATTTCAAACTAATTACAGGAAAATGTATTTTGTGATGCAACAAAAACCTATTATTCAAAGCAACTGCTTTTATTTAAGTTGATGCGAGCGGACTCTTAAATAGCTTGCCTTTCGTAGAACTCAACTGTCTTTCAAGAATTTAATTTCTTGACAGATGTCGGGACACAATTAGTCTTTGTCGAACGTTAGTAATTATTCCAACAGAGTTTGCAAGCAATGATGTCACGAAGAGGTTCTACGGCATGATAATTGAAAAATACTTTAGAAGCAAAAAGGTGAATGACCATTGTGCGAATTGACCATTAATCCAGCATATACTGAGCTCGATAATAGATAATAAATAATATATAATATATAATATATAATGAGTATTTGATAATAGCTTGCATTCTAATGCCCTTGCTTTAACAATTATTTTGCAGGTTAATTATCAGAAGATTCATTCGAATAATAAGCCATTGATTCACATTAAGAATACATTACCAATCAACTGAGTCGAATCAGTCCTGTCTCTAAGTATTATCTTTCCTTCTAAAATGTTTTGTCAAATTGCAAGTCCACTCAGATTCTGCTTTCATACTCAATATAGAACAATCTATTTCCAAAAGTTAATCTCTTCACCAAATTCTATGTTTTATCCGCACCTTAAGAGCCTAAAATTTGAAAAATATGGCCGCTGAGATTTATATAAAACTAATGTCCAGTTACTATTATAACTTTAGTTTCCCTTTGCCTTCTTTAGTTCTTGACCAGTCATCTTTTACGACACATGCAGCTGGTTTATCGCTAAGCTATTTTCAGTGACCGGGGCTGAATTAATTACAATTAATGATGTCATCAATGTTAGAAGTTAAATGCTTAGAGGCTGCTCTGGTGTCCACAAAGTGACGTCACGCAGAGAAAAGAAGAAGACGTTATTTACAATGATTTTTAGGTATATATTTCATACTTTTCTTCATATTACAATTTTAAAAAATACTAATAATTAAAATTATAATAAAATTATAATTATAATTATTATGATAATTATTTAATTATCTTCTGTCAACATTGGAAGCACTTAATGCAACTATGTTATAGAGTAATTTTATATATTTAAAAAGACACAATCTTTTACCATTTTCATTCATGTTGCTAAGTGAAATTTGTTTATGCTACGGATGGCCTACAGCTTGAGAAAGATATGGTGTCTGGAGTGGTTTCCCGTTGCCTTCCTTCATCATTAGGTATGGGCGAGGTTTAGCCTTTTGTGGAGGGATTAATTTGTTGCTCTATTGAGTGCTCTATGCGGAGCGTGAAGGCAGACTCTAAGTATGAATATGTACCTTGAATCAATTTAAAAAAGAACTATAATAAAACTATTTAAAAAACTAGAACTATAATAAATATATAAAATTGTTACACTTTTATCATCTTAAAGTCTATATATCTCAGCCAATTAACTATATGACATGTTTCATGGCTTTTAAGATACTTTAATGATCAGTTGCTTTACTAAGCAATGTTTTGATTCAAGAACTCTTGAAAAGACATTTAATACTATGACTTTATACTAGTTTAGGATTTTATATAATGAAATGAAAACTTAGTCACTCGCTGGAATCATGGAATAGTAGTATCGTTTAAGTTAAGAAAAGAAATAAATATAATAATAAATTAAATAATTCTTTAAGAAAGGTTTCTCTTATACTTATTAAATCTTACATTTTGACGAGGACTTTGCTTTGTTAGTATAGGCGAGCTACAATGTACGTACAAGCGGAGGCAAAAATAATTAATCGTCTATTCGCAATAACTTCTGCGTTACTGGAGATTTAAAATATTACAAGGCTTTCCTGTAGTGATAATTATTGTTGCGTATTATGATAAATTCTCTGTCATAAATTGCAGAATTTTTAATTGAAATTTAGCATCTATCATTTTCGGTAAGTGTGATATTTATGGAAACTTTAATTTAAGGATGGTTTTTAAAGTGATTTAAGATTTGTCGTGAGAAGTTTCTAGTAACTTTTATATTATCTCATGCTTATATTGATAATTCCAGATGTTGTTGACCGAACAAGAAAAGATGACCTCCAGTAGCCTTACCAGGGTCAACTCCTTGAATATTGTTGTTATGAGTAGATTTACATTGAGATTGATGCCGTAATTCAATTACACCACAGACGACCTCTTTCGAATCTCGGTTTTTATGCCTATAGGCCGTGGAGTGTATTAACTTGTAAGCTTATTGTGTATTCATATTCATCATTTAGATTTTTTGCCTTATCAATTTTTTATTAGTAAAAAGTTTGGTTTTATCAAACATTTCTGGCAGTTAAATTTTTTTCAACTCATGTAACCGTAGAGGATCACAATTAAAATATTTCATACTTATCACATCATGCGCTTATAATATTGGACTAGCCTACATGTAGTACTGAATAATAACCGGAAAAAAACGGAGTAAATAAATAAATAACCGGAAAAAGATTAATCGGAAAAATGATTAAGATTAAATTACATTAATATTAAATATTTAGTATATTTAAACAGCTAAAAAGCTAAGGCTAACGTCAGTTTCGTCACTCGAAAGCAATGTAAGTGACGGACAAGCCCTGGATTTGAACCCCGTCGAATATCTTAACGACATCCCCACCACTGGCTTCAGCCAGTGGTAAGCATTAGCATAAAATAGTATTTTTAAAGGCTTAGATTATAAATTGTAGTAGATAACCCAGACTGTATGGTTTATGTTACTATTAAAGGTATATATTCAATTCAGTTCAGAATCATGGCTCTATGGAAAAATTCTATACACTTTTCGTAATTATTACGAAAGCTTATTGGCTTAATCCTATTATGGTAGCATTTAATTTCTTTCGTGAGGGTAAACTCCAATTTTTGCTCTGTGCTTGATATATATATATATATATATATATATATATATATATATATATATATATATAATATATATAATAAAAGTTTAACTTCCTTTTCCTCATCCAAGGATGATGTCAGGGACGTGTCCCCACAGCACATAACACTACAGATCAATTCACTCAAACCAATCTGCAAAAGAAATGTGCTGACGAGAAATAAATAAATAAATAAATAAATAAATAAATAAATATATATATATACATACATACATGTATATATATATATGTATATTGCTTTTTATTTTTGTTTAATTTCGTTTGCTTGGCATGTTTTTGATGAAATATAGATTTTAAAGATTATATATGGCACGATTATGTAAAAGATTCTACAAACAACTGTTTTCGCAAAGACCTTTTACTCGCAAATGTTACTGCTATAGTTTTGTCACTAACGGCAACAATATGAACCTACAATTTTAATTAGTTCAAGAAATTTATTAAATCTATACATTTATTACAAAACAAAATGAGTTCATTCATCATGTTACTCAACACTATTTTAATACACAAGGTAAATAATTCAGTATTAAACTCATATAACAAATTAAATAGAGAGCCGACTGCATAAGGATACCTTCAATATTTGCTGAAAAACGTTGACACATTTCGTTGGGTTGGGTTTTGAGCTTCAACGTTATTGACGAGTGCTATTTTATGCAATTAACTGACAATTTAATGTTAGTTTGGAATGGAATTCTAAATTGCCATTAATTTAGAATGCCAATTAATTTATCGTTAAATACATTACATGATAATATTTTAATTTAGCATACATATTATAATTTGTTATTACATTACAGCCAGCTAATACCTCGAGCATGAATGAAGCTCAAAGAAAAGATCGAAATTTTTATTGAAATTTCTTTGCTTAAAGTAGTTTAATCTCAATCACAATTCAATTACTAATTAGAAAGTACGTCACATTTCACAAATGTATGGGAATGCTGCCAAGCAGAGCTGTTCATATCTCTGAATGTTTTCAGTTTATCTCTGTGAAATCTCTTAATCCTCTTCAATCGGAAGCGTCCATGATTTGTCTGCCAGGAATTTAGACTACGACATTGTTTCTCAATCTCCTGTGATTGCACTCTAATCTAAAAACTTTAGATCTGGAAACATTTATCAGCAAAACAGCCCGTGGCAAAATTTAAATATCGAAAATTGAATTGTTGAAGACTGCAGCAGGCTATAAAATGCCATTCTATCATAATGTTGTATAAATAGTAACAAATAAATTATAAAGCACAATGTAGGCCTGCTCGCATTAAAATAATTGGCTACAGAGTAAAAAAGTCGATTTTTCCTAGAAAAAAGTAGATAACTCCTTCGTTTAAAGTAGGATGTTTATGTGGGATATTTAAAAGAGTCCTGGTCAATATTCTTGTGTTGACTGACGAGATATGTTAGCATTGATTTCTAAATATGTTACAGGTTACTCAATTTTATTAAATTAATAGTGATATCTAAAAAACAAAAAATACCGTTGGCACATTTAAGCAACTATATTACATAGTAACTTGTATTCTCATGCATATGCATACTCATTGTATACTTTCTGTATACTCATGGTATCCTCAATGTATATTTTTTGTATATTCATTGTATACAAAAATGGTTTTATGTTCTCAAAATGAAATAACACTTAAAATGAAGTGACATTCTTGATGATTATAATTATTGACAAGAAATTCTTCTATTTAAGGAGGGATATGGCGTAACGGTTTGAGTGTTCGCTTCCGATGCACATTTTTTAGCGCATGCAATTATCGATGAGGTTGAAACAAGTGTGACCTGAATGCGCTTTCATGAAATTTGGTCGTGTGGAAGGTTTAAATGAACGCATATCGGATGCAAGTGGCCTGAATTCAAAACCCGGGTCAGCCAACAAAAGGAATATCTTATAGGTCCAAGAAAGGAAATTCATGTATCGGAGCTCGCTGCCAATTGAAGATATAAATAGCAACGATTTAATTAACCATGAGAAAGATTGACAATAACCTGAAGGGAACTTGTAAAGCAGTCTCAAAGCCTAATCACCGGTCATAACACTGCTCATGAAGTTGTCGAAGGTTATTATGACTATTTTAAAGTTGCATTTATTACTAGATTAATATTTATAATATGACTTCAATAACATTAAAAGCGTCAAATATATTTCATAAATTTGTAAGTTATTATTTCAGATTACCAAAGAAGTTTAAATGGAGAGATCCCATTGGCTCCTGGCCTTTGTCCTACTTCAGATGACTCGGCACTGTGTTGCTGATGGTTCATCCAAACAACAGGCAGAAAGCGAGATCTTCAGTGAAAACCTACAAAATAAAGAGGACATCGACAAACAGGAGCGAGGTGAGAAAATCTGTCTTTAATTTTTAAATTCAAAGAGTTCGTTGGATATTTCAGAACAAAAATTAACACACATGTTGTACAAATGACAAATATAAGTCGCATAAAGAGGAGGGCTACAAAAGTGCCTAAGCTGTGCGAGATATTATAATCAATAGTAGAAAGTAAAAGTGAAAACTTTTTTGCCTGGGCTGTAGAGGGCCCTGGGCTAAAAATAAGATAAAAGAAAAACTATATTTAATTAAAAGAAATATGAAAAAGAAATATTTAAAATAACTCCTCTAGGCTCTTGGAGGCTTCATTCGCCAGTGTGCAACGAACGCAAACAGCATTAAAGGGCTGGAATGCAATGGACAGGCGCAGCCATAGAAAGGCTTTCTCGCGTTGGTCGCCTATAATAGCGCTAATTATAATAATAATAATAATAATAATAATTATTATTATTATTATTATTATTATTATTAAATAGTGAATAAAATAATAAGAATAGTTAAGCTTTGACATTCAGTGGAACGGTAGCTAATCTATTTTCCATGTGTCTGTTTTTCGACATAATCTAAATTAAAAATATTTTGGCTAGAGCAAGTCGGAGGCTAAATTTTCTTTCACAGTTGATTAGAGAAACATCTCAGGTTGAACTATGTCAATTATTTCCTTATATAGATGACGTCAAATCGTTTAAGTAAGCTCAGTTAATTTTAAATAGTCTGCTCGTTTTGAAACTGCTAGCTCTATTGGATTGCTTAAACCGTAAAAAGTTGGAACTTCTTAGCATTCCTTATATTAAAACTTTGTTACATAAATACCAATGTCCTCAAAATAATGATCATATGTGAAAGTCCATAGAAAGTACATTAGGTACATTATGCCATTTGATCGAAGGTACATTAAGTCTGTTTTGCAGCTTAACGAAGAGCACTCCTTTGATCAACGAATTCATCCAGTCAATCTGAAAAATGTAAACACGCAATATAGTGAAATGATATACTACATGTATGTTGATATCTATCACTTTTGAACACAGTGTGTTTAAACCGTTAGGCAATTTAGTCCATTTTCCGTGTATCCAGTAATGTTCGAGATTTTGCTCTCAGATCAGCGCAGCTGGGATTCGAACCCACAAAGGTTCAATTCACCTCAGAATCTGTCATTTAAATCTTCATGACGATACCCCTACGCTATTGAGATATTCTAAGTCTACGCCTCGAACAAATCGCAATAAAGCCCTTAACTTATAATAAAAATACGGCTTCCGATATAGGTTTTTGTTGCTTTCCAAGCCTCCAGAGTTGTTCACTCTTAGGTATGATGATATCGA
The DNA here is from genome assembly GCA_905160935.1 of Enchytraeus crypticus. Taxonomy (NCBI): domain Eukaryota; kingdom Metazoa; phylum Annelida; class Clitellata; order Enchytraeida; family Enchytraeidae; genus Enchytraeus; species Enchytraeus crypticus. The sequence goes on along the minus strand of CAJHZI010000743.1, from coordinate 524,520 downwards.
AAATTTTGTGGTCGACAGAATTCATAGTCTGATACTAACGTTTTAAATTTGTATAATTTTATAGTTGATTAGTACAGTTATAGTAGCAAACTTTATAAAATTAGCATTAGAGCCAATTGCCGTACTTCAAGTGCATTGTCGAAGATGGTGTTTAAGAGAGTTTTCGAAATAGTGACCTATTGCTTATCAAGCTAGTACGCTACTAACTCAGTCACCAGGCAGTGCACGTAGCCACGACTACTACAGATTTGGCCGCAGTGTAGAAAGGATAATCCTATTGGGTATCTAAAATCTTTTCTTCCAACACAATGGTCCACTGTTCTAATTTCACATACATTTACGACTTCCATGTATAGGCCAATGGCTCGACATACAGTATGTGGATTATATATTATGTGGGGTAGAAAAAAATACTAGAATATATCATTGTGCTTGTTGTAGGAAAAAAGCCTAATGTTTTGAAGAATTAGAGTCTTAAGCAAGTATATTTTAACTTAATTTTTTTATTTGCTTATCTTGTTCCAACTGGCTGGAGCCAGTGGCGATGTCGGTAAGATATTCGACCGCGTAATAGTATTTGTGGGGTTCAAATCCTAGACTCGTCCGTCACTGACATCGCTTTCGAATGAGGAAACTGACGTTAACATAAGCTAATTTTTAGCTTTTAGAATAGCAAATATAAACATATTTGCTGTGGTGTGTTTATTTTTGCTGTGATGTGTTTATATTTGCTTTGATGTGTTTATATTTTCAGTGCATTTGGTTGTATTTTCATATTGAAACGCTGCAGACAGAAAGTCGCATGAATTAACGTACCAACAACAACAGAGGCTAATAGATTTCTTCAGAGGAGTCAAACGGTTAGTATAGCTTTGTTTTATTTTTAAAAATACTTTAATTATTGTATAATCTATTGTTTGTTAATTAACACAGATTCGTTGCACTGCAATGATCATGTTGATACTGAACTCTGTCCGCTTTAGTTTCTCGTGCCTATAGACTTGTTCTGCGACATACAAGAACATAATTTATCATCGAATGTGTTAAATGGTTATTTTATCACGTGACATCTCCTGATAATATTGTTTGTTTATCGTCGCTTTCTCGGCTCCGTAGCAGGTCAGCTGTTGTGAAACTTTGATTCGAACTGAACTGAATTAAAGAACAAAAGAGTCGTAATAGGCTGCTTCTACAATATATTCATTCATGTAAATATATGTGTGTATATATATATATATATATATATATATATATATATATGTATGTATATATATATATATGCATGTATATATGTTTCTTATACATACATATGTATATATACATGTATATATAAATATATATTGCATATGTAGTATATAATATACATGTATAGGTAGGCTACTATATATTTTAGCAATTTATGGTATGTGTATTTATACAAGTATGCACATCATATATGCATACATATTTACGTATACACTATTTTGTATAAATTAATAGCTTTCAGTGTAGGCATGTTTGTGAAGAAATGTGAGCGGTTTATAAATTCGAAGAAGGCAGCTGCAATGAATAGGCATTTCTTGGCCATTTACATCTTCCTACTTGAATTTTGTATCAGCATTTATTTAAAGTATGTGCTCTGCTTTCACTTTGAAAGCAAGTTCTTATTGTTAGGATAAATATCGGATCTGAGTATTATGCATTGGAAATAAAGTGATTTTGAGAGGCTTAAATGCGTAAGCATATTTATATTTTAATAGTGAACAGTAGAACTGTCGTCATCGAATCGAGAATGTGAAATATTTTCGCAATGCATATTTTTCCAGATGTTAGCTTAAGTTGATCGACCTTGGTTATCAGAACAGTACGATTAAAGTTCGATTAGCATTAAGAAATTCACTGAAAGTTTATCAATAATTACAAGGTCAACATAAGTATCTGTAATATGAATATATATGTTAGAAAAATATCTATCTAGCTCTCTTTCTCTAGTGTTGTAAGAAGTGGCCGGTTCAAGGTTTACATTCCTACACATATACTGCTTCACGCTCCATAAAAGGCACTCTATAGCCATCAACGAATTAATCTCTTTAAGAGAGGTTTTGCTTATCCACAACTTAATGTAACCTCCCCGTGTGGTGCTCGGGTGTGGTTGGACCACTGTAGAATTGGGCAACCGCAAACAATCTGCCGCGTGTACGTCAGAGGCGACTAAAGGCAGGAGCTGAGGATGGCAAGAGGGGACCCACCTCACCATGAAATATTTTCCCCCAGGATTAAATGGTAACTAATCCACCTAACTGTGGAAGGCAGGGGAAACCACCTCAGAAGCCATATGTTTCCCAAGCTATAGGCTACATAAGGTATGGATGAGGCATAGACTTTGTGAAAGGATTAACTTGTTGATCTAAGGAGTGCTCATATGGAGCGAGAAAACAGACTTTGAGTATGAATATGTACCTTGAACATGCCACTTGATAGTGCACTGAAGAAGAATGTAACCTATAGCTTTGTAATAAGGCGTCGGAGGTAGTTTCACGTTGTCTTCCGCAGTTTACGCATATCGCCTATTGTGACGTGCAGTTTACGGTTGGTCTTCAGTGTCCCGGAAACCACATCTCGAGACACTACAGTTAAAACATATCTAACGAACTATGTGCATAAAATATTCAAAGCTACCAATTAAATTTACGAAGATGGTATACATCATAATTAATGTTTTGTGAAACCGATTTGAATCCCACACATGCAGATCAGCGGTCGAATATCTTACCGACATTGCCACTGGCTCTAGCCATAGTTGACATACATGTGTGTTGATTAACATACTGATTGACACATTGATTGGCGTATGGATTGAAATATTGATTAACGCACTCACTGACATATTGATTGATATGTTGATTGATTTACTGATTGACATATAGATTGACATATTGATTGCCATATTGTCTGACATATTGAATGACCTATTGACTGACAAATAGATTTACATGTTGCTTTACATACTAAATTCCCTATTGATTGATATATTGATTGACATACTGATTGATTGCAGAACAGACTGGCAGGAGATTCTTTGCGGTAAGTGGGGAGATTGGTGCAGTCCCACCTCGTCTAACCCGAGCCTTCAGTGTTGCGGTCAGTACGTGTGCAAGTGCAACCTCTGGAACACAAACTGTCGCTGCGGATCTCGGCTGTTCAGCAGACGATGGAAATAGCGTCAACAACATTCCACACCAGCGCTTGAATCCATGACCTAGCGTTCTGGAATGAAATCCTGCTGAATTCGATCCAAATAGAAGACATGAAAGGGTCAGATATTATCGCAGATTATTGTGCCCTGTAGTGTCTGTGTGTGTTTTTGTTTTTGTTTCCAAGAATTTTCGTTAAGCATAATTGGTATCAGTTATATTATTCCAGATGTTTGTTTGTTGAAATTTTGACTAGTCTATCAGCGAATGATTTACCAACTGATGCTGCTGTTTTCTAAACTAATGAACCCAACCGCATGAAGAATATTTTAATTGATAGCGGCAGGATAAAATAATAAAATACTTAGCTAACGTTGTTCAAGTATCGATGTAGATAGTAAATTAGTAAATATTACTAAATAATAGTGCTCAATGATGCTAATATGCACATAGAATATTAATACATTTCTTCGAAGGTTCATAGCAATCCTCGAAGAACATGAAGGAAAATTGCGGATAGAGAATCTATCAAGAATAAACAAAATTTTCCTGACTAAAAAGTGTGCAAGATAATCTTTCAGGGAGACAGAGGGAATAAGATCTGTCTGTGCTCATCTAAAGATACAAGATACAGTCCGTACTAGAACCATTGACCTTCTACCTCAATAAACAAGGATACAAGATACAAACGTATTTAGCCATGATGCTACAAGTTTTCGGTTTTAAGATTTCCAGTGTATTGAATTTTTATGGAATTTAATTCACTGCAAGTATTCATGATCTCATAATTACGTAATTTCACTTGTGGGATTAAAACCTGAATTCTATTTTATAGTAGTTTATAGAGTATCTGAAACTTCAGAAATTAATCGTGACAAAAAACATTCTCATAGGCTTTGTGACATTTCTATACAATTATTATTAATATATTTTTATTTTATTCCTAGGTTAAATATTTAAAATCCTCTACAACGTAATTTCTTCTCAGGGCAACTGACGTATCGGGCAGATGCACGCTGACAGGTGTGGTACATAAAAAATAGAAACAGTAATTGTAGTAGTAAAAATAGGGGATTTATTGATGATATGGTGTGGGACAGGGAGGGGACTGGAAAAAATCTATTCGTATCCCGACCCTGGTTAAACTGGGATTTAAGGGAAGATGACAATGGTGATGAGTAATTGTAGAAGTAATAAATACTATAAGAAATAGGATGAAGAATTGAATAGGACACAATTTAAGTGGAAGTAGTTTACTAAAGGAGTTCATAGAAGGTAGAATAGAAGGATACAAACGGAGGAAACACATACAGACTGAGTTTAGGAATGGTAGATGGCTTAAAATCTACTCTAAAATATGTCCATTTTAAATATGCGGATATGAAGAGGAAAACGGAAGACATTGAAGAGTGGAGGCATTATATATCATGAACCTGCCAGTAAGCAGTGTACTAAGAGAGAGAGAGAGAGAGAGAGAGAGAGATTGTTGTGAAAATATAAATTGCAATTAATTTACCCCTTAGCCTTGTCGTCAGGATGATCAGGTTGCGCCATTTTGAATGAAATTTGAATCAGAAATACTGTTACATGTGTTTCCATCTCGTGATAAAATGTTTAGATAATTTCATAATTTTTGGTAAAATTTTAGATGATTTTATGCAACTTGCTTTAAATTTTTTTAGAGCATCAAGAAATTATAACTGATCTTAACTTGCGGATCTTTAAATTTATGCATAGCAAAATGAATTGTGTATGCATTTTATACAATAAAAATGTCTGAATAGGCACAGCGTCCTATCTAGCTAGTCGCCACATATAGGCCTAGAAGCTAGTTTTATTCTTGTTTTTTTCTTTATTTTCTTCAGCAAACGAAATTTGCATTCCGATGATGTTAATTTGGACCCGAGGTATTGCACCTTGATAGGACGAACACTGCTCGTGTCATAAGAGGCGATCAACTCAAATATGCTAACAACAATTAAATAAGTGTACTTACTGTTATCAATGACAACATCGAATACTATATTGAGACAAATCTATGTCGGTGAGCAAAAGGAAGGTCCAGAAAACTGTGCAAATTCCAAAATCCAGAATATCAGTCAAACGATAATGAAAATTAATAACAGCAACAACACGATTAGAGTACAACTGTTGTCCATGACAACATCGAGCACTGTAGAACTAAATCAAAAGTGCGATGAGCAGAGTGACGGGTTCATAAGCGGTGCGAGACAAAATCCGGGTAATCAGTCCAAGGAATTAAGGTACTAGCGGAATGGAAGTTTACGTGTTAGTGGATAGGAAAGATTGTTCGTGGGCATTTGGTAGAAAAGATCAAAAAGAAAAGCTTTCGACCGACTATGAAAGTAATGCATAACCACACTTAGTCGCACTCGGTGTAAATGATGAGTTTACCACTCATTGCTGTAACTCATTTATGGCAAGATCACTATACATGTAGATATACAGGGCAGCATGGCCTGCATTGCTGCAAGTAATACACAACTAAAACAATACAATAGGAACAACATTTCAGAAATTTTATTCTACAGTACGTTAATTTTCTCCTCACAAAAAGGGATATCGGAGTAAAAATATCTGGTATTAAAAATATCTACCAGGCCGGGTGCTTAGAACTCTCGAACCCGGGTACCCTCCCGGGTTCCCCCGGGTATCCCCCGCCCTGGGTAGGACGGGGGGTACCTGGGGCGGGTAAAAAGTAGGTAAAGCTATGATTAACATCAGTTTCCTCACTCGAAAGCGATGTCACATACTAATATATTCCGCTAATAATATATTCCGCTGTGGGGTGTTTCACTGACACCACTGACTCCAGCCAGCGGGTCTCTAGTCAGCGGGTCCGTTAATTTATCTCTCTCTGCCAAATGGCAGGGCCGAGGTACATATTCACACCCGAGGCCTGCCTTCACAGTTCATAAAAGGCACTCCATAGATTAACCATTTTATCCCTCAACAATAGACTACAACTTATTTATACCTTATGTAGCCAATGACATGCGAAATATATGGCTTCTTAGATTTTCTCTCCTTCGGTAATTGCTTAGTCACCTCTCACGTTATGAACAGTTAACGGTTGGTTTAATCTTAATTCTGTTGGACACAATGAGGGAAATTATGATGTAATATTCAATTTTGCACCGGAAATTGACTTCATGGTGTCTGCAATGAAGCATATACCTTCAGATAACTACAAATCGTCCGAACGAATTGCATATATAGATCCTAAAGCAGTTCAAATCCGTTTTAAGCAGTAAATGTATGGTGTATTCCCTAAACAAGCATATGATATAAAGAAATCCTTAATCATTTTTCTAATTCCTTCTGTAGCCGTCGCTATTCAGACATAAATAATGAATCTACGTAATAATAAAATAATTATTTATGTCTGCATAACTACTAATTTATTTACGTCTGACTGCTTTCTCAGCAATTAGTGCATAATTAATTTACAACAGAGACTTCTATGATCATAATACTGAACAATGACATTAATTATGCGATGACAATACCAAATTTCCTCATTCAAATTTCAAGACTTGGACTTTACGACATTGTTATAAAGGAATATAATTATATCATTATATTAATCTATTCAGACGCAGGATATATATACATAATGTTATATATATATATATATATATATATATATATATATATTGTTATATAAATATATATATAGACTTATATTGATGTTGATAAACATACTATTACTATTCCAAATAATTATATAAGAAATAGTAATCGGACCCGGTTGTTTCGGTAACATAGTTGACACTACCAGAAGCAAAAATTAAGTTAGATTTCATAAGCTTATGTAATAGACATGCAGTATACAATTCCAATTTGGGTAAACAGTATAGTGTTCTCAGGGAATGACGGCCCTGCTCAGTAAATGTTAGTCGAAGCTGAGGAAGTCATAGGGGGCCACCTCGTCATAAGCACAATCCCACAGGAATAATGGTATATTAAAAGGAATGTTGGATGATTTGAGGATCCACTCGCATGTGGACAAGATGAAGAAAACGTAAGATAGAGATGAATGTAGGCGTTGAATACCATGGAACTGCCAATATGCAGTGCACTGAGAGAGAGAGATACAATTCCACAAACATATTTAAATTGAAGAAATTACAAAAGTTCACCGCAAATTCTTCTAAAGCGGTCTTGACTGATTTTAGTTTAGTCAAAATTAGTTTAATATCAGAGACCTAATTACTACATGAAAATGATTGCAGCAGACTGTGCATAGAACCTAGAGGAAATCGCTTCTAACAATATGCTAAAATAAATTACTGTCAACAATACTATGCTTCACTGAATGTCTTAATAGCGTAGGGATAACGTCGTGAAGTTTTAAATGACGAATCCTAATGTGAATTGAACCCTCGTGGGTTCGAATCGCAGTCGCGCTGATCTGGAAGTAAAGTCTCGGATATTCACTGGACTGGTTACACTGAAAGTGGGGAAAACGGACTAAATAATTGCCTAACGGTTTAAATATGTGGTTCTAAAAGTAATAGATATCAACATAGTTGATCATTTCACTAGGCCTATATTGCGTGTTTACTGTTTAGCCTGCTTTACTATTATAATTTTATTAACAGCTGTTCAGTAAACTTTGATCCATCGGCCTGACACCACCATCCACCAAGTGTACACGACTAGGTTTTTATTTGCCTCTCGGAAGAGAAAACCCACGTCGCAACGCAGCCTCGAACTCGCAACCTCTCGTTCAAGATGCGAGTCCTCTACCACTGAACCACGAGACGTTCCCGTGACAAAATATATACTCATGTGTTAAATATATCTGTCAGTAATAAATTAGAGTAGAATTGTGAGCCTATGTACATCATTCATTTCAAAAAATGGTACAAAAATGGCTTTAGTTTAGGACCTTACTTCTCCTCAGCACATATCTTTTGCAGATTGGTCTGGGTGAATTGATCTCTAGTGATGTGTGCTGTTGGAGATGTCCCTGACATCATCCCTGGATGAGGAAGCGGACGTTAAACGTTTATTATTATTATTATTCCTGAGTCCTGAGTACTAAATCCTGAGGTGGGCGGATACTTCTGATGACACTGGTGGACGGGAAGTGACGTTGATCCTGAACGTGCCCTGACGGGATTTCATCAGGGACTAGATTCGAGATGGGACCTGTCGGAGAGCCTCATGTCAACTTTTAGTATAAATGCCTTTCTCTCTCTCTCTCTCATAATTCTTTCAAATCGTATAATATAATTTATTGATTTTCCGTTTGTAGAATTCCTGTCAACTTCCGCGTTCTTTAAACTACATAAGTAGTTGATTTATCAATAAAAAAATTTAAAGGGAAAAAGCTCCAATTGGGAGTATTATTGGCAGTATTTCAACCTTCCAGGCACCCACTCGCAATCGATCATAAACTAATCAATAATCATTTTGCAAGTATGTATTTACATCGAAAATTAATAATAGAAATAATAATATGAATAAACAAAATATCAGAATGATAATAATACCGATATTGATCATAGTAATATTAATAATAATTATTATTAATATTACTATTATTAATAACTATTATGAATCCCGATAAAGTTGACTATATTAAGGCACATTGCTAATGGCATAGGCAGGCTAATCGAAGAGCAAAAGCGGCGATAAGCAAGAGACCTCTTCTTTTTGGCAAAGGCTTTCGATGACTTTGCAAAGATATAATGCTGTCTGCTTCAGCAATTCTTTTAAGCAGCTGGATGTCCCCGAGTAGGCAGGCGGCGATTCAGTATTGTAAGAATAATTTTTAGCAAGGCCAGGGTTCTTTACACCGGGATTATCAAAATAATAATAGTAACAATAATAATTATATATAATCATCATCGTCACGATAATATTATACAATTTATTTTATATTTAATACTATTGTCATTAACTCATTATTCTTTTGAGATACGATAACTAAATGATACCAGCAAACCCACTGTAAAGTATTAACACTAGAATATCATTTAATACATAACTTAATTAGAATTATATGGGCAATATTGCTGGTTTATCAATGGTTTATTGACATTTCCGGCTTGAATTTAGGTCTTCGAGGGATGGCTAGTTTTCAGAGGTTGATGTTACCGTTCATACGATCTTGGCATCAGCTTGCAGTCAGTAATGAAATGGACTATTCGTATACTGTCAGCAGCCGGTGTTTACCTTCGATGCCTTGTGAACGTCTTTAGACTATTAAGTCCTAATATATCTGATCAATTGCCTATTCGATATCAGCACCATGGACTATGTAATAGGCCTACATGGTAATAAATGGTTTTCTAAAATGTCCTTCATAATTGTAAGCTTGGATGACAGAGAAATTTTAAAATGCGCAATTTTACTCCGTATCTTATAACGTGATAGAAGAAGCGTGACTCTGATCTTATTTAAAAATAGATCAGCCAACAAACATAATCCAAACATCTGTTAACACAGGGGTCGCAACCTGTGCCTGAAGGTCAATGTGGAATATGTTCCAGTCGCGCTATGGAAAGGACTGGAGAGGCCAAATCTCTCTCTTAGTGCATTGCAGGTCCATTACTGGCAGGTCCATGGTATATAACGCCTACATTCATCTCTATCTTCCGTTTTTCTCTTCACGTCCACATGCGAGTGGATCTTTAAATCATCTATAACATTCCTATTGATATATCATTAAATCTTAGGGGATTTTGCGTATTATGAGGTGTACCCCCTGTGCCTTCCTCTCAAAATGTCGCTATTATTGTAAGGTCGATAGAGGAGCTTAGTATGACTTGTCTGGGAAAAATCATTCGTTTTGCAAAGAAACCAGATTTTGTTAGCACGTGCATAAAGCAAAACGAACCAATATTTACTTAAAAGAATAAAATAATTATGTAACATGCGTTGTGTCCAGATTGCTGAATAATAGACCAACTGTGTACCTCATGTTTCGTAAAAGGCGATAAAGCACTAAGATCCAGATACAACTCAGAAAAAGCATTCGGCTGGTGAGCATCTATTGGCTCCAGAAATTGCTACAAAATTTGCTAAAAAGAATGGAAAGGAGAAGGTCTATTTACCCGACCATTGTTAAACTGGGATTCATGGGAAGATGATGACGGTGATGACTAAAATTCTCATACTAAAAGAAACTACTAAACAACACCATAAACTACTACTTACATATACACTAAATTCAGCTTATTATACTTCGTGTTATCCTGGTTGTTCTACATTTTAGTAAGACAGTTATTATGCCATGCATTTCTACATTAAAGTCAAGTGCATAAATGAGTTAATATTTTGAGTAGCGAGTGTAAGGTATAGCTACAAATATTTAACTTGCAAGTATACGATTACAAGTATAATTTCTAGTTAACAGTAACTTCGGACAGGTTTTCTCGATTTTAAATTTGCATCTTTTTGGACCCTTTTGATCTTTTCTCGTCAGCTTGGATTTGGTTAAATACTGTTCGATGTTTTCACTGAAACATTAGTACTCTAGATATCGTTGCTGTTGTTGTTATTCACTTGATCCCATCGCTGGTGGTGCCTTTAGTCATTAAGAGCTGCAGTAGAATCGCTCTGACTTTTATGAACTAAGCACTACTGAGTGCCTAGACTTTGCACCGAGGGCTGATTCTGTGTGAACACATCACTCGTGTTCAACCGAAGCCTGACGCCGGACTTCGTACAGTGCTTAGACAATTCACTACAATAGAATTAGGCAAGATACAAAGGATAGATAGTCTGACCATTTGTATACGTTAATTAAAATTAGTTAATTAACTGATAATTGAAGAATATGTATAATTTATTGATAATAGAGTTCATGTTATTTAAATATCATTACATCCTTTTAATTTATAAATAAAACTTGTGAAGTCAGTGTAAGTCTAATGTAATGCAAATCACATTATTTATGTAACATTTAATGTTGTCATTCAGCTTACGGGGGTAAAGAAAGCTTATAACTGTTTTGCAGAATTACAATGCACCTACATGTAATTACCATGTTTACTAACTTTAGAGAAGTTATATGGAAGTAGACAATAATAGTCTGATGTTTGGCCGTTTATCGACCTGCTTCATTCTGGAAATTTCGTAATTAATTCTGCATAAATCTTGCAGTTTGCGTATTTCGTATATTTTGCTATAGCAAGCAATATTCAGCTGGAAATTAATGTAATTCCATGTGAACAAAATCTTGTCACGTTTAGAGGACTCTATCTAGCATTCTGTCAAGTGGCAGCCTCACGGTACGCATTCCTACTCACATGCTGATTCGAGCTCCATAATGAGCACTCCATCGATTAACTAGAACGAGAAATTATGCCTTATCCACACATTAATGTAGCCTATAGCTTGGGAATCAGAAGGCTTCTGATGTGATTTTTCTTTTCTCAGTCCATATTCTGTCGCCTCTTATGGCACTTGCAGTTTACGGTTGACCTATTCTTCGGTGTTATTGACGTAACACGAGGACTTTTAACAGATATGATTAATTAAGCATATCGGATTAGATTGTTATTGCATTTTGATTACAAATGACGCATATATAAATCCACCTGTGCGAGAACTCCAGTATGTGACTCAATCAGAATAATAACACTTTAACGCTTAGTTATTTAAAATACATTTATTTATCTCTATTGACAAGATGCCTGTAATAATAAATTTTGATTAACAACTAAACTATAAATACGCAGCTCAATGTTCAAGGTATAATTAAAATTATTAAATCTGCTGCTTAATCATTCAGACAACAATATTAACAACAGCTTCTGTGCACTGTCTACGATACATTTAGATAATAACTTTAACGGTCTTTCTCAAAACAAATTTGTATGGGTTAAAGTCGAATTTAATGCGGGCTTACATGTTAATATCTGTCTGCAAACGATGAATGCTAAAGCATACAGAATAAATAAGCAAACATGTCTATATCAAAACGGTTTCGCCATATCGAGATTGTGAAAATGATAATTATCTCTACAATTATTCAGAAAGGAAGCCTCTAAATTAGAGGACTTGATTAAGAGAACCCTCCAAATTTCCGGGTTTAATTTAGATATGAACAACTGTGAAAAGTAGATGAGTGTGAATACCAATGCTTTTGTAAATGCTAACTATCTCTCTCTCTCTCTCTCTCTCTCTCTCTCTTCTGCTGAACTTCTCGCCTTGAAATTTTTTATAAAACCATAAAGCTAAGTTTAACGTCTGTTTCAATTTCACGACGGATAACGTACAAGAAAATCCAGCTGAGATTTTAAAACCTTTGGTATCATTTTTATGAGTCAAGTCTGCTTTCCATTCGGTTATCTGGCCTGTACAAATTTTAATGGCAATATCTAATTATAACTTTACCAGGGCTTAGAATGTGTCCTATCCAACTCTTCTTCCTAAATGTATTAAGAAATAGGAAGAAGGGTTGGACAGGACACATTCTAAGGAGAGAAAGTCTATTAAAAGAGGTCATAGAGGGTAGAATGGAAGCTGAAAGAGGCAGAGGCAGGCCGTGATTAGGTATGTTAGCTGATTTAAAGCCCCACTCATATGAAGAGGAAAGTGGAAGACAGAGAAGAGTGGAAGCGTTATGTACCATGGACCTGCCAGTAGACAGTGCCCTAAGAAAGAGAGAGAGAGAGAGAGAGAGAGAGAGAGAGATCTAATCAAGGATGGTCATCCCCTTGCTCGTTACTAATTAATAAAATGAAAAGATTAAAATATGCTTACAAAGAATATCCTTTCGTACTTTCAAGATTAATTACAGTTTCATTCGCTACTTCGATTGGGCCTATATCATCTACTCTGTACTACTCTGTAACTGTAGGATAGTGCATATTCTGGATATATAACAACTACAAAAGAGTGTTACTATCATCCATTATAGCATCAAACAATCATGACTATTGTCAGGATCTACAACTTCAGTCTAATTCTTATTTAAATACAAGTTACTGTTATTTTTGGGCTAAGCCATTGGCATGACAAACTGTCCGACTGGTCTGCAGATCAGTAGATACAGGTTCAAATTTAGATCTCAGAGCATTTACATGTATAGTACGCTTTAAAGACAGGAAACTAACATTGAATGAGGTATTAACCTACAATATTTACAAATTAACCTTTCGTGTTATATAATTTGCACTATTCTATAACGTTTTTGGTACTGCAGTCAAGATGTTTACTTGAAATAGAAAAACAATATAGTATTGGAGGAATGAAATTTTAAATAAATTACATTATAAATTGTATATTGTTATGCAATGGTTTTTCGCCAAAGACCCCCCCCTAAGAAAGACTTGTTTTGTACAGAAATATTAATTAAATCAGGACTTGAGCGGTATACTACAAGATTGAACAAAGGATAAGTTGCCGCTAATCACCCAATTGGATGGTATGAACAGTAATTTACATAATTTTACTTCCGATAACTTGATAAAATAAGACAAGATTTAGGTCTTTTGTCATGCCTCCACTTCCTCCTAAGAAGGCACCTCCATTGAAATCTGCCTCAAAGGATGAACAGAGGCGGCGGCGCAGGAGAAACGTGGTGGCTTGTTGCCGTCAAGCTGCGGCTTTTACTTTCTCTCACGTAGGTCTGGGTTCAACTGTGGTCGCCTACTCCATCATGGGAGGGTTCCTCTTCAAGGCCTTGGAGGCACCATTCGAGCTGGCCTTGAGGCAGAGAATTATCTTCCAGAGAGATATCGTTATAGACGAGATTTGGAATATGCTTCCATGTCAGCACGAATCATCGAACTCTCAGCAGTTAGATCAAGCGGCTAATAATCCATATAAGGAGAAATTCATAGCCAAGTTTAGAGAATTCCAGGACGTCATTACGGATGCTGTAAAGATAGATGGATGGGATGGTAAAGATGGAACAGACTCTTCCTCGCTCCAGTGGTCATATCCGGGAGCACTCTTATATGCCGTCACTGTAATCACCACAATTGGTAATTATTAATACAGTTGTTGGTAATTATTACTACAGTTCTTATATTGCAGTTCTTTTTATTTTAGTTCAGTTGAAATTCGACAAACCAAAAACTTTGCCCCATTGAGAAGCGTCGATTAGTTTTTGAGTGAATATTTCGTTCAAGAATTAGCAGTGTACAGGTAGTCCTTGGATGTAAAATTGCGTTAAATTACTGTCCAGTGCTCGCTGTAGTGCAAATATATGCAGTATTGTCGGGTACAGGAAACTGGTTTCTATGTTAATTCAAAGCTATACTAGTATGTAAGACGCTTCAGCGTGGTCAGATCATGATCGAATGAGCGACCATACTCATGTAGGAAAAAGTTGTAGTTTAGCTTTTGCTAAATCTTGCTGTAACCTCGTTGAATCAAAAGGTACATCTTTCTTCTGCTATTTTATAAAATTCTCAGAATTTTTCACCTCAGGATCTGTCAGTTAAAATTTCATGACGTAGGGGTAACGTCATGAAGTTTTAAATGACAGATCCTGAGGTGAATTGAATTCTCGTGCTTTCGAATCCCAGCTGCGCTGATCTGAGAGTAAAATCTCTGACATTCACTGGACTGGTTATACGGAAAATGGTTTAAATTACCTAACGATTTAAACATGTGTTATTAAAAAGTGATAGATATCAACAAAATTGATCGTTTCACTATAATGCGTGTTTATTTATTATTTATTTATTTTATTACATAGCATTTTGAAATTACTTTTGATTTTAAGTTGGAACATTCTCGTGATTTGTAGGACCAATATGGCAAGAAGAATATATGGAGCAGGCTATGTTCTGCATATAGGTAGAAGAAAAAACGTTTTAAAAACACATACACCTTGTTAGTAATTTTTAACATCGCTAGTTTCCGAACCTATTTAAACAGAGATTTAAGAGAAGATGATGATGTTGATTACTATTATGCATTTTGATGTTTTACTTTGGTAAATTATTAATATAATGAAGACAATACTGTATTCAGTATGATTCAATGATTCACCAGTAGAAATATACAAGTGCAGCATCAATAAATATTGAGTACACATAAGAAGTACGAATGTCATAGCATTCTCAGGCTTTTGGACATGTTCCTGTTATTACACATGTATTCGTTTAATGGTAGCTTTTATTTGCTAATTACTCTAGATGTAAAACAGTCTGCTTGTGCGTATGATGCGCAAGGAAGTTTGGAAATTCAAAGGTAAAGAGTTATAATTGAACTACCAAATGCTACTCTATGTCGTCCTCATACAATGAGTCATACAGTAGGCCTAATTAAGCTGCATGGATTCGATTTGCATACACTTTAAATAAAATATTCGCATATCAAATATACTGATCCATCATTGATAATATCTTTCTACTACAAGAAGAAAATATAAAAAACGATGACATTTTATTTTGAAATGATTCACATACACTGGGAAAGAGGATGGCGGCCAGCACAACCAAAGCCATCTAGCTGACCACCTTATAAAATTGCTGAAATTATTCAGCCGCATACTCTATTCCATGTGAATCTATAGGACTTAGCTTCGATCTCCCTATATTGATTTTCTACAGTCGAGTGATGGCACTGTATTGTTTGCTCAAAATAGAGACAGACTTTCTAATCATCTATCGTATTATCTACGGATGTTCGTATATTATTGATAGATAGCTATCGACTCCACGTTCCTTACTTCCATGACTCTACTAGCAACTTCCATTCAACCGAGAACCTTCATTGCTGGAGTGATATTTGCCTCGCCATGTTTGAAGCGATGATTCATTGAATCATGCGCTCACAGCGCAGCTAACAGCATAAAGCCAACGTATTTTAAATCCAAGCTTTTCTAGTCTCTGAGAATTTTTGTATTTGTTTGTCACAATGGCTGGACGACTTGATAAATTTCATCATCATCTTCATCACCATCATCGTCATCATCATCATCGCCATCATCATCATCATCATCATCATCATTATCTTCCCTTAACTCCCAATTTAACTAGGGTCGGGCTTGCGGTCGGGATACGAATGGGCCTTCTGCACTGCTTTCTGTCCCATACTATATCAAAATCTCTTACATTAGCTTTATAGCACCAACTGAATGTCTTTTCTGACATTGGTTTGGATCATTATTGCTTTTGTCGCCTTCGATGACACGTGCATTCACCGGTTGGTCTATTCTTCAAACAAGCCGGACACAACACATGGACGACTTGATAAATTTCAAAGCTATAAACTTCAATTTAAATTTATAAATTCAAAATGTTCTTCAAGACCTCGATGTAGTTATTTTATTGCTAGATGAAAGTTAAATTGGAATTGATTGATTTCTGATAATACAGTGATAGAACTTCTTTGGCTGATTGAAATTTACATAAAGCAACTGACAAATTGCAATATTTATGAAGATTCAATTAAAATCTTCTCAATTTTTTAGACAGTTTGCGTTTTAAAATGATTGTCATACCCTAAAGTCTCACAATATGGGCTAATAAAATTAAATTTGTGTAACTAGCGCGTTTGGGGATTGTCGTGGTATTAGAAAGAAGCAAAACTATTTTCTCATGTAGCCTACCGATTATATTCCGATATACCACAAAAAAATTTAAGTTAGAAATGGCCAGTATGCACATAATACTTATATTAGAAGAAACTGTTTTAAATTGAGTAATTGTATCTCTTTATTTTAGTTGCCTTTTCTGAAGGAAGATATAATTAAATAGCTTTATCTCTATCGCTACAGCAACAGTAAAATTGTCACATTCTATCTAATATAGCATTCATGATTCTATCCTCTTTCCACCGTCGCCTCCAACTTGTTCGTGCCACTGAATTGTGCTTATCCGCCGCTTCCCTCTACCAATAGAGTTTCTCCGTTCAGAGAAAGGGCTGACTTTCTATGGAATCTGTCTGTTGATTCATATTCTAGCAAAATCTTTGTCAGAAGATTGTCATAAGTCTGAATCTTTTCAGTCGTTTGTTATATAATTGTAGTCCATGACCTTTGCTTAATTTTCAGTCGTCAGATGTAGATTATATTGAGAAT
Source organism: Enchytraeus crypticus (assembly GCA_905160935.1). Taxonomy (NCBI): domain Eukaryota; kingdom Metazoa; phylum Annelida; class Clitellata; order Enchytraeida; family Enchytraeidae; genus Enchytraeus; species Enchytraeus crypticus. Next base: position 507,327 of record CAJHZI010000743.1, on the reverse strand, counting down.
TAAATTAAAGTTAACGAAATGGTTAGCAAACTTGTCACGTAAGGACTAAAAGAGCAGAGTTCTATTTCTTCTCCGGAGTAAACAAACCGTATTCATATACGGTTATCCAGATCATCTTCTCATTTCTTAAATGCATTAAGAAATGGGAAGAAGAGCTGGATAGGACACATTCTAAGAGGGAAAAGTTTACTAAAAGTGGTCATAGAAGGTAAACTGGAAAGAAAGAGAAAAGAGGAAGACCGAGATTGGGAATGCTAAGTGATTTAAAGATCCAAAACTTGTTGATATGAATCGGAAAACGGAAAACAGAGAAGAGTGGAGGTGTTATATTCCATGGACCTGCCAGTAAGCAGCGTACTATGAGAGAGAGGGGATAGAGATTCGTGTATGGATGTAAATAAGGTCTGCTTTTTCGTAATTATATAAAATGAACACAAATTTTTCAACAAAGTACGATTTTCTTTGTTACCCTTACGTTATGTCGCTAAAATTTTACTTTAGGTGTTATATATTTATACTTAAATATTTATTATAATGCCACAATCGATGTAGTGACTAGAACTCTGCAAATTTGGAGTATGGGCGATCAATTTGTCTAATCCACAGAATTCATCACCACGTGGCTACAAGTTTCTTTAATGATATATCTACGATAGTCGCCTCTTACGAACACGTACAGTTATCGGTAGGTTCAGTTTTCAATTTTCCCGAACTTACTCGGGTACCAAGCGCAACAACCAAACCGTTATATGTTTGATCTGCAGAACGCGAGTTTGAATGACCGATAAATTATCGCTGAACAATGGGCTTTTTGCCGGTGTGTCTGAATTTTCCGATTTATTATCTTGTACATCTTCATACCCAATCCATCCATCTTCTCAGAAGAGTGGACTCCCCATTGAAATTATATATGCCGGACGGTATATGGAATATTGCAAAGGTTTGTGTTGGGTCTTGTAGACATAAATCTTTGGGTCCCACAAACGTGTACTTAAAAAGCCTTGTAAGAGGCCAAATGAATGCATGAAACTTGGATCTATTTTAAAGCAATTTAGTTCTGGTTAAATGTGTAGTACTTATACGGCATAGAGTTGACTGAATAGATCTGTTGCAATTATTCACAATTTGTTTTAGATATTGAGGTCAAACAGTTATTCAAATTTTAAATCTTTTATTTGTAATCTCAGCAAGTGAACATTATGGTCCATCTCTTGACCTGTTTGTTCAAAAGTTACCAACCATCGTGAGCAATCATTGCAAAAGTTTCTATACTATTAATTATGATTATATACTTTATTTGTGTCAAAGTGAAAACTTCAGCATTGACTTATTATTTGCATTCTCTAGTGACTTCGTCGTCAGATTACTGACTTTAATATCGATATCAAATTCCGTGACTATGCTGCACGTTGACTGTGCTACACATTGACTATGCTACTTAATCAAGTCATGCTACTATGAACTACAACAGAGAACTATATCAGCTCTTAACTAGTTCTAAGTATATCTGCATAAATTCCACAGACTCTTAACTTGCTCTAAAAAATATGTCTGATAATTTACTCAGGCTATTCTTAGTTCAAGCTCGAGATCCTGAGCCCATTGTCTCGGGGGATGAAATACATTTCATTCAAACGAATAAATGACAAATAAATGATTTAGCACCGTCTATTAGTAGACTTACAGGTTTCATTTAAGCTGATCCGCTGTCGAGCTAGAAAGGGCCACCAGTAAACTAACAGCAAAACATCTGATGAAAAAAGCGAGACTAACGATCAGTAGCGTAGTGGTTTGTAAACTTGATTCAGTAATTAGTTACAATTAATTGGATTTAATTATTTTAAAATATTTTACAAAATATAGCAAACATTATTGTCAGAGTGGATATAAGTTTCACTGATGTTCAAATAAGCGAGTCTATTGCGCATAGGTTTAGCTTGTCCGACAATTTCTAAAGGTACAAAGTTTTACGGGTTACTACAATAGCACTGATTGTATGGTTGCGAAAAATAGAAAGAAATTCCTAGGACAAACCTTGAAATAGCAAAATATATATTTTTTGTACTATATTAAATTTTGAAGTAGTATTTTATTTGAAGTATTATTTTCGAATAATTAATATTGTCCTTACTGCAAGAAAGAAGCTATTTTGTAAGATAAATATTAACGCAAACATATTAGATACATTTTCCTGTGTTTTATCCGGATGACTAAGGAATAAGCCAATCGCTAACTGCACGTTTCATAAGAGATTGAGAAAGCAGAAACTGAGAAAGCCAAAGCAAAACTATCCTAGAAGCCACATTTATTCCAATTTATAGACTGTATAACGTATGGATTATACATACCCTTTTGTGAAGGGATAAACTTGTTGCTATATGGAGTGCTCTTTTGTAATTATGCAAGCACAATCCGAGTATGAATCTATTCCTTGGATCTGCGACTGGCAGGACATCAGAAAGACAGATTAACTTCATTAAAAAATCACGAACTAATATTTGAGTCAGGAAGACGTTTTGCAGAGCAGAAACAGACAACGCGCGGCAGTTTGTCTGAGATGATGGAAGCTTCTGGCAAAAATCTACTAAAATTTGTTAAAATTTTCAAATTGCTCTTTGTCGATTTTGAATTCTTAGGATTCATAAATTCATGAGAATTTTCAGGACGGATTTCAGAAAAGATTTACAGTGCTATGCCTAAAATTGTTAATTATTTTAAAGAAAAGTATGAAGAAAAGTTTTCCCTATAAAAATAAAAAACTTGATTAATCGACTGTCAAATTACCAACAGTTTTAAATGTTCATTTTGTAGCTTAAATTAGGAACCTTACCATATTGTAACATAATGAACACATTCGTGTAACATATGTATCACAATATTTAATCTTAAACAAGCAATTGTGCTTCAGGACCCATTTAGTATGTTATCGATGAGCAGGCAGAAGGATTCATCTGTTCAATTGAATTCCACGTAACCATTTGACTTGTTCAGTGTTGCAATATAGACGGTACTGACTGCAATTCTTAAGTACAATTTTACCCATAACATTTATTAATCTTCTCTTCCTGTATCGATTGAAGCAATCGTTCATAAACAAATGTACTATTTCTTAATGTTAGAAAACTTTAGTCTTTCTCATTTTTCAACAGGCCTAACCATATTTTAAGAGCTTCTAATTTCTATCCAAATACTCTCCTTATTTAAAGTTTCCCGTTCCACTGTTCATTGCTGGCTCTGATAACACTGGTCAACAGCGATTTTTCATCAAGCAAATTATTGGGTCATCTATATAGGATTTTTGACGCTGATTCTAAATATGCAAGCAGTTTTTCTCTATCACGTCTAGTTTTTGTGATGAGGCAGATTAAATTTTAACATTATTCGTAATTTTCTGCGGACATATTACGTACGCATTGACCTATACGGACCTCGATTAAAATTTTCTTCATAGTCTTTGGAATTGGGAACTTCCACATGACATTATTATGTAATCTAAACAACCATCTTCAGTTTATCTTCATAAGTAAAATCAATCAATATGCCTGGAGAATGTAGAAACCATCCGGATACATTTTGATATGTGTGTGGTTCACTCACTTCGAAGTAGCAAAAGAGAACTGTCACGAAGGATATTCGAAAACTTTACTGAGCCTACTTCGGCTGTCCACTTGGAGACCAAGATGAGGTTTGGGCGACACATATCATATGCACTGCCTGTTCAAATGGTTTAAGCGACTGGATAAACAAAAGGAAGCTTTCTATGCATTTCGCTATACCTATGGTATGGAGAGCAAAGAGATCATCGTGCTGATTGCTATTTTTGTTGCGTCAACGTAATTGAGTTTTCTGTAAAAACAAGCACAACATAATTTATCCAGACCTTGACTCGCACGCCGAACGGTACCTCATGAAGATTCGTTGCCGGTTTTCATACCTCCACAAGAGGGGCTTGATTCTATCGACAGTGAAACGGAAGCGGATGATTATGCAGAAACAGCATATAACCCATCATCTTCAACTGATCCTGATTATTTACTCGAGGAGAGTTTGGAACCATAGACGCTCAACCAACATAAGTTGAATAATCTCGTCAGAGAAAAGTCCCTATCGAAAGAAAAAGCGGAGCTTCTTGCGTCCCGGCTGAAAGAAAAGAAGTTACTTAAGAACGATGTTCGCATAAGTCACTATAGAAAAAGAAACCTTTATTTGGCAGTATTCTTCACAGTAGACGGTCCACTGTGTTATTGCAATGACTTTAATGGGCTTTTTACAAGCTTAATGCAGGCACATGTACCATCTGAGTGGCGGTTATTTATCGATTCTTCTAAGCGAAGCTTCAAAGCCGTTCTTCTGCATAATGGAAATGTAAAACCGTGAATTCCAATAGCCCAATCCGTACACCTCAAGGAGCCCTACGAGAATATGAATATAATTCTCAAGGCCATGCAGTTCAAAAACCATCAGTGGCATATCTGCGGCAATCTGAAGGTAATTGTTATGCTGATGGGAAAGGAAGTTGGATTCACAAAAACATTGCTGCTTCCAGTGCTTCAATATCTCAGAACGAAAAGCATGGCAAGCCTTCAGATAGATTTGTGAAAGCTTCTAAGGAAACAATAAGTCTCCGTACTACAGACAAGGAATCCAGAATTTGCTAGTTGCTTACAAAGAGATAGATTGTAGATTGTCTGTGAATATTAATTTTTTGCATTCACACCTAGATTTCTTCCTAGAAAACCTTGGTGCAGTCAGTGATGAACAGGGTGAGCGGTTTCACCAAGATATTAAAGGAATGGAAAATCGTTATCAAGACTTCTGTAATGAGAGTAGGCCCCTATGATAGCAGACTATTGCTGGATATTGCACCGAGATAATCCAAACCAATCACACAAGAGAAAATCGTACGCACAACGGTTATAATTAAGCACTATTCACTCCATGACAATAGAAGATGTGGTGAGTGACAAATGAGATCAGTTTCGTGTATTTTTATTTGTATTAACTGAAAGGTGCTGTAAGAAAATGAACAAAACTTAAAACTAAAAACTTATGCTTATGCGTTTATTCTAAGCTTAGTATTTTTAAAGTTGAACCGGTCATAACTCAAAAACTGTACGTGCTGGAAAAATTCTGGTTACAGATTTGTAATCAGCGTCAAAAAGTACTTAAGAAAAGTGTATTTTAATCTCTGATGAGAAAAAAAAGTTTCATTTTGTTGACCTGTGTAATTAATTATTATACTTTTGCGAACACGTATTTGGTCTTTAATCCAACTGACGTTTTCCTATACAAATAATACATGGAAGGCAATGCTCCTGCAAATTCTTACTTTAAACTTGATCAGAAGAAACTTTATCGATACATTAAGATCTCATCAATCTAAAGAACTTCGAGCAAGTTTAGCGAGAGATAGAGAAGGAGATATGGTTAGCGCAGCTGGGACAGATGCTGTAATGATACCAGTGGGCATTGACATCATCGTAGGCCTATCTGATCAGTTAGAGCATTTAAATGGTCGGGGATTTGCAAAGACGTGCTGAAGAAATTTTTCTTAATAAAATTATGACTTTAAATTTCTACTAGAATTTAAAATATATATCGTTTGTGCTGAACATAACAGTCTATTAAAGCCCAACCAAAATGGTTTCCACTCACTTATCTTTTTAAAATATAATGTGTTAATTTGTCTGAGGCCCATAAGTTTAATCAAATTAAAGCAGTTTCAAGTCAGTAACAATGAAGGACATCTATAACATCATCATTCAATTAGAAAATGGCCGTTAAGTCCTTATTATTATTAATGATATCTTGTTCCTTCTTTTAAGACGTCCCACATAATGCAGAGATCTGGCATTAAACTGAAATTTTTAGTACTTTACATAATATTGCTGTAACCTACGCTGTCATTTAACTGTTTTTATTTTTTCTAAAAAATTTAAAATTGACATTTTGAACAGCAATTTTTAGAATAATTGCACACGTACCACGTTCAAAAGACAACGACTACTAATAACCATGGAGAGGAGGAGGAAATGGGTCTTAAACAAGCATCTGTGCTTCCTGACCCAGTGTGCCGTTATGTTATGTTATGTACCCGTGTTGTGTTCGTGCTGTTCCTTAATTTAAAGAATTAAAATTACAGGGTAGATTAACAGTCTATTGAAAGCATCCTAATTGGCTATACTTAGCAGTAGCTGAGGAAGACAATAGTAAACTACCTAAGAAATTATATTCACCGAATCTAAAGCCTACTATAAAGATAGGGAAATGGCTTAGCCATTGTAATGGGATCAATATACTAGTAAACACAATGCTCTTAACGAGAGTGAAAGCAGATATTGTGTATGAAAATGTATCTTGCAGCTCCCTCTTGGTAAAGCACTAAAGAGAGAGAGAGAGAGAGAGAGATACATACATGTAAGCCTATACACACTTTAAAATGCATATAATATTACGAATACTGGATGGATTCGAACTTGAGTAAATCAGCCAATATCATAGATTCACATATTGTAGTGGATCTATGCAGTACCCTGGGCTGGCTGGAGCATGATATCGTAAAGTAAGCTATAAAAATTTTGATTTGTTGTTCATTGATATCTGGATGCAGCACAAACATGTTGGACGCAAAGAAGGAAACGATAGGGATTGTCGTCTTTGCAACTCATATCTGTGCAATATGTCTAGCCTATCGCAGAGCTAAAGTTAACATTTACATCTAGAGCTAACTTTAAAAGCTTTTGACCATTATGTCTCTGCAATGAATCTGAGTTTTAAAAGCCGATCTAAATTACGGTAATTAAAGTTGGGACCTTGTAGTAAAAATCAAGTTTAACGTGTGTTTCGGTAATCTCTAAAATACTGACAGAGACGGCTCAGCTGGAAATTGAGCCAGCGGCGTCCTGCCTATTAGTTACATGCTCTACTAACTATGCTATCTAATTAACCAATACAATTAGGTATGCCACTATTGAAATTTGCCTACAATGGAATATTTTTACATTCTAACAACAGGAATAAAATATAAAGCCAAAATTTAGATGAGCACCATTGGCGACAGCATTTCAGCGATCGGAGAGTACGGGATTTGAACCATGCACCCATTAATCTACTGTCGAATAACTTGTCATCATACCACCGGCTCAGTCCTTATAGGCGATTTCTAAATGCGCAATTACTCTTACAGGCAGTAAACCATTAAGCTATATCGCTCCATAGTTAGTCCAACTAGCCATAATCACATAGCTCCGCATATACGATCGGTACCATATAGACTAGATTCGGGAACTTAATCATGGCATCATGATATTTACATCACTTCTGACAGGATTAAAGTTCTAGTTAAAAACCCAATGTGATTGTAGGCAAAGCCATTAATTAAATTCTTAAAAGTGGCCTTTTCCAATTAAACTATTAGGCCTATATTAATTTTTATTTAATTTCAGAACATCAAATGTCAGTTTATTAATGAGTGAAGGAATACTATAGGAAGATCTTTTTCCTGCATATAGCATAATATTCCAGACGATTTCTCTTAAAGCGTCTATCCAGGTGGAGAATTCATACAATGTATTGTCGAGGGTGAAAGCAAACTGATTGGTGGTGAGCGAATATTAGCACTGCTTCAGAAGCGTTTCCTATGCAAGACAATGGTGCCAGATAGTATTTCTCGTTCTTTATTTCTTTCGAGAACCATTCGTGGTCGCCTGTCCTAAACTAGTTGCCGGTTTTAAGGGATGCCTTGTCAATGTAAAGTAAGACAGGCCAAAGCATTATCAGCGCACGTTGCTTAATAAACACGCATTGAAATTAGATTTGATCTGAAATAAATATATATTTCAATTTCACGAGGAATTATGTTAATTTAGTAGAATATGCTAGAATAATTATAAGTAATGTCCCGTGTTGAATACGGGACACTGAATAATAGACAAACTGCTAACTGTGCGTGTCGTTAGAGCCGACTGAGACAAAACAGAGAGAGGCGACAGGCAATTTCGTTACCTGTCCAACATCTGAAACTTTCTGGCTGATGTATTTCGTCTCTTATACAAGAAGATCTGCATAGACATGTTCTGCTGCGACTCGTGCGAACAGCATCATCACCTTAGATGCCATTTTCTTCTAAAGTTATAGGTTACATAGGTATAGATATTGTGTAGCCAAAAGATAATGAAAATTAAAGAAAATAAGGTTTGCGTGCTGGTCGCAACGCATGGTCACTGGATGGGAAAGAGAGATGTACAAGTTATTTATAATCTATATCCTTATTATTCATAACGTTGCAGCTTTATTCTTTATTATGTCATAGGCTACGGTCATGTCGCGCCGAAGACACACTGGGGTCGGTTTCTGACAATGGTCTACGCCTTCATAGGCATCCCTCTAACATTTCTCTACCTGTCCAACATCGGAAACTTTTTGGCTGATGTATTTCGTCTCTTCTACAAGAAGATCTGCATAGACATGTTCTGCTGCGACTCGTGCGAACAGCATCATCAGCGACGCAAACAGATCCGCAAGGCTCGACGCCAGCAGACCTCCCTGTGGGCAGCCCTGGGTCAGACCGTCGATCCCTCCTCTCATCTCTTCAGCAATCTCGCCAAGGCACTCGTCGTGACCAGCGGACGAAGGGGCACCACTGCCGGGGAAAGTGGCGCGGGAATGGACGCCGATGCCTCGACGGAGATTCCGGTAGACGTGTCGTATGGATCTCTGGATTTCAGGAATCCGAGTTTGTCAAATAGGGTTTGGTTTCCTGGTAAGAGAGCGAGTTTTAATATTGAAAAGAATTGCTGTAAAGAGGCCTGTACGTGCCCTCTCAGGGAGACAGACATCATAAGTGATTCATCAAGAAGAGTAACCTATACAGAGGAAGAAGAAAAAGAAAGGCAAGAGCTTTTGGAAGCGCTGGAGAACAATAAGCTTCCAGCGAACGTTCTTTATAAATTGGCTTATATTCATGAATCAGATATTGTTGAGAATGCCGAACAATCCTGCAACAGGTGTAAATATTCCAGAAGTATCACCTATCCAGAACTACCGGGTTCAACAGTTAATGCAGGCGTCCAGACGGAAATGTATGGATTCACGAAGCACTTTTCTGAAGCCTCTGGTCAAATACTTGAAGGATTCAATACTCCTATTAGTGTTTTTGAGTGCAGAGAGGTACAACCCATAAACCTCAAACTCATAGAGTCGGAAATAGACGATATGGCGCAGCATCATTCCGCATACCTCGTGAGAGGTACTGATCCTTCGAAAAGATCATTTAGTGCTGAGAGCTTATCTCATCTTAATGCTGACTCCATTTCTCTAACAGAATCATCAAAAATCAAGAGTCAAACGCTGAAATCAAAATACAATAGAAAGATCAAGCGCAAACACTCAAAGAATTATCTGACAAGCGAGTCGGATATAGCAGGCTTGAAAGATGAAGCTACTAAAGCTGGGAATCAGAAGAAATTTGAAACTTTCGATACCGCTCTAAACCTTAGTAACTCAGGACTAGCGGGTCCTATTGAAAATAATCTATGGTCATGTTTGAATTCATCTTACACGTGCAGCTCAGGTAAACTAAACGTTACGACGACTCTAGTTGAACCTAACGACGACAACATAAGAAATGAAACTCTGCAAAAGCATCTCTCCTCACATCATTCCACCGAGACAGTATGTTCAGAATCTGCAAGTTTAGTCAACAAACCAGACACTCTGATTAGACAGAAGAACTGCCAGAAGAACAAGTGGAATCAGATTGTAGGCAGTTTTCGATCTTCTAGTAGATCCAGCAGAAAAGTGAAACAAGCCAAAACTAAAGAAGCTTCGCTGTCAAATGTCATACCGGAAGTAGTGGAAACGAATCAGGGAAATAATCATCTACTGAAAGATATACCAGCCAGAAGAGTGGACTCGACTGCCACGTACACTTCAGAGCCAGACGGCACCACCACCATCACAGGCTTTCTAAGTGACATGACAGACATATCACTCTATCAGAAGGTTCCTATTATTGCAGATTCAGCTAAAGACAAAGTAGTAGAAAAGCAGCCGTACCCAATAAACGCACCTCGCTATTCTGAACAGCTTACGAACCACATCGACTGCACCACCCTCGATATGATGGACCACTCTGGTGATGAAATGGAGGACGACGAAAGAGTCACTGTACCCATATCTCTATGCTTAATCATCATAGCAGCCTATGTTTTCTGTGGATCGCTATTGTTTGCCAGTTGGGAAGGTTGGGATTATCTTACCGGATCTTACTTCTGTTTTATCACACTAACCACAATCGGCTTTGGAGATCTTGTCCCGGGAACGGATCTAAATAAGTGGGATTCACACGGAAGGCTGGTCTTGTGCGCTCTTTGGCTTGCTTTTGGGCTGTCGTTCCTTGCTATGTGCTTCAATCTAATGCAAGAAGAAGTTAAGGAGAAATTTAAATGGCTCGGATTGAAGCTAGGCTTTATAAAGCCCGACATGGGCAGAGCAGAAAATATGACACAGTAGGGGCATTGAATTCGGTAAATATCAGAATAACACGGCAGGTCAAACCTGTATTTTATGTATGTTTCAAGTACAACGAATTTTATAATAAAGTTAATAAAGCCACATTTGGTTTAATATATTATCACCAAATATTTATTTGATGGGCCATATAGAATTTTGATTCAAATCTAGATGCTAAGCGATTCCCTACCGATTCAGGCACGAAGTTGAAATTAAAATTTAATTAACTAAAATCCTTAATTCATGGAATTATTATATATTTTCAAAATCCTGGTGGATCATTTTGATGTATATGTGTTAATTAGACCCTAAATAGATATAAATAAATAAATAAATAAATACTACAAATAATAAATTATGCATACTAGCTGTAACTCAATGCCATTTTCACCAAGGTGCTGGCAGCTGGTGTTGGTATGTCGGTTAGCTAACCACGTCAATGGTCGGGTTTCAGGGATCTAATGGTTCACCGGTACACCTGACGCTTTGAAGAGAAGCCCTGCGAACTTCTGACCTTGACGTTAAATTCACATAATCTAAAACATGCATACTAGCAATAAGCATGCACATGCACATGTACATGTACATGTAAAATGGTAGTACGGTTATAATATGCATGTTCGCATTGGCTATACTAAATATTGAATGATATTTAAATAATTATTTCATTAGCGTTCGTAGAGAAAAATTTAAATATCTAACTAAATTTTCTGTACAAGGTTCTAGCTAGATATCAATAGCGATTTGCTACCATTTCTTTTTAACTAAATCATTTCTTCGTTTTCTAGACTGCTTAACGATTGCTTATCAGTTCTTTTTCTAGAGTAGGCCTACTCATTTAGGGGTTCAAAGCCAAATTCGTAGTTAAATGTAGTTCATAATATATATAAATTTACCAAGCTGATGCCAGGCTATATGATGCGCCACATTAAGGTGTGGATAAGGCATAGCCTTTGTGAATGGATTGACTTATGATTGATGACCCAACGACATTTCTTGATCGTACTTCAGTATAACGGGCAATGTGTGAAATGTGTACCTTCGGTCTACTGTTTTTCAAAACAAAAAGATGAAGGACTTAATACCAATAATAATGACAATAAAAATTATATGACATCACTATCAATTATATATATATATATATACATATATATATATATATATATATATGTATATATATATATATATATATATATATACTGTATATATACATTACAGTATATATATATATATATATATATATATATATATATATATATATATATATATATACTGTATACATGTATATCAGTGGCGGATCCAGGTGGGGGCCCAAGGCGCCCCCCCCTTAGGCCCGACGATAATTTTTTTTCAACTATATTTTCTTTGTTTCTATGGCAATTTCAACGTGCAAATATATTTGTAAGGGCAGTGGTTGGGGGGGGGGGGGGGACGAGAGGGAACTCAGTATATCCATTAGCTCAATTTTTTTTCTAATATTGGCCCCATTAGGGGCCCATATTTGATATACTAGGAGTACAGTATAATGGAAGAGGGGGCGAAAAATGTTGACCGTTTCACTAGCTCTCAATTTTCACTTTAACCACCGTATTAGAGGAAAAAAGGGTGTAAGTAAAAAATGTGAACTCTGTCCCAGAGCAGTGGTGCAAATATCCTTGGCTGGGAGGACCTTAAGCCCCCCCCCTACCGCCAAAATTAGGTCACTTTTGCAATTCGTCCAGATCCGCAGAGTTTCTTCAGAGGTGAAAAATTAACCTACATTTTTCCAAAACAAAGGTATGATTTTAGGGTTTCCCCTGACTTTAGTACGAGTATGATTGGGGGGGGGGGGGTATGATACGGGGATACACTCACTCTATAGGCCAAATTTAGTAGTGAAAAAATATTGAGCCCCCCCCACCTACAGCATTTTCTGGTTGCGTCACATATCCTGAAGAAGACAGTGCTGGTAGTAAGCAAAAAATGTGTACTCTCCAAAGAAAAATTTCGGGCCCCCCACTTTAAAAATTTCTGGATCCGACCCTGATATCAATGAAATATATAGCTATCTAGTAGCCTATGTCGTTTACCTTATAAAGCTTGGTTTAACGTCCGTCCGCTTGGATCTACAAGACATAGGCTGCTCATAATAAGGGCCTATATACAAACAGAGTCCAGCTGAGAATCGAGAAAAAGAGGCTGTAAAAGCTAAGTTTAGACCCACGTCTGGGTGTTGAATATACATGCCTAAATAAGCGTTTTAACGGAAATAGCAAATAAATGTAAACTATATACAGTATAATTTCCTTAATCATAAAATTAGCCTACACCAATTACGTAATGAGTAAAACCTTGTGTCCAATCCCCTCCAAAAAATTTTGATCCCATTCAGGAAAAATTGAAATTTTTACCATGACTTTAAACAATTCAAGTATACAGTATATATATCCGTATATTAGTAAAATTATTACGCCTACGTAAAGCTGCCTATAGATCGAGGGATTTCATAGAGTGCCTACTTATACTTAGCTTATAGGCCTAATTATAACTGTATTAAGCTATCGCTATATGACTGTGGTCTACGTAATGGTGATTGCGCAAATTTCAGTCTCATTATCTATTATTATCTACCACTTATAATTAAGAGTATGTAACATTAATTTTTAGGTACGTGTGATTCTGAAAATAAAAACTATTAATAGGCCCTAAATATTTAATATAGCATTATATCGACATACAACAACAACAACAACAACAACAGAATTAGAGTTCTACTGTTGTCAGTGGCAACATTGAGCACTGTGGTACCAAATCAATCCGATGAGCAGGGTTTGGGGTCCAAAAACAGTGCGATCCAAAATCCGGGAGTTCGGTCCGAGGCCCGATTATAATTAGGCCTGATTAAGTTTCTTGTTAACGTAAACACAGAACCAACGTAAGTATACAGACTACTGTACTCTATGTATTTGTACTGTGTGTCTAGACTGCAGACGAATATAAGAATTTGAGCAGAGCCGTGGTTGTTGTTGTTGTTGTTTCTAATTGTTTCAGAATTCTCTTGCGCGAGCAATTTTTTGTAGTTTCAAGTACTCACATGTTACGCCTATTTTGAAGTCTTTGCACTGGCTAAAGATTAAAGAGCGTATCATTTACAAAACAGCTTCGTTAACCTATAAGTCCATCACCATCCCTGGACAAACTTGTATGTCTCACTTGATTAAAGTGATGCAGCCTGCTATTACTTGGTCTTCTAAGTTAATTACTCTTGTGAGATCAAGCTTGCCTTCACGCTCTAAGCTATCTAATCGTTCTTTCCAGCATGCTGCACCTCAGATCTGGAATTCTCTTCCATCCAATCTTCGGAAATCTTCATTTGAATCACATCAGCCTCTATTTTCCTACGAGCAGTTCCATAAGCAGTTGAAGACCTATCTTTTCCATCTCTCTTTTCCATCCAGTGTCCATGAGCAGCGACCTGCGCCTAAACCACCTTTTCTTTAACTCCCTTTACTTTGGACTGAATTTAAGATTTTGGATTTGCACCATTTTTGGACCTTCTTTTTTGCTCGCCGGCTTGATTTTGTCTCAATAGTGCTCGATGTTGTCATTAATGACTGTAGCACTCTAATTGTTGTTATTATGTTATTATTCTAAGAAATAGAAATTTATGATTCATCGATTTCTTAAACTGCTAACTTTTCCCTGATATGAAATCGGTTTAAATAATTATTTTGAGCAACCTGTTTATCTTTTAATATAATCATATAACATTTTGCTTAATTTTATTGCTAACTTGAAATTTAGTTCCTACTGTTGTCATAAACGCTGCAAATAGTTTAAAACTTCAAATAAGCGGTAACACTGTTGCCAAGGCCAAAGTTAAGCTAAATGTAATATAGCAACTGATTGGCGTAACTATGCAAAAATTTAAGGCGACGGATGTAAAACTGTGCGTGATTGGTTGGCCACCCAACGATCCGTACTGCCTACAGAAAGCGGCTCATGCGCCGAGTGGAATGAGTCAGTAGAGAGTTGAACGTTACTCGAGATACTTCGACAAATTTCGCCGAACTTTTTTCAAACCGGCCCCCGTTGAAGCCGCCATTGCCAGTTTCTACGTCCGACCGGTAAGAACCCCGTCTCTCTTGGTCTCCTGTGTGCCTAATAACTTCGGGATCCCCGACCGGGCCCACCCGAGGGAAAGCGTGAAACTTTCATCTACGTGTTAACTTTTTTGTTAAATTGCGTGCTAAGGTGACCATGGGGTGTGGTTGGGATTTAACTGTTATTTTAATTTAAATATCTTAATATCATTGAAGCAGGGATTTTTATAGTTACGGTAGGTAAAATTCATAAAAGTAGATGAATTCTTGAAAAATTATATATTAAACGATTTAAGAGTTATTCCTATATAAACGTTAACTGAAATTTGAAGAACTTACACAATTTTGCTATTTTTGTTAGACTTTAAATAAAATTGCCTAAGCTATCGAAATTCTTGTAAATCACCTAATTTACTTTTGATTTCTCTAATAGGGAGCCTATGCGAAAAGCTTGGCTGTTGTAAAAGATTCAGACAAGGAATTATTTCATTTAAGGGAGCCATTCTCCTGACATTTAATAAAGAGGTGAATAATGTAGGAGTCAAAATCCTATATAATAGAAGTGATAATAAAGTTGAAGCAAATTAATACCAAATTTGATTGACCACTTTATATACAGTATGATTGGTAGACACTACTGATGTGGAAAAATATACAAATTGGCTAACTGATTGCAATATGTTGTGCAATCGACAAAATAGATAAAACTTGCTGCCTAATAATTGTAAGGCCCAGACCTGATAGAATTTACACTAGCTCATATATACTTTGAACTGGTAGAGGCGAAATTCACGGTATTTGGTCAGATGTATAAATGTTTTCTGGGTATTTTAGTGAACATGGTCGGCAAAGTAAAATCAATAAAGGAAATATTGATTGCCTTGGTGTTTGCCTTTAATATTAAGGTCAAATTGCCATACGGCTAAATAGTAATTTTATAAGGGCTCTATAGTAGCAAAGTTTGAACAGCTGTGGCTTGAAGAGCACCAAGTTAAAATTGATTATTGTAAAATATTACTTTGTACCTCTTCTACCGTAATGAATATAATGTTTTGTATTTTTGTATTGTAAATATATTTAAATATTGTAAGCATATTTCATTCATAGCCTTCTAGTATTCCCATATTCTTCTAATACTATGTGAAATATTTAGAATTTATTTTAACTCCTTCCAACAAATATAATTTCTGCAACTCCACTGCTACACATATGTTTTCTTGCAATTTGTTAGAAATTCATTAAAAAACACAATTTGAACAATTTCTTAAATTTATATTTTGAACTTATACTACCAAATGCCGAATGGCCTTTAAGAAAGACTTTAGTAAGGCTGCAATTCACTCCTTTCTACACTGTGTTAATTTGCAAAATTTTATGTTTAGATTGGATTAAAGAGGACCAATTATGGCTGAAGAACAAGCGGTTATTAAGGAGGAGCCCAAGGAGACAAAGCCAGTAGTCTTGCCAGAGCTCAAAATAAGTCTAGGTATGCTCTCAATGTTATATTGACTTGTAAATAGTAAATGTTTATGTGAATCAGGCATTCATTGCACCCTAAGTTGTATTGGTGTCAGTCCTTTAATGTGTATATGTGTGAGCAAAATTAACGATGAAACTGTTGTTGTGCCTGAGTCACTTCAGAAAAACCGATTGTTTAATTCATGGCTGCAAGAGGCAATTAAACATTAACTGGGGAAAGCAGTGATATTTTTATAATGTTGTCTACAAGTTGAATACATTTAAAATAAACTTTTTGTTGTCCATGTTTTTTGTTTCGATGTGATGAGTGGGATATGATACGATGATGATTGTGTGAACATCTTGGATTGTTAATGAAACATAATTTAGCAAAACCTACACAGATGGTCTTCGTTAGTAGGTGAGATGTGAAATGATTTGTACGATGTTTTGTGAACACAGAGAGTGACGGCAAGGCTGAGATCCGCACAAAGGTGTGGGATTATCTGTCAGATCACAAGCTGACCTCCTTCCCGTGGCCGCCGCACAAGAGAATTCCTAACTTTAAGGTATTGCATGCGATCTTACTGTTTGTCAGATAGTATCTAGGCTGAAATATAATGCGTCACAATTCCTTCCTGCTACTAAGGCTGGCAGTGCAGCTAAGTTGTTAATAGATTTACTGGAAAACATTGAGCTTTGACTGGATATCAAATTTTGAGTCATCAGAAATCAAATTTAGGCAAATAAATAACAATATCTTCACTGATACTTTAGAAATCGTGCTGTTGTGATATTTTCAATGATCGTGCAGAAGTACTTCATTGCTATTAGAATAGATGCAGTGTAATTGGGTAATTATTTTACTCGTACTGTTGATACTGAACACATAGAGCTTTTACTGCCTTTATGCTGATTTTGAAATTTCTAACCCATGTGACCTTCAGACCTATACTTGATTGATTGATTGTGTGGCACTATATAGATGATGTCTCTGCTTGAAGGTTCTAAGCTCAGCTGATCAATATACATGTAGATGATTGATTGATTGATTGTGTGGCACTATATTGATGATGTCTCTGCTTGAAGGTTCTAAGCTCAGCTTATCAGTATAGATGATTGATTGATAGGGCGCTGAAGAGGCTGGAGACAAGGCGATCACACTGGAGTGCTTTGGCAAGGCTCAGATCATCAAGATTGATCCTGACAAGCCCCTGCAGACAGTCCGTGTCAAGTCACTGGAGGTGCGTGTCTCTGTTGTAATCTTCCTGTTAAATCTTATGTCTTGATTGAACCATCTACTCCATCGTTCTCTTGACATATGACAATTCTTCACTTTGGTTCCCTGTAGAAATCTGACTTGTTAATGATTTATTAATTTGAAGCATGCATAGTTGTTCTAGATTTATTACTGTAACTTTTCTTTAATAAAGTGTAAGAGATTTTTCTGCTTATTTCCTTCTACTGTTTATTTATCCCTGAATGAAATTTGTCTAATATGTTGTAATGCGATTGTCACAGTTAGTCAAACTGTCTATTAAAACACTGAGACTGTAGACTGTTTTATACATATCGCTACAGCTACATTGCAGTCATCCTTAGCTAAGGAGGTTGTCCATTTTCTCTAATCTAACTATTATCAGATTTAAAAACATTACTTAGCATTTTTAACGTTATTTAATTTTAATTAACGTTGTTTTAGTAGTTGTCTATAATTGCCCTTGTATTGAAGGTAGTGAGAGCCTGGTTATGATCTGCACAAAGGCTCAGTTGTTGAGAACTATTAAATATTGTTACAAGTTTGTCGTGCTGTGAGCAGGAGAAGAAGAAGGTGTTGGTGCCGACACCGCGCCTGAGATACGGCTTCCTCAACAAGATCGTTCCTCCAGAGGATGCCGACAAGAAGCTGCTGAGAATCTGTGCTACCAGACAGGTCTGCTCGCGCTGTGTGATTAACTGTACTGTGTGAACTTAACGTGTGTTCAGCAGCATAAAGCAATGCATGGATGGAGCCAAAGTGGCTCGATCTGTAAGGTACTAGGACATCCAACAGTAAATCTCTCTGTAGTCTCAGGGTGCAAATTCAGGGTTCGCACACCTGTAAGGAAAATGATGGTAGAGTCTTTAGCGTATAGATATACAATAAAAATTTGCATTGCAAAACACCAAAGCGGGAAAATTTAATAGTGTGTTAGGGAAAAATGCTAATTATTTTGTCATAAATTAAATTTGAATGCATTGCTTACCTTTTTGTTTATCTGGTTATTCAGTTGTGTGTAGTTGAACATTATAGCGGTCATGTAGCTACTATACACTCTGCATCACAACGGTTAAGCATGATTAATTTTTTTTTATAATTTTTTTTATTCCGTATAGTTACACACATGACATACCGCATGTGTTTACAATGTTTTCCTTACTTAAGTTTCTGTTTTTGTAGTTTTCGTTATTTCCTCCATTCCTTTCCATGGTTATTAGTAATCGTTGCCTTTTGTTGGCGCTCCAATAGCAGCCGGCGCGAATTTAAGAATAACCTCCAGCACCCTGGGGATTGTTTACTTTTAATGCTGTCTACACGTGGTCTTCCTAAGTGGTCGCCCACAATTTACTTACCGCATGCAGCGTGGCTTTACTTCGTTCAACTGACTTAACTGAGTGCGCTAAATCCTCCCCCCCCATTTAATCTATCCAAGTTTAGTTTTAAGAGATCTGCATGAATATATTAGACATATAGTGATTCTGGCATTGAAAGGTTAGTTGTTTTGAAGAGTAATGTTAGTTGAGGATGTAGTACCACAAGGCTCCGTTGTTCAGTTTTTAAATACATTGTATTCAATAGGAAATTCGTGTCTTCAGTCACTCACCTTCACTTCTTGTTAGCATATAATGTTCATGCAAAACTAATAGCAAATCACTAGTGTGATGAATATAATTTATTTAACTAAAATGTCAGAAGAGTAAAGGAAGATGTTTTACGAAGTTTTTGCCCTATGTTTATATTTCTGCTCATTTGGGTGTGTAGGGTTTCGCCGAGCACAGTGAACCGGTTGGTATTGATGACAACGTGCATGTCGATCTACTGGTTGTTGGAGCTGTTGCCGTCTCACCTAAAGGTTTGTTCTTATCCTGGATTTAATTTGCTCTGTTCATGTCATGTCATGTGATCATCCTGGGGCTGGTTCCAGCCAAAGAATTCTCTACAAATTTGTTCTCTTAGTTTACTATTTTCTTGTTCAAGATACTTTAATTGCACTGCGTCTACAGAAATTTTGTACTATATTTGTTTGGAAAAATTCTGCTGAATTTTAAGAGATTACTAATACTGTACTAATAAATAGCAAAAGGTAAATGTAATTTTTTTAACCAGCAATTAGCCTCCATGATATACTGTTCAAGAAAAGTTAGTCACTTTAAGCAAGTTTTATTTAATTGTTTTTTGTGTTAATATTATATTTTCTATATTCTTTTGTATTTACTTTTGTTCATTATGTGATCTAGAGAATCTTGTTCTTATCTATGATTTTAAATGTAAGTTACTACCAAAAGTAGATGTTTCAATGTTTATGGCTGTTTCACATTCAGTTAATTTTCACTTACAGGTGGCATTGTTTAGAATGTTGATAGTAGTTTGAACTCCATTTACGCGTAGTATTTTGATTGATTGCAGGATGGAGGATTGGTAAGGGTGAAGGTTACTCTGATCTGGAGTACGCGATCATGGCTTCCATGAGCAGCGTGGACGCTAATACTCCGATCATTGCGGTGGTGCACGACTGTCAGGTGCTGGATCTACCCGACAAGATCTTCCTCAAGCACGACGTGCCGGTCGACTACATTGTCACGCCCACGCGTGTCATCAAGTGCGACAACCGCCCGGCTAAACCCGTAGGAATCATCTGGTCGATGCTCGACGCAGACAAGCTCAACGCTATGCCGATACTGCGCAAGCTGCGCTATCGTGCTTTCAAGGCGGGCAAGGATGTAAAGCTAAACGGAGAGACCGAGGCACCCGCTGATCTTGAGGATGAGGAGCTGAAGATGGTGGATGATTCTGAGAAAAAGCCTCGTCAGCGCAGACCCTTTAGGCGTGGGTTTGGTCGCAGGAGAGGACGTCAGAGTGAAGGCGAAGGCCAGAAGTCTGAAGGCGAGGGGGACGGTGATAAGAAGAGCAACGGAGCTCGTGGCGGTGGATATCGTCGAGGTGGATGGAGCAGACGTGGACGCGGAGGAGCCAGGCGTGGCGGCGGTGGTGACAGAGGTGACGGAGAGAACGAGAGAGAGAACGGAGGAGAGGGCAAGGGCGGAGACAACAAGCGTCGAGGCCGTCGCAACTTCCGTTCTCGTCGTAACTTTGATGACTTTGAGGGATCGGTGTACGTCGGCAGCCTGCCTCGTTCCCTGCGCGTGAGCGACTTCAAGGGAGAGGTGCGCGTGCGCAAGGTTAACCCACTGCGCGTCACGTGGAGAGGCTCCTCCGGCTTCGCTTTCCTCAACTTCAAGACTCGCCAGGAGGCGGAGGAGGCCCTGGTGGCTCTAGAGGGGCTGCACTTTGACGACACCGACATCAAGCTGGAGATGGCAAAGGAGCGAGAGAAGAACGGAGGGAGGCGCAGAGTGAGAGGAGAGAGTCACTCCGGAGGTGAGGAGAATGGAGACGACGGAAGAGACAACTAAGACGTGTCGCTGATACAGCTTGAGAGGGGCTGTCGTCAGACTTTCTCCCGCATTATTTGATTCATTATCTCTTCCCTTCCCTCTCCCAAACGCTGCAACTCGTTTCGACTTTAGTTAAGTTTTATCTGTAGCCTGTTGAGTCGAAACCCGTATTGCGTTGCAGACATTGCAGTAAAGCTCGGCTTATAGTAGTAGCAGCAGCTTTGCAGTAGCAGCAGCAGATAAATTCATTTAATTTACTGGAAGAAGCCCAGTTAGGCATATTGAATAAAGATATAATTTGTACATTCAGAGTTTAAGAAGATTATTAATGTTATGCAGCATTATTTATTTTTGTCTCGTTTGTCGTGATGTCTTATTTTTGTTGTGAACTATTGCATTTGGTTTTAGTTGTGAACTATTGTCGTTACCAGTGAGAACCATATAGCAATAAGTGTATGTTTTTTTACTGGCCTTATTGATCTGTAAGTGCTTATAGCTAAGAATGTAGTGTTTTGTTTTATGTAAGAATATGATTCTCATTTTAGTATATCAGCGTAACGTCTTTAGTGCTTTGTAGCAAATGTGCGAAGTTCTCTGAATTCGATCTGTTGTGTTTCAATGTGGAATTTCTCTATCTATAACTTGATTGCAAAGTGCCAAATTAACCGTAATTTTATTTTATATTGCTGCAGTGTATATATTTATTTGTAGAATAAATTTCAAAATAGAGCTGCCGAGTTTCTTCTATAGAGTTGATAGTAAAAGAATTGGACATTAAAACTTAAGAGTTTGATTTGTGTAGGCTAGTGTCATTGATGCAAATTCATCGTTATACAATTCTATCTATCTGTAGACGTAAGATGTTATTTGTAGCATGTTGCGTTTAAATTTTTAGTAGATCGCTATTTTCACAATAAACTTTTAGTTTTTTTATTAATCAAAATTATATTTATAAACTGTACTTTAAGTTTAAAATATAGTTAATAGTGTTGAAAATAGTTAATAGTGTTTAAAATATAGTTAATAGTGTTTATGCTACTAACAAAGCTGCTGTTGTAAAGTGTTTAGAACTGTAACCAGTCTAACTTAGTATGTTGAAGTTTGTGATTATTCATATAATATTCCTTCTTGAAATAAAATCTTCGGTTTTGCTAGCGTTCTAATAATATTGTTTGGAGTTTGCTAATTATGAAATATTTGTAACTAGCAAGCCTCCAGTAATCTAGTATGTGGATAAATTTTAGAATTTACTGTCTTATTCCACTACTCAGAACTTTCAGAAAATATACCAAAACAAAACTGTAGTTAAATTATTTAACAATATTTTACATATTTTGCTAACACTAGGACTTATTTAGCACTTAGCTGCACTAATCCGCAAGCTGAATTAAATACATCACTAAATGTAGATATGCTCAAAGTCCTCACTTCTATTCCTAACCTCATTTTATCAGTTTTGAAAGCTTTAATAGTTGACATCAATTGAAACAGAACAACAGCACAGACGAAGATGGGCTGATGGAGCTTTATTGTTAATGTTAATTGTATTAAATAAAATTATTATTCAACACTGTGACTATGAGCCGCTAGACACTGAGAAAGACATCAGCAGGTTCTATAACTATTATCTACGCCTGACCTCTGTCAGTGTTGTGGGAATGTGTCAACAATTGTGACTATGTGTGATGTATTTGGAAGAAGCTTTAACTATAATATAAATATAATTAGAATTCTGACAATCTATATTAAAAGCGAAACTATCTTCTAACCTAAAAGCAACATGAAATAAAATATTGAAAAGATCTAATTTATCTAATTGTTCTCATCCATTTGAGAAAATTAGATAATTAATAACTCACAAAATCAATAGGCCTACATCAGTACCTGATCACTTTCATACTGTCTTGACCTCTCAATCAATACATCAGTTAAAACAATCAATAAATAAGTCGAAGGCTTTCCAGCCAGTCATTCAATCATTTATGCAATCTTTCTGTGTAAAGTTTGAATATAGACTTTTTAGTTTGATTTACTGAATTCGACAACATTAAACTATTTTCATCTAATGGAAGATATCGAAATTCGTTAATCTTTATAAACTCTCTCGTATTCTGCCAAGTAAAAAGCTGGTGAAGCTAAGGTTAACGTCAGTTTCCTCACTCGAAATCGACGTCAGTGACAGGCGAGCCCAGGATTTAAACCCCACACCTACTGATCCGCGGTCGAATATTTTACCGACTTCGCCACTGCCTCCAGCCAGTGGCGGGTTCAAGTTGGCAGGTTCAGGGTACATATTCATACTTAGTCTTCTTTCACACTCCATGGATCAAAAAGTTAGTCTCTGTAGCCTACAGTATGGAAAAAATTGGCTTCTGAGATGGTTTGCCGTTGTCTTCCTCTGCTTTATAAACTATCAGTAACTAAATCGATTTTAAAATTGACTCAATTTTAAAAATTGGATCAGTTGTCTCTCTTCAGTGCACTGCCAGGTGCAGGTTCAAGGTACATATTCATACTCAAAGTCTGCTTTCACGCTCCCTAAGAGCACTCTTTAGATCAACAAGTTAATCCCTTCACAAAGTCTATGCCTTATCCATACCATTTGTAGCCTATGGCTTGGGAAAAGTATGGCTTCGGTGGTGGTTTCCCGTTGCCTGCTTCAGATTAATTACCATTTAATCACAGGGGAAAATATTTCATGGTGAGGTGGGTCCCCTCTTGCCATACTCAGCTCCAGCCTTAGTCGGCTCTTACGTACACGCAGCAGATTGTTTACGGTTGCCCTATTCTGCACTGGTCCAGCCACACCCGAACACAACACGGGGATTGTCTATCAGATTGTCTATAGGGTAATATTCTTGAAATATCTTACTACTCTAACGCTGCATGCTTAATTTTCTTTATTGTTATGTTTTTGAACAGCTCCATATATAGACAAATAGTTACTCCTAATAATTGTTGCACTGAAGAAGCAACCTTTAATAGTCTGATGATCGGTCATTAACCCACAGGCGCGATATACCAGTTTTCTGTTTTACTTTTTTCTTTCTTATTTTTTGTCATCTTTGCAGTAGAAGCTCATTTCAATTAATTTAGAGATCCGTGAAGTGGACAAATCCTTAAAGAGTTTATTCAACAAAGAACAACTTCTAAACGTTATTTATATTTGTGGAATTTAGTAGTCACTCGTGTATTATATTTACAGTATCTAGTTTATATGTATATAATAGCTCATATTATTAATATATACTACCCGTGTTGTATTCGAGTTGCTGAAGAATAGACTAACCGAGGACTGTATGTGTCGTAAGAGGCGACGATGCTCCAAGATCCAAACCTACGTTAAAAATGGGCATTCGGTTGGTGACTATCTAGGCTCCAGAAATTTCTACAAAATTTAATGTAACAAATGCAGAAGATTTATTCGTGTTCTGATCATAGTTAAACCGGGATTCAGTGGATAATGATGATGACGATGATGCCGATGCCGATGATGATTATGATGATGATGATGATGATGATAATAATATATCACGTTCTGAATTTAGAAATGACAATGAAAATATAAAATTATAGGCCTACTCTGCAAACATAGGCTATCATATACTGTATAACTATTGGTCAGTAAGAACAATAACAAGATTTCGCTTGTACTAGCGTCTTATATGAAACAAATTATTTCATTTATTATGGCATATATCAAATATATACAGTATGTATGTATGTATGTACAAAATCTTATACACAACATAGGCTTGTATATTTTACTTCTAATCATTAAATTAGATTTTAAAATGCTAACGCTCAACAACGATTTACAGGCAGAAATGTGGCCGAAATATTTAACAATATAAAATTACAACGCTCTTCTACGAATTTCAACATTTTGTTATGTTTGTCCTCCTTAAAATAAGTATACTTCTAAAAACAAAGCTACTGTAAATGATAAAATACAAATGACACTGTTAAAATCCTAAAATGCTAAAAAATTGGTACGAAAGGATGAACTTCCTCTTTCTGCATTTTTCATAACTTGAATAGGCCTAATGAAAGTTAGGCCTACTGATTTGTTAATAGGTTTTTGATTGTTTTTAGTTTAGGCATTGTTGTTGCATTCACTGACTGGTCTGCGCTCTTGTAGTTTCTTATAGAGATGGGGCGGAGCATCGGCATCGTTAGCATTGACGTCATGACCGTGATTGACATATCCTCTCATCTCTCGCTCCTCCTCCTCTCGCCTCTCCCGCTCTTTCTTGGCGGCCAGCAGGACCTGGTACTTCTTGTCCCTGTGCTTGTGGATGACCATCAGGATCAGGTTGGTCCCGATGGACGATGGTATCAGTATAGCCAGCACCACCAACATGACTGCGTACGCTGAAGATAACATCAAAAGACTTTAGAGCACGGCGTACGGGGCCCCGGACCTCAAGGTTAGGGGATTCGCGCCCTTTAGGGGTGGGGAATACCTGAAGGGCCACCCAGATCGACATTATGCGAAATCCCTCAGAAGGAAAAATATAAGGTTGATGTTAAGCTAGAGAGAGGTATTCCGCAATTGACATGGGATGCGGTAATTAAGAAGGACACGAAATTTAGGGGATTGACTGATGAGTTGGTGTGGGACAGGGAGGACTGGAGATAGTCTATTCGTATCCCAACCCTGGTTAAACTGGGATTTAAGGGAAGATGATGATGATAATCAATCAGTCAATTTGTTGTCCATCCATCCATCCGTTAATTGGTACCAAATATATCACAAAATCAATGTGATGCTAGATGAGTTTCATGCATGCTATATCATCATCATCTTCCTCTGATTCCCTGATTAAGCTAGGGTTGGGATACGAATAGACCTTTAAACTTTCCAAATCGTTTTAGAAAATTTTGTAGCAATAAAAGAAGAAAATGTACATTGGACAGAGATGAGTAACATTTATCAGGTTCTCAAAGGGTCATGAAATAGTAACTATTCCTATATAAGTCTTCATTAAATGAATTAAGATACCTTATCTATATTGTTGTATCATTTAAGCAATTTGACTTGATATAAAAGAAATATTGTCAAAGGAAACCCTAGAAACATACTGCAACAAAACGCGCATCCACCAAAGGCAGTTCAAATAAAAAAACTTCTCCAGCAAATAAAATGTGAATCAAGCAGAAAAAAACAAACAGTAGGGTACTTTAAACTTTATGCAATAAATAGCATTTCAAGCAGACATCATTTTAAGCACTTTAAACAGACACAGCACTGCATTTATGCAGACAGACTGCATTTATGACAACAGACAGGCTGCATTATTTTATGCACACATCATCTTAAGCAGGTAACACGTTAAACAGAGAGCACTTTAAACATACAACATTTTAAGCAGATATCATTTTAAGCAGACAGCACTTTAAACTGACAGCACTTTAAGCAGACAGCACTTTGACAAAGAGCACTTTAAGTAGACAGCACTTTAAACAAACAGCACGTTAAACAAACAGCACTTTAAACAAACAGCACTTTAAACAAACAGCACTTTATACAAACAGCACTTTAAACAAACAGCACTTTAAACAAACAGCACTTTATACAGACAGCACTTTAAACAAACAACACTTTAAACAAACAGCACTTTAAACAGTTTCGACAAATCAGTAGTGAATCAACTAACGTGGAATGCCGTTTAGAGGTGGACAGGAGCCGTCGGGTTGTAGGACATAGCCGTATTTACAGGAGCAGTTGTAGCCGCCTCCAGAGGTCGTACAGATCTGCTCACATGTTGATCTGATGGGCTCATCCTCGCACAGGTCTATACCCAAACCTGTACCAGAAACACAATAAATTGTAAAAAGCTAAAAAGGTAAAGCTAAGGTTAACGTCAGTTTCCTTACTCGAAAACGATGTCAGTGATGGGCGAGTCCAGGATTTGAACCCCGCACCTACTGATCCGCGGTTGAGTATCTTACCGACTTCGCCACTGGCTGCAGCCAGTGTTCAATTGTAGCAATGCTGCATTTGTTTGCTCGCATCGTTCCATTTGTTCAATTGTAGCCTCGCAATGACATTTGTATCCGGACCCACCGTTCATTGAAAGTTTCTCAGGGTGGCGACTTAGCAGGAACCGAGAAAGGCAATCGGAAACCAACTATGGTCAGATTTTTCCATAGGCTATATGCGACAAAAGATACGGATAAAGCATAGCTTTTTGTGAGTGAAGGATTAATGCTTTAAGATATGGTGTGCTTTTTATGGATTGTGAAAGCAGATTCTGAGTATGAGTAGACTATATACCTTAAACTGGCCACAAAGCAGAACACTACACAAAGAGAGGGAGAGAGAGAGAGTATTGACTTACTGTAAATTATTTCAACTAATTAAGATTTTCCACCAATACGAAGACTTTATATTACCTATTTTGCTGTAACTCCGGCTACCAATGAAAAGTTTTATCAATAACTTTCATTTTTCCTATTTTATATATTTAATATACTTAATGTATTTTAATATGCCGACTTCCAAACTCGTAATAATATATTGTTCATGAATACCATTTATCTCGTCAAAATATCCTTGTTTAGGGTTGAGTAATTAACAGAATGTGTTCAATTTTTGAATAAATCAAACACTCTCAGTGTAGCAAAAAGAATCCTATTTACAAAATAATTGTGGTGAATAAGCTCAACCGAATCAAGCTTCAAATTCTCCATGCGATTATGCCTGAATTCACATGATAACTTTTTAGTAAACCAACTTCATGAAGAAAAGTAAAATATTTTCACTCAAGTTCTGAAACAACTGAAAATATATTCCATCAAATTATTTAAAAAATGGAAATGAGATGCCAGGATCGATAGAAAATGAATACTAGAGGAGATTACTGGTAAACTATGAAATCAATGCATGAATACTAGAGGAGATTACTGGTAAACTATGAAATCAATGCATAAAAGGAAATATTGTGTAAGGGATAACTAAGTAATTTCTGAAGAATGTAATGAGAAGCCATATCTGAAGCCATACGTTCGTTTCAAGTTAAAGGCAACATTAAAGGACTCCATACAAATATGAAGCTTTGACCTCTCAGTAGGCAGAAAACATGACAGTTTAATAAACAACAACACCATTTCTGCACGCTACTGCGTGTGCTTGAAAGTATGCAAGTTTCATTATGTTTCAAGATCTTGGTGCCAAATTTAAAATTTTAATAGCAGAACATACCTGCTTGACATTGACCGGATATAGCGTTGCATCGATTGGTCACGCAGTCCCATGGACAGGACGTGTTACATCCATACGAGTATCCGTACTTCCCTTCTGGGCAAACTGCCAAATCAAACGTCATCATATACTCAAATGTACAGGAGCATGTTATGTAATTACAATCTTAAGTGCAATATTAGAGCCAGATTCCTACACACTATAAAATCTAGAGATAAGTGTAGTTAATAAAGTCGGCTGGAGCCAATGGCGAGGTCGGTAAGATACTCTACCGCGATCAGATAGTGCGGGGTTTCAAATCCTGGACTCTCCAGTCACTGACATCGCTTTCGAGTGAGGAAACTGACGTTAACCTTAGCTTTATCAGCTTTAGATTCTTACAATGAAGAATAATATATTATAAATGCACGAATAATATTATAAATGTATAATAAAGTAATTTGTAGATTTAAAACCCATATTCATTTATTCTTATTCACATTCATATATTCATAATCATATATTCATAAATTTGTAATTTCTAAAAGTATTATAATGAAGAAATAATATATACATGTATATAAGCGCGTATCTGTTTTACCTTTAGTCTATCTATTTCGCAAAGTTTCAATTTTACTATACCCAAATAATTGAGGCAATGTAGACCAATCAATAAGCAGAACTGTAGGATGTACTAATCACCTACATTACATATATTGTTTATATCTCTATTATTTACTATTACTATAGCCTATTTATTTTCTTTTAAAAAATGCTGTCATTGATAGGAAGAACAATATATTCTAACTTTTAGAAACAAAATGTTACGTTTTTATGTGCTATTTATTCTGAAATACGTATGCACATATAATGCTTAATTACTTTTATGATTATCTTGTTCAAATGTTTGACAGAAACCGTCTGTTGCCCTGCAAAAACCTCTGCAAACATATGTACATTCTACAAATTTAACTACAAATATAACTGTAACACGGCTTACTTGTATGATAGCTCGTTTAACGGATATGTCTGCGGTCTAACAGTCAAAGCTTAGTAGTATTATTACAGTTCCATTCGTCAATCAACTGCTGCTAGGCTTTTAGTTAGAAAATACGTCAGATCTCTCGGTGTCCCT
This sequence comes from Enchytraeus crypticus, assembly GCA_905160935.1. NCBI lineage: Eukaryota > Metazoa > Annelida > Clitellata > Enchytraeida > Enchytraeidae > Enchytraeus > Enchytraeus crypticus. The sequence goes on along the minus strand of CAJHZI010000743.1, from coordinate 478,298 downwards.
TATAACTTTTAAAAATCGGTGCAGACGTAAAATTAATCTTAGTATCTTATAAAACGAAGTCAAAAACTAAATATATCAATTAGAATTGAAGATTTAATTCGTCACTAAATGTGTCTGGTGTGGCCATGGACAGATTAGGCTATTTTTCTCTTAGTATGTTCGTAACAAAATGGATTTAAGAATATCTCATAATTATAGAATATCTAATAAAAACGGAATATTATTTAAGAATATCTTATAATTATAAAAGTTTATTGATTTACACTATTCAAACCTGAATAAACACTATTAATAAAAGATCCGCCACATTTCTCAGCAGAGTTTCCTTTGCAAGGCGTATCACAACCACTGGACTTCAGAGGATAATACTGATTTCCACACCAGCAATTATTACCATACTGAAATACAACATAAACCAAATGTCAGAATTACGTGGAACTAATTTAATCTATCTATATAATATATATATATATATGTATATATAGGCAGTGCACTATCTCTTAGTGCACTGCCTACTGTCAGGTCCATGATATATACCGCCTCCACTATTCTATATCTTCCTTTTTCCTCTTCAGATCCACATACGAGTAGATCATTAAATCATCCATAACATTATTTTTGATATATCATTATTCTTGGGCAATTCTTTCGTACGACGAGGAGGGCCCCTATGTTGGGAGCCAAGTTTTTTGACGCAGTCTCTCTCTCTCTCTCTCTCTCTCTCTCTCTATATATATATATATATATATATATATATATATATATATATATATATATATATATACACACATGTATATATATTATAAGCAGAAGCATCACAATCGAATACCGGATACGAATAGACTTTCTCAATCACCGCATCCCAGGTCGTTCGTGGTCTACCTCTGTGAAGCTTTCATTTGTTTTAGAAAATTTGTAGCACTCTCCGGAACCATATCACTCACCAACCGACTACCCATTCTGACGTTGGCTTGGATATTAGTGCTTGTCACTTTTACGATAAGTGCGGTCTAAGGTTGGCCTATTCTTCAGAAAAATCGGACACAACATGGATATCATATAGAAAAATATATTATAAAATATATAACAATATATATAAAGCCAGAAATAAAAATCTTAATTCAATCTTGTGCACCTGCAGACCGGCGAATATGTATCCCAGGTTTCCGCAGGCGTCCAGACATTTCTGAACAGTAACGTCCGCAACATTGACATTGTGTGAGAGCAGTCGATAGCTGTCGTTATGTCCTCTCAAAGGCTGTCTCTCGGTGAAGCATCCGATGAAATTCTGTTCTGAGTAACCTGTGAGAAAAATATGCATCATCGGTGATTTCGACATCGATTATTCATTCAATCAATCCTTAATATAAATAACTTCTGCGCAGTAAATTTAATTCGAATACTGCTAAGATTAAAATATCGCTGGCTCATTGCGTAGCGTCCACAATCTTAAGCAATAAATTAGTATGCTCCCTGTAATTTTATAGATTCTATTCTCAGAAACAAACAGCGCTGTAGCGCTTCATCGCCTATGGCTGGAGCCATAGGCGATGTCGGTAATATATTCGACAGCGGATCAGAATGTGCGGGAATCAAATCCTGGTCTCGCCCGTCACTGACATCGCTTTCGAGTGAGGAAACTGACGATAACCTTAGCTCTACCAGGTGACCTTGTCAGAGGAAACTAATGTCATAGCTACAAACCTTGTTTTTTACCAGGAGATCTTCTCTCTTCTACAAGTAAGTGCGTTACTATTGTTTTAATTTTGTCTTTGATTCTATTTTGTGGAGAGAAATATTAGACAGTAAAATTTCAGACCTTCAAAAAACCGGTAAATCAATAACTGAATAGAATGCTTTAGTATTAACTTTATACATGTAGTCTTAAAAGCAAGAGATATCAGCAAAAATTACTACTACATTATAATGTTTGCGAAATCAGTCATCAAGGAAAAAGCTACGGGTTATTCGTTAAGTTAGCTCTAAAGCGGTTTATACACTATCATTCACTTCCATACCTTTACACATCAGCTGGCTTTATCATGAAGTGAGAAGCTGTCAAAAATAGATACTGCAAAAATTAAGCGAACAACTCTTTAATTAAAATTTTGCATGTTCCTTTATAAACTATGATGTCTTTTTTATCCTACTTTTTATGTTTGTACTGCTTGATTTGTTTTCTGTTATTTTTCTTCCTGTCAAATGTTGACGAATAAAGAAGTGGTTATATAAACGTCACTCGATGAATGAGATACAAGAAACAAAATCTCCAATAGTTATCTTAGGCTGTTTTTAAAATTGATGCATTACTTTTGCCAAATTTATTAAATATTATTAAGACAGTATATTTAAACTAACATTACGTAATCGGTTCATTTACCTAACGAAATGTCCATAATTTGACACCAGAGGCAGACCGCGAGGGTAAGTCGAACAAATTTCAGCATATCCCTTTTGCCGATAAAATAAACCATTGTAAAATAGTCGATATTCCAGTATTTCTAATGTAGCTATGAATTCCTCCTATACTTGTTGATCAATTTCACAAATTTATTTCAACGTTACGACTATCAGAAGTCGTATCAAAGTCCTATCAGAAATAAAGTCAACTCAAATCACACTTTACACGAAACTGTGGACAGTCCTTTGCAATAAAATCATCTTGAATGTCAAAATGTCCTTCATTCTGTAAACTAAAGCCTGTGTACACAATGTCACTAGTGACAACGTCAGTATAAAAGTTTATAACAAAAGTCAACCGACTATGGAGACTCGCAAGAGGGAGGGAGGTACGGGGTTATAATTCATATGATATAGCAAGATACTGTTAGCCGACAGTTTGTCCTTTATACCCGTGACGACTGAAACACTGGCAGCCCTTGCGCAAGTCAAGCAGTCAGGCTAGTTCAACTAATCGCTCCGGATTATAATATTGCATGACCGGACTATACTAGTTCCTTGCTTTGTTCCGCAGTCGTTCTGGTTTAGAGCCTAACTATCCTACTTTCGTTCATTCTTTCTTTCTCTCTTTTCTCTCTCTCTCTCTCTCTCTCTCTCTCTCTCTTTCTCTCAAGTGTTATGCCAAGTGACAGGTCCAAGGTACTTAGTCATACACTGCGTCAGCTTTCACGCTCCGTCAAAAGCATTCCATAGATCAACAATGATCTTTACAATACAATACAATTTACAATTTTCTGTAAATCACTTCGCAAAGGCAATACCTTATCTATAACCTATATAGTCTAAAGGAACCTTACTAGACTGCGATGTTCTATGTAAAATATTACGCAAATATACCTTGTTATTAAATCCATTTTAATATTACTTAAATACTTAATATTATATCTACGACATTTTATATGATGTTCAATCTGGTAGGTCTACTGTTGCATTGAGCTATCGACTTGATAAACACACAATAACGTACTAAAACTGTATTAACACTATATAAAAGTTTAACACAACATGCAATATAGATAATGCTAATAAAGAATGTACAGGTAGTTTGTTGAGAAGCATAATTGCACAGTAAAGCTAAAGACAAATTTCAATTTAAAGATAAAAGACAAATTTCATTCTAAAGATAAAAACAAACTGGGATTGTAAGAACTTCCAATGTTAAATACATGTATATTGAATCTAATGTATACTAACAATGTTACTATAGAATAATTGCTATTTTCAGATTAGAGGAAATTAATAATTAGAATTAAGATCGAACCCAGGGGGGGCCCATGAGGCCCTTCCCCCCTTAGGTCTATCGATCATACGTGACTACTGCATGGTAGGCTTACTTCATTTTATCTTTATTTTAAATTATATGCATAGACATTTGTATTTGTAAATATGTATATAAGATTTTAAAAGAGTGAAAATAAATTTTAAAATGTGGGCTCTGTCCCGTAGAAGGCATGGGCTTTAGCAAAAATGCGGACATTGTTCAAAATATTTGCCTCCAAAAATTTTCGTGGATATTCTATTATACGAATCAGCATTTCATTAACGATATTGCTACCACGAAATATTCCAAGCAAGAATATGAATAAAATACAGAATTTTAGAGGGATTTTTAAATTTTTTATTTCTTTTATTTATTTATTTTTTAATACATGTACATGTAGCTGATTTAAAGATCCACTCCTTTGTAGACATGAAGAAGAAAACGGAAGACAGATAAGAGTGGAGGCGTTATATTCCATGGACATGCCAGTAGGCAGTATTGTGTGAGAGAGAGAGAGAGAGAGAGAAAGAGAGATTCAGTGCATAACGTATAGAGTAGCTTAATAGTTAAATACTACTCATTGTATAACACTGCAGCTCAATTTAATGATCAATTTAATGCTACTATTTGTATAACTTAAAGTTTAGCTCATTTGTTACATGCCATTTACCTATAACGTTATTGCCTACAATATATAAACGGAATTTGTACAATTAATGCTACTCTTTCTAAAGATCGTGCAGTATGTCTTCCGCTCAGGATTAGATTCGTTCATATTTACTTAATTTTATTTCTTAGTTTACATAACAATTCATGATATTCAGATTACATAAGATTTCCTTTACAAACTTAATTGCTAGAAATACACTATAATACTCTACAAGTATAATGTAACAATTATGAAACTATAACACAAACTGCAGTTAATAATGATAATAATAATAATAATGATAATAATAATAATAATAATAAAGGTTTAACGTCCGTTTCCTAATCTAAGGATGATGTCAGGGACGTCCCCACAAATGTAATTGATTGAAATCTTACTATTAGCAATAATGATAATAAATAGTTGTAGATAAGAAATAGCTGTCGAGAAGACCCTAACTCAGTATTCACTAAACCTGTTTACGAAAATTATAAATTAAATAAACTGTACGTTAATGGCGGTATTAAATATACTCCATGCGTAACAAGTGCGCCTATTTTTGTATAATAAAAATTGTACAAACAATTATTAACTTTTTTAAATTAATGCAAAAAGGATATTAAAAATTACTTACACTGAATTTGGGTTTTGTACGATAGCAATAATAATTATTACTTAAAAATAAATAAACGAAACATTAGAACATTAGGCCTATATAGTGTAACTTTTTGGTTAATCTTTTTTATTTTTAGTATCTCACTTAGCATAAATTTAATTTTCAAAAATATTATCTAAATTCATACAACCGTGTTACTTTATTTTGTCTTTTTTTATAATGTTCTTCTATTTGTCTATAAAAGACATTTCTATTTTCTAAGCTGATATAAGGACTAAAGCAGTGATGGATTCAGAAAGCGGAATGTTCTTTAAGGAGGGAGGTACGAAATTTTTAGGGCAGTGTCGACATTTTTATTACACCCATGCCTTCTTCGTTCAAAATATTTTATTTACACTCACTTTTCATTCTTATATACATATTTTAGATATGGATGTGGAGTAGAATGAAAATATTAGATGGACGCAAAGGTTACAAATAAGGAAGTTCTGAAGAGTTGGTACAGATAGGCGGTTGACAAAAGCATTAAGACTAATACGAAATTAGAATAATCGCTGGATAGGACACCTTCTAAGGATTGTTTACTAAAAGAGTCCAATGCATGTAGAATGGCAGAAAAAGGAAGCAGAGGCAGACCGAGGTTAGGAAGGTTAAATGATTTAAAAGCCACTCAAGTGAACATAAGAAGGAAAACGGAAGACAGAGAAGAGTGGAAGCGTTATATACCATGGCCCTGCCAGTAATGAGAGACAGAGACATAAGTATTATGCATACAACTGCAGTAGCTATAAACAGAATGAAAACAACGATAAAGAGCAGTAGCACGCAGGATCAGTTGAGTCTTTCATGTATGATCGGCGGGTCTGGGGTTACAGTAGCCCCCCCCCCCCCCGTTGGATCCGCCCCTGGACTAAAGTGTCGAAGTTAAATAATCTTCTGTGATTTTCTTAAAAATTTGCTCTCGAAACTGCATTTTATATGGGCATGCAAACTCAAACAATATTTAGAGCCGCAATTTTGAGACTTCAGCCCTAGTGTGTGCGCCACTGCCTTTCTGTCTAACATTTATGAGATATTATTTCTACAAGTCAAGATGACGGCCTAACCACCACAAGAGATAATGCCGTAGCACTTTGACTTTGCAGTTCGTCCTCTGTATTTGCAAAGCTTTACCGACCAATTCCCAGAGGTTTTATGCCTTTCTTCTATACATAATAACTGTGCATGCGCAATAATAATAGTAAGAATAATAACAAAATAATAATAATAAGAGTGCCACAGTCATCAATGACAAAATCAAGCACTATAGAGTAATATAGCATAGGCACAAAACATTACATTACAACAATTATAGTGCTGCTCTCGTCCATGATAACATGGAACACTATTGAAACAAATCAAAGCCGGTGAGCAATTAGAAGGTACAGAATGGTCAAATTCCAAAACACAGAAAACCAGTCGAAAGATAAGGGAATTAAAGAAAAGGGAGGATGACGTGCATAGTATTGGATATTCACCTGTTCTAAAGGATAGAAATAATTAAAAGGATATTATCATTAAATCGAACTACTCATCAATATATATCTGGTATAAGTAGCTGAATCACTTACGACACTTATACATTGCTCACTTGGGACACTTATACTTTGTTCACTATCTATTGAAAATGCGAGAGTAAGAAGTATTTTAGGAGATAAGTTTTTTCTAATATTAATAAAATGAACAGTCCCATCACATTCCACATTTATAAATTGTAACAACTAATCAACTAACGTGACTATTGAGAGTATAAATTATTTTAATTCTAGAGGATGACGTCTGATCAGAGTCAAAGTGACATAACTTACGATTTGCCTCCTTGACGCAGTTGTGCCCGAGACTGTAAAATCATTTCGAATGCATTCTAGAGAACCTGGGAGATCCGTGGAGATCCGAGGAGACCCGAGGAGACCCCAGGAGACCCGAGGAGACCCTAGGAGACCCGAGGAGACCTGAGGAGACCCGGGGAGACCCGAGGAGACCCGAAGAGACCTGGGGTGACCCAGGGAGACCCGAGGAGTCATGGGCGGACCCTTGTTTCCGTCGCGATAATGAAAGAGAATATTCTACTGTGGAATCCTCTGAATTGAGCATAACTAAAGTATGTAATGGGTGAAGACTGCAGAAGATTACAAAATCAGACAACTCATCTGACATGCTACTTATTAATAACTGTGGAGCAGGCGATACCGCCGTGGAATCTTTTATAATTCTCATAATATTTAAGTTGAGACTTTAGAAACGTAACCGTGTTTCAGAGACTTGTTTTTACATGCTGAAATTTTTAAGGATGACGGAATAATAGAATTCAATATCAAGTAACTAGCCAGATGGAGATAGCAAGACTAACAAAGATTCAGCAATGCTGATATTTTGAACAAGACGAAATACTGCTTGAATATCATTTTTCTCCTGCTAAAGTTTCAGTTGCACGACACTCGTTCTAAAGATTACATTTTACATATCGCAAAAGAGTTAACTTTTCCAATAGAATGCTCTCGGCCAGGCAGTCTATCGATAAAGCATGCGATAGCACAAAGCAAAGCACGCTTTTCATAGATAACTTTGACCTACAGACATATGTTATCCTAGTTCTAGCATTGAGTCCAAAGTCATCCTTTCCTGTTCCAGAAATAATATTAGTCATATCTTAAAAAATCCAGTGTCAACATCAGGTCCCTCTCTATTTATCTATCACTCTCTCTTTCTCTCTCTCTCTCTCTCTCTCTCTCTCTTTCTCTCTCTCTCTCTCCCTCCGATCTACCGCCTTCTGTCTACAGCCCATTGGAAAACCCGTCATAATGTTATGTTGTAAATGACATAAATAACATGTTAGATATAAATGTTAAAAATAACACGTTATAAATAACATCTGGGGTAGGAAATACATTTGTGGGAGAAGACGTGAGGAATTCTACTTTGAAAGCTGTCCTCAAGTGCGAATTTGTCTCCTGTTTCACATATATTATGTTTATTTTTACAATAAAGACTTTACAAGTTATGCAACATCAGTTTATGTAGACCATACTAATAACTAATCTACCCGTTAACGTATACAATCAATATACATGTAATGATGCTATTTGCTAATAATGTATCGCTTACTTTTTATTGAAAATTTGTTTCCGTAATCTAACAATTCTTTTAGAGATGGGGACACAAAGTCTGATTTTACTTTCGCTCTAAACAAAACGTTAGAGCTAACATCGTTTACAGTAAATACAACTTATTGATTTCTCGTTGAAGCCTCTTTTATGAATGACAGAATTTCGACTGCTACAACAAGTCGGCTGGGAATCGCTGGAAGCAAAAGATTCTATTTTATACGACTTTGATTGCTTTTATATAGTTGAGCCTAGTTATTGTGAATTTCTAACGGGCGCCTAATGGAAATGCTTTGTTGTTCAATAGCGCAGGCCAGGATGATTTAGTTATTGGGAGAAAATTGAGAGAAAAATAGTTTGAAGCCATAATTATTCTTCGAGTCACGGTTAGTTTCTGAAGCTGTATTTCATCTGATGACAGCACTGTTGCATATAATTTAAAAAATATAGTTCGTACTCCCCCATAAAAGTGTGATGATTCATTGTCAAGATTGAACGATATAGCCAATAGAAAATAAGTGAACTAAAATGAACTAAAAGTGAACTAAAATGTGAAGGTCGGACGCAGTTTTGTGGAAAAACAAATGTGATATTTGCATTGTCGATCTTAGCAGGTGTTAAATGTACAAAATAATCGTTCAAGGAGTGTATTTCTTATTAGAAGATACCAAATGGTAAAATTCATTGAAGCCGTATATAGTTATCAGCTTCTACAGGGTAAATGCCAATATAAATGTAAATTGAAGGAACATTTTATAATTTGTCTGGTATTTATCATTATGTTCGATGCATTGTTTTGAAACTAACGGCTGTCCGCTGTAGCGTCGTCACGTGAACGGTTTTTTTTCGACTAAGCAGAATGGAGGTATAAGTACTTGTAGTTGGCCTGTTTAAAAAATTTCTTTCATAATTAATTAATTATGACAAAAATTGGATTAATTAATTTACTTTATTTGAAAGAATTAATTAATTTTTTAATATTATTTTCCTTCAAATTAATTTCACAATTTATTCAAGAGGAATCGAGAGGTTTATAAATTATTGCATTTGCACCATAGCATATGCACCATTTAATGAACCGGAACACGTATCTATTTTAATATCAATATAATTTATCTACTTTGTTTGTAGCTTATGAATTTGTATCGTTAGGAGTTCCATCTAACCTTCATAAATGTTTGAGAAAGCAAAAAGCACAAATGTTTGTATAAACACAGTTCTGCCATTAGTCTGTTTAGATTTGTAATTGAAAAAATCAATTCAGAAAAATAGAATCAGTTTAAGTTTGCTTTTGACCAAAATTTTGTTTATGTGCTTTCAACTTTAGTTATCGTTAAAATCACTGCGACCATTGATTTTTAATGTTCAATGAAGTGGCATTTCTCGACTTTACAATTATGAACAAGTCGTACGTCTACTTGAAGCAACAATCTCGAATACTTCAATTTACTTCTTGTCCGGCATTCTTTCTCTGAAGAAGTGAACTAAGTAGACCAATAGAATTCAGTTCACGCTTCTTGTCGTTGATGGGTTTATCAGGGTCCAGGGTAAAGTATTGCGTGACACAGTTACAAAGTGTCACCAACAGCCCATATCTATAGCTTGGCCTCATCTAGTGTGGCTTCACCTAGCGTGGCCTCAGCGATGAAGCAGTTCAAGGATCTACTACCTCTCTCAATAGCAGTCTTTATCAGGTCAGAGACTTTCCATTTCTACCCTGATACCGTCTTCAATCATAGGGCAGTTCATCCTGACCGAAGTGAACAATAAGTTTGCACAGAGTCATGAAAAATTGTGAATTAATTTCGTGAATGATTTAATTCTAACTCGTGACTAATTTTTCCAATCAAATATTCCTATTTAACTTTAAAAACGTTCAATTATTATTAATTAAACATTAAGTTTAATTTATTATTAAACATTAATTAGTTTAGTTAAACATTAATTAGTCTATTGTTTATTGAATTAGACATTATTTATTAAACATGAATTAGTCTGTAAAGCTTAAAACTAGAAGTGTCTCCAAAGCAATAAATATTTCCGATATACTTAGAAAAGTAACTTAACTCACTACCGTGCACGCAATTTGTTGACAAGCTATACAACTTGACCTGAGGTAAGCCTTTTGAGAATGAATTCATACCTTTGCAAGTTAAACGGAAAGCTCCTAGACGAATGAATGTCAGATGCTATATAAATTCTCCAGATAATAATATACCAAATGACAAAGTCAATGAACATATTGTTGTTCGGAGATGGCTCTCAAGTTCTTTATAACTTTTGCTATACTTCGAGCACTGATGCGATTATTCACTTATGCTGATATTGAGTATTAGAAACAGTGTATTTCAGCAAACAGTAGCAGTTCTGTGAAATCTTCTAATACTCTTATACGCAGTACATTTGATCAGAGTACCCCAGGCTTAGTGTCAGGTAAAAGTGGGAGGAATAGACTGATGTCTACGATCAATAGACTTACGACGTAATTTATTATCCATGAACCGAATAATGACCACGTTATAATATGGATGTGAAACATGGACCTTAAGGAAGGATGATATTAGGAAACTGGAGGCATTGGAAATGTGAATTTGGAGAAAAATGGAGAGGATTAGCTGGACTCAAATGGTTACAAATGAGGAAGTTCTGGAGAGAGTTGGCACAGATAGACAGTTGATAAACGTATTAAGGGGGAAGATCTATTAATAGAGGTCATAGAAGGTAGAATGAAAGGGAAAAGAGGCAGGGTAGGCCGAGCTTTGGTATGTTAGATAATTTAAAGACCTACGCATATTTGGAAATGAAGAGGAAAGCGGAAGACAGATAAGAGTGGAGGCGGCCTTAAAGACTTCTTAACTCTTCATATGTGCTTCTCTAACAGGTGTTACGCCATGCAGCACAAAAAGTGGGCTGTGAAACCTACGCATTTAGATGCCCTCCGATGACTGTGGCTCTAGTTAGAATGTTTAAAGATGCCCATAAAAGCTGGGACACTTCATACGGAAAATTAGGATTGTACATTTAGCCTTTTCATGCGAGAGATGTCAAAATTTTAATTCAAATGTTCTTCCATACAGGCACTTCTATTTGCCCTCATATGTTTAATCAAAGCCAGACGCCAAACATTTTAATCCAGGTAGACATACATTACTTAATATCTGGCAATTAATAAGAAATTAAATCTCGATGCTGTTCTAAATCTGTATTGACCTTAATTCAACTCTCTCCATTAACCACATCCTAACACTAACCACTGTGTAAGGTTGAAGTGTCTAATAGTTAATTGCCTACAATACTATTCATAAAAGATTATCGCAGGCAAGCTAATTCCTAACCCTTAATCAAGTAAGGTTACATATTTCAGTTGTTCAATATTTAGGCTCAAATGGCCCTCTCTCAAATTTTGTTAAAAGGTTTCTCATTAGGCCTAAACGGATAGAAAATTAGAAACATTATTGCCTTCCTACCGACTTTAGTCATCAAGAGTGAAAAGCTATATAATGTTGTTCGGATTGTGTGTGACAAAGGAGATTCTGAAAATATTGATAACGATCAAAATAATATAGAAATCTATTTATAAGGGGCGACATTAGTTATATAGAGATTATTGTGAAGACCCAGCTTTTTATCATGTGCAGCTAAAATATGTTAAAATTGCATATCTGAATGTTTTAATAGAATTATTCATATCTCTAATTATCATCTTCACATTTTTAGTAAACGCAATTGAATAAGTGATGCATTTGCATATTATAGGCTTTGTAGCATTGTCAGTGACCACTGACGTATACTCTGGGACGTGCAATTACAGATGCTATTAATGATACAATCCACGTCAGTTATGTGATGGCGAGTTTGACTATAAATTACACGTTTCCTTTTGCTGCATATCAGTACAAAATCTTTTGATAATCAATCAATTGAACTTGCTTAATCGATCAAGTAGTTCTGAAATGCGCAAAACTTCTAGCTATATTGGCTATTTTGAGTTAATCATTTCCCACAAGGGGATTGTAGCCATCTGATAATTAAATAAGAGGCTGGGAGGTCACTTTCTAGTCAAGATAATCTCTGATTTCACTAAAATTGGATACAACTGCAGACTTTTAAATTCACTTAATACTATTATGATTAAACAATTTCTATTTCTTCACGTATACAATTTAAGCATCTAAAAACATTAACTACAAAGTGAAATTTATTTTAATAAAACGGTACTAAAATTTAAATCAACCTCTGCAGCATTATTATCATTTGCAGTAGTTTAATTATGTCTCAGATTTCTCGAAGTTAAAAGTACATTTCGATGTTTTAGGACATGAATTCACTTCGGTTATTTTCTAAGAACATTCATCTTAACCAACCCACTAATCTACATTTTGCTGATGACAGGGACACTGTAGTAAACAACAATTCCGGAATTCCGCAACAGGACAATTGGGTCAATATGCATTGACTAATTGCGTTGCCCTTGTAGAATTGCAAGTCATATGTAGGCCTCACCATCTCTCTCTAGTGTTCTGCCAATTAATTGGCTGGTTTAAGGCACATTCTTACTCAGAGCTTTCACTCTCCATCAAAGGCGCTTCATAGGCCCACCAGTTAATCCCTCCACGCAGGCTAAGCGTTGTCCATAACTTATGCAGATGTTCATAACTTATGTAGATAACTTTTCCTACATGTAAAGTTAGGGAAAATATGACTACTGATGTGATTTTCCGTTGCCTGCCTCAGTTCTTGCTTAGTCGCCTCTGACGATACTTGCAGTTAACGGTTGGTTTATTCTTCAATGTCCCGGACACAAAACACGGCCTCACTATATAAATATGAAAACATATCCAGCACCGTAAACAATTATCTTTACTTAATTAATTAGATTTATTAGGCGATAATCCGTTTCAGACATCATCTGCATTAGAAAGCTTTTACAATAAACATGCATCTCTTATTGGTCCATATACCCTACCTTCAGTAAAATTGATCCTAATGTGTGTCGTCAAAAATGGTAAAATTACATTTTAAAATTCAGTATACTGTGATAGTAGCCCAGTACTCTGTGAGGCTTCCAAAGAAGACTCAGAGTTATCGTAGGGTCTATTCTCAAATTTTCAGAAGCAACTCCGGAAACATTATTTCATTGCAAAGTATTTGAATTCTAGGCAAATTGGTCACGGAAAGGACTCACCGATAAATATAAATCTAAGAGGTCAGATGGTAAGAGAAGATTCGGTCAAGAATTTCAAATCTTAAGTGGATCTACGCAAAGCAAAGAATTTCACGATAATTAATTTATTTGTTAGGGACGATAAAATTTCACAACGATCTTGTGTTGATCTTACTTTATCGCAGGTCACGTGATCTGTGATATGAATCACATTTTTCGTTCAACGACGTAGAACGAACTGGTCCACTTAGTACACTTTGGACTGACCGTCAAGGACAATCCGTTACGACAATCGTTTGATATTATCTCAAAAGTTGTGTCATTGTTGACGGTGGAGATACGCACAGATTTCCAGTGGAGAAATTAAATGCAATTCGAGTAGAAGTTGGAGATGAGGAGAATGGCGTGATCCTTGTTATATTATGCTGTTAATTAACCGGTAGACCTAATAGCGAATATTTGTGCAAAACATGAATGCTCATAAGGTGACCTTTAAGGTGCTTATATGGTGCCTATAACTTATAGGGCGCTCATATGGTGCCACCTCCTTCGAAATATTCTCAGTTTTCTGGGCCCACGACTAGTTGTTGAAGAATACAGCACTTAGCGAGTATGATTCTTGACCAATTCAAATAGCGGCACTCATGTTTGAATGTAGTCTGCTTTTGATGCTCTGGAACTAAAATAGCTCTAAACATTTCAGACACCGATTTACTTTAACTGCCTCCTCCTGTAGGAAGCTTTTGACGTCTCTCTCAGATAACTCTCATCTATTTCCTATAACGTTAGAAATACTGTATTTAGACTTTTCTGAATTTAGAACTCTGTATTTAGAATGAATATTTATATGAAAACGCTGCATTTAAAATGCCTAATTATATTAATAAATTGCATCACCTTCAAGAATATTTCTATAAGTGTCTTTTAATAATTTAGTTTAAGCCTATAACGTGTATATCTGTAGATTTTGAAGTAGGAGATGGCGAGTATCTTATAAGACAATTGCAGATTGAACTTGTGGCGTTTTTTAATTCCTATCAAACGAGACAATACCTAGTTGAGCATGCGCCAATTATTTAATTCTAACACACAAAACATTTAAAACTTTTTTTACGTGCAATCCTTCATTTCAATTAAATAAAAAAGCTTTGTGACGTAGTGAAAAATATGACTTTACGAGTAGCTTTGCCTGTTATTAGATGGTCTAATCGATAGCATGCTTGAGTGAGAAGCATGAGACAATCTGTTCGATTCTCTTTTCAAATCCCAATTTGGTCTACAGCAGTATCCATTGCGATCTGGAGGTAGTCGCCGTTAAATTTCATAGCATCAACAGAATTGATAAATTATTAAGATATTCTAGAGTCTTGAACTCATCGAGCATTAAAAAGCTTTAGAGTCCTATCCGTGACCACTTTGCAGGCATTATTTTCATTCGAACGGTAACTAATTCTCTAAAAATCATTTTGAAGGAAAAATTTCATCATCTTCTAAACGTGTTGAAGATTATTATTACAAGTTTGCTTTCTTAGGTTTTGACAACAGAATATTTGGTTTCATTTTAGTTCAGAGTCCTTAATAACTGATGTCATGCAAAAACTCAAAAATTAAATTGAATTGCAAGATTTATTTAGTGTCAATCTCAAGTAGATTAAATCTAGGTTCAAATCCCAGGACTAGCGCATCATTGCTTAGGTCCTGATGGCTAAATGACGTCACATTTTCTCTTGCTTACTAAAAGTCTGCCGGTCAACTTTTGATGAGCAGATCTTTATTTATCACATTATTCATCTATAATGAATAAAGTATGATGAATAACGTCTTTGATGTTTTGTGTGATGTCAGGGTCACTGCAGAATAGATCAACCGTAAACGCAACGCATCATATGAAGTGAAAGGGCAAGAACTAAAGAAGATTACGATAATTAACCTTCTCAGAAACCGATATTTCAAAGTTATTGACTATATTATGGGTTTGGATAAGGCACAGTCTCTAACTATTTGATTTGATGGAGTGCTCTTTGTGGAGTGTGACAGGAGACTGTGAATTAGAACATGTACCTTGATTCTCTCACTTGACTTGGTGAAACGCTACAGAGAGAAAGAGAGAGAGAGAGAGAGAGAGAGAGAGAGTGAGTGAGTGAGTGAGTGAGTGAGTGAGTGAGTGAGTGAGTGAGTGAGTGAGTGAGTGAGTGAGTGAGTGAGTGAGTGAGTGAGTGAGTGAGTGAGTGAGTGAGTGAGTGAGTGAGTGAGTGAGTGAGTGAGTGAGTGAGTGAGTGAGTGAGTGAGTGAGTGAGTGAGTGAGTGAGTGAGTGAGTGAGTGAGTGAGTGAGTGAGTGAGTGAGTGAGTGAGTGAGTGAGTGAGTGAGTGAGTGAGTGAGTGAGTGAGTGAGTGAGGAGTGAGTGAGTGAGTGAGTGAGCGAGCGAGCGAGCGAGCGAGCGAGCGAGCGAGCGAGCGAGCGCGAGTGAGCGAGTGAGTGAGCAAGTCAGTCAGTCAGTCAGTCAGTCAGTCAGTCAGTCAGTCAGTCAGTCAGTCAGTCAGTCAGTCAGTCAGTCAGGCAGTCAGTCAGTCAGTCAGTCAGTCAGTCAGGCAGTCAGTCAGTCAGTGAGAGGGAAGAGAAAATCTTTGCTAGTGTTGAGATAACTCTCCACGTCACTCAGTTACTCTGAGCAGCTTTCTCCACGTCACTCAGTTACTCTGAGCAGCTTCATCCACACGTTCAGCTGAACCTCTAAACCTGTCTCAGAGATCAAGTCAGATCTCTCAGTGACGACGATCAGTCAATCTGAGGATATATATCAGCACGAGAGTAACGGGTAACACAATTATTTCTATATTGTGCATGTCCGTTAAAGATACTATTATTTATGTTACTCATTCTTTTTATTATCAGTGATGACAATATGAATTCCAATAAACTGGTTTGAAATAATATACTCTTATGTTTTCGGATAGTGCTATGAATTTACATTCGTAATGAAAGCCTTTTTATATATTGTCAAAAGCTACAAGGCCGATGTTAACGTCGGTTACATCTCTCGAAAGCGATACCAGTGACGAACGTGCCCAGGATTTAATAGTTTTCGATCCTTTGATAGATTGGTTGTTTAATTGATTGACGGATTGATATCAAATTAGCCATTAATTAATTTAGGATTCAGATGATATATGTAATTAGATATAAAGCACGGAAATTAAGCTATTATGAAAAATGAAAATTAATTAGGAGGGAATGTATGAAAATCATTTCTTTCGCATAAGTTGACCTTTCAAGGCTTTTACCGTTTTGTGGCAATCTAGTTTAATTATTGCTTTAAATTCTTTAAGTGAAGGTTTTTTCTTTTACGTTCGTAGTTAACACAATTAAATCTTAAAATAGGCTTAAATCTTGTTTTGGCATATCTAATTCTGCTATTTCCCTTCTCACATTATATCTCTCATGTCGCGCACAATCGGTTGTTATTGGTCAAAATAGCTCTTTTTAACTACCCCTCCTACGTGGTGTTCCTCAAGATTCAGTGTTAGGTCCATTGCTCTTCTCTTTGTATATCACTCCTCTTAGTTACCTGCTTGCTCAGTCCTCCATAAATTTTCATTTCTATGCAGACGACACAGAACTATATATTTCCTTTTCTAATCATGATTCCGATCAGAAACTGGCTCTTCTCTCATCCATTCTAGGCAAGGTATACTCCTGGTTTTGTGCTAACCGTCTTGCTGTTAATCCCTCCAAAACTGAATACATTTTAATTGGCACTCCTTTGCAACGAAGTAAAATTACCAGTAACTCTGTTAATTTTCAGAATCTTGCTCTTTCACCTTCTCGATCCGCCAAAAACCATGGAGTCATATTTGATGAAAACCTTGACTTTAAATCCCATATCTCTTCTGTTTGTCGCGCTTCTTTCTTTCAGATTCGTCCGATTAGGCAAATACGTCCATCCCTTACTAGAAATTCAGCCACTATCCTTGCTAATTCTATAGTTCATTCAAAGCTCGACTACTGAAATTCATTATTACATGGGTTGCCTACTTCTTCTCTCAATCGTTTGCAGCACGTCCAAAATTCTCTTACACGTGTTGTTTGTAAGTCATCTCGACTTCAATTTCGCTCTCTTTCTCTACTTCTCAGTCTTCACTGGCTCCCTGCTAATCAACGCATAAAATATAAAATAGCTCTATTAACTTTCAAAGCTCTGCGATTTGGCAAGCTTTCTTACTTATCTGAAATTCTTCTTCCCCATCGTCCCTCACGTGCACTTCGCTCCACCGATGCCAATCTTCTCTCAGTTCCAAATATTCTCAAGTCATTGGGCAGACGTTCATTTTCTTACGCAGCACCCACAATCTGGAACTCTTTACCTGCTAATCTTCGCTCTTGTATTTCTCTTTCAACATTCTCTAGCAAGCTTAAAACTTACCTTTTCCCACCATAGACATAATCAATCTACCTTGACCATTTATTGATCACCGGACTGGCTTTCGTTTAGGACCTTACTTCTCCTCAGTGACATCATCCCTGGATGAGGAAACGGACGTTAAACCTTTATTATTATTATTATTATTAATTCAATTTTGTTAATTGAAGTCGAGCAAATGTAGACCTACACGCGTAAATGTCACTGAACATTTTCATATTAAAGTCTCTTAGCATCGACACGAGATATGAGCACTCGCCTCGAGGGCTTCTTATCTACTCCCTAATTCAGTAGACAGATGAAGCCATCTAACCATCATATCGCCGTAAAACAATCAGATACAATCTCTTGATTAATCAGAGAATTTCATCCTTGATTCTGATGCTTTAAGCTGTAAATGTAACAGGATTTGCAATGTGCGTCATTAACTGTGGTATAATTGAAAGCATCAACACATTGAAATATCTTTAGTTGCCCGGGACTGCAACGAATAATTAGCAGTTGTGGTTCTCTCTCTCTCTCTCTCTCTCTCCCTCCCTCTCTCTCTCTCTATTGTTCTGTACAATGTCGGATCCAAGTAAATATTCCTACCTGATGACCACTTTCACCCTCAGTAGCAATACTCCATTGGCCATCAAGTTGATTACATCACAGACACTAAGCAATTGCCTAACTTTAATGTCGTTTTTAGATTGAAAAATATGGTTTCTGAGATGGTTTCTTGTTCCCTGCCTCGTTTTCTATTTTGTCGTCTTCTGCGACACTTGAATTTTGCGGATGATCTATTCCGTGGTGATCTGAACATAGCACGGATATAACAGAATACTATTGCCCCAACTACCGCACGTCTAGTAAAAGTTGACTACTCGCTGTATTGGATATATTCAATCATCACAGAAGCCATCGTTTTAGAGTTCTTTTCGAAAGCTCTATTTCATTAGCAAATCTTAATGAACCCTTAAACTAAGGGTTCATTAAGATTTGCTAATGAAATAGAGCTTTCGAAAAGATCAATATTTCGGTAGATCGAGTGTTCTCTATTTACACAGAAATAAATTTGTGAATAGGAATAATCTTCGTGAACTGCGTGTTTGGAAGAACACAAGTGGAGAGAATATTAAGAATTAGTCAAGTGTTGTATGTATACACCTACTTTTGACCGTCTTTTAAAGTAATCATTCAGTGCGAAATCTTGTAGGAAAATAAGTCAATTCAATAAATAGTTTAAATTGCATGCTCTACAAAGTTCAGTTAAAACTGACTAAAACTCGTTCCAAAATTTGATTTCAAATTATTGCTGAATGATGCCTTCTTACATCTTTAAACATCAAAAGATAGGAGATGGTTTTTCATAGGAAGTCCAAATCCAAATCTCTCTGGAGTTAGGATCTAGCAGTGCGCTTTCTCTTCAGACGCACAGGTCCCGCATACTATTTATTAAGTGAACATTTGATCCTTCGATCGGACGCAGTCCTTCCGTTATGGAATCTAATCACACTGTTACATTTCAATTTTGACAGATATGACGCCAATTTAGCCGCTTCTGTCTACTTTCGCCCTTTTACTCAAAACTGTTAAATGGCAAAGGTGATATTAAGGTTAGCTTCAATGCAAGAGGAATCGGCCTAACACAGCGAAGTTCAAATAATACTACAAATGGATCTAAGCCCGCAGCATGTCAGTAAGTTGTCCGTATTTAGAGCAGAAGGTGTAGGTTTCAAGTAAGTCGGGCTCCGTCAATGTAATTCTCTAAATATCGCCAATAATTCTGTCGTATTAATTGTATCAATTTATCAAGGAATGCGGGATAATTATTTTTAAGTATCAGTATTTAGTAGAGAAAATTGCATTTTCTCTCTATAGCTGATAGTAGAGATTTCTTTGTAAAGATTTAATGAATTATTTATTTCAGTGTCATGGCTGGAAAGCACATCAGTGATGGGAGATGAGTGGATTTGAAACTTGATCATATTCTATCCTACTTCCTAGATCTCCCCGGTGTTCCATTTCAGACACTATTGAACTTTGCCTTGAAGCTAAAAGAGTAAGTAAATATTTACTAAATTAGGCCCAACTTAAATTAATTACATGAGTAATTAAATAATCTCTTAATCATTTAGGCTATTTAGGGAATTTGAAGAGTTCTTCTAGTGGATACACAATGTTTAGAGGATATAAAAATCTCTGCGAGAAGGACTTTCGCCCAACTCTTTCCATTTCCTTTGACTGTTATGCGAAATATTGTGCATCGTTCATAGTTTAATAAACCTTCTAGTTTTCCCTCATTAGCTCGACTTGGTTTCCATAGTGTTCGACGTTGTCATGATCAATTTTGCGGCATCTGTCTCCAAGGCACAACTTATTTCGACTGAGATAATGTATTATAATATTATATTAATATTACCTGAGCTTAGTCTAAGTTTGAAACTATTTTCCCATTCAAGAGTTCATTAAAGTAGCATATGCATCTGAAAATAGGCGAGAGTTTTATTCATATGGCGTCATGCTGGATATGCTTTCTACATGTATTTCTTGAGGGTTGTGCTGAATTCTATCACTCGTAATAACGCATGTTCATTATTGCATTTCCGGCTAAGACATTGCGAAGTCTCCTCAAATAACATTTATTCCAGGTAAGACTGCAACATAAGAAAGCCCATTTTTCTCAAGTATGTCAAAGTGCACGTCAGTAAAATAACGCCCTATTCCATTAGTTTCGTTCTTTAATCATTCCCCAGCCAAGATAACTCTGCTAGGCCTTATTATAAAAAATGAAGCACTTTAGCATGCATTAAAGTAAAACTATCTCCCTCATTCTCTCTCCCTCTTATTGCACTGCTTAACGTCATGTCCTTGGCATTTACACTCTTCATACAAACTCTTCGATATAGAGTCTGCTTAAGATGTCTCTGACATTGTCTTATGACGAGGAACCGGACGTTAAATTCCTGCTTATTGATTTATTCCAACCAATCTATCCTCAGCTTTTCTTTTCATCCCTGTATAGGAATTTGTTAAAAATCATCTAATATCTATTGTCTGGGTCTGTAATACTTTTCTTTTTATTCTTTCTTATGTTACATTTTCCAGCAACCCAGCTTTCTATATTTTGTCCTATCCAACTTCTATTTCTATTTCTTATAACATTTATTTAATATCTAACGTTCCGACCCTCTCAAGAACTTTTAATTTTTAATTTTGTGAGTCCAACCAATCTTTTCATATTTCTCTATAACCACATCTCCAATGCTTCCAGTTCCTGATTTTCTATCTCCTAAACTTCCGCGTTTCACATCCATACAAAAGTCTCGTCCATACCAATGTTTTAACAGCCATCGTGTTTTTATTAATACCTTTTTCTATGTGTTCTTGCCACTTTCCGAAACTCTCATTTTTATGGGCAATTCTGCATTTTATTTCCATCTCACACTTTCCAATTTCTATCATCCCTTATGATGTTATTACTATATATATAATAATAATAATAATAATAATAATAATAATAATAATAATAATAATAATAATAATGACACACATTATAGTTAAATGATCAACTGCGTTGATATCTATCACTTTAAATATCACATTTTAAATCCGTTATGCAATTTTGTCCATTTTTCGTGTAACAAGTCCAGTGAATGTCCGAAATTTTACTCTCAGATAAGCGCGGCTGAGATTCGAACCCACTACGGTTCAATTCACCTCAGGGTCTGTCCTTTAAAACTTCATGACGTTATCTGTACCTCTAACCATTGCGCTATTGAGACATTCTATGCCAGCAGTATATGCAAATATTCATTCCATAGGACTTTGTCCGTTGAGATTAGAAGGCTGTCGGAAGAGATCAGAATTATGCGTCATTTCCGAAGAAATGACTCAGAAAGCTAAATCAAGAGAGAAAGAAAATTAATTTATTCTAGTGGAAGTATATACAATGATTCCATAACGACTAATTTCTGCAATATGGTCGACTTACTGGCCGATAGTCTTCCCATTAGGAAGGTGATAGCAAACGATGAATAAGCATATGCACAATGTACATGCAATAACAAATTTAGAATGCCATTTGGCTAAATATTGAAGTGAGAGGGAGACAGAGAGACACAGAGAGAGAGAGAGAGAAAGAGAGAGAGAGAGAGGGAAAGAGAGAGTTATAGAGAGAGAGAGAGAGAGAGAGAGAGAGAGAGAGAGAAGAGAGAGAGAGAGAGCTCCTGTAAGAGAAAAAGACAGGGATAGAGAGGGAGAAAGAAAGAAAGAAAGAAAGAAAGAAAGAAAGAGAGAGAGAGAGATAAAGCTAGAGAGAGAGAGAGAGAGTTGCTGTAAGAGAGAAAAAGCGAGAGACCTCAAATGCATAATATTTTTAAAATAACTACTGAGTACATATTAAAACATAACCTTTACATTGTTGATACTGCTACTAATAAATTGTTCAACTGTGTATTTAATTAATGTAAGTATGGTGTTCACATTTAAAAGTATCCAACCAATATGCCTGCTAAGGATATATGAATGCACCCATGTATATTTTATATTTGCAGCGAATTAAATTCAGCAGAAAAATAGGATAACGGTTTGGCTTATACTCAGTAATGGAATTATGTAATTCAACGGAACCAATGCAGATTAACGGGTTCGTAACTTAGCTGAAATTGTTCGATCAGCTTAGCTAATTTTATTCATAATTTATTTATCACTCAAGTTCATTGTTCATTTCATATTCATTTATTCATAATTTTATTCATAATTGAATTATATTTCAATAGAGTCGAAATTGTAATACTAAACGTGATCACCAAAGGCCAAAACAAAATTTAACGGCAGTTTCTTGACTCGAAAGCGTGTCAATGGCGACAGGACCAACGATTTTGAAACGTACACCTACTGATCCGCTGTCAGACAACTAACCGACCTCAGTTATCGCTCAGTCTGGCCTCAATCAGCTCTCCTTCAAGATATTCTAAAAAGATACATATTATATATATAGGCCTACATATATATATATATATATATATATATATATATATATATATATATATATATATATATATATTCCCCGTGTTGTGCTCCGTCCCCGTGTTGTGCTCGGGTGTGGTTGGGCCACTGCAGAATAGGGCAACCGTAAACAATCTGCCGCGTGTGCGTAAGAGGAGCCTAAGGCAGGAGCTGATGATGGCAAGAGGGGACCCACCTCACCATGATATATTTTCCCCCAGGATTAAATGGTAATTAATCCACCTAACTGAGGAAGGCAACGGGAAACCACCTCAGAAGCCATATTTTTCCCAAGCTATAGGCTACATAAGGTATGCATAAGGCATAGACTTTGTGAAGGAATTAACATGTTGGTCTAAGGAGTGCTCTTATGGAGCGAGAAAGCAGACTTTGAGTATGAATATGTACCTTGAAACTGCCACTTGGCAGTGTACTGAAGATATATATATATATATATATATATATATATGTGTGTGTGTGTGTGTGTGTGTGTGTGTGTGTGTGTGTGTGTGTGCATACGAGCTCTGTGTGTAATGACTGAAGGAAAAAAATTCTGAACAAACAATCGAAATACTTAATTATTTTGTTTATCAAATTAATTGTTTGCAGTTGCTTACCGTAAGTAAACTAATTGCTTTGTTAACAGATCTATGGCCATGGGTTTATAGCGAAAATATATATAATTATATAGTTAAGTAATATAACATGAGATACGAGAGACATTTATTGATATCGTTAATTTCAGGCTTTCACATATATGTGCATTATTCGACAATTCTATGACAAATTTAACTTGCTAAATTTATACAAGTAGCTGTGGCTGCCTTCGACTATTTTATTCTTACTGAATTCAAATTAATTAGTACGATGAAATTTTGTTTGGAATTAATATGGTCAAGATGGTATAGGGTAGCACAGATATAGCATGTCGTGAATTAATAGAAGTCCACCTGATGCAGCAAAGAAGGTTTGCATGTCCTTCAATACGACCAAAGCTCATGATGAACCAATTCTTTCATCACTCGTTAGGGAAATTACATGTAATACCGAAATAAAATTAAACTGGAAGCGCTGAAAGCTTACTAATGAACTCATGTGGGCTCACATCAAACGGCAACAATGCAGCAGTGGACGCATATGTCTCAATCTAATTGCAATTTTAAGAAGTTTGAATAATATTTTCTTCAGGAAAATGATGCAACAGCTTAAAAGGGTTATGCAAATCGTAAAAGGGTTAATAACTTTTTTCAAGATCAAACGTTACGTTAACTCTGCCACTGGTTTTCTAGTTTTCTACTTTAACTTGACGGTAATTCCATAGTAAAAATTCTTGCATAGGATTCTTGCATAAATAAATTCTTGCATAAATAAATTCTTGCATAACTTCTTAATTCTTGCAAAAATAATTTTTGCAAAATTCTTAATTCTTGCATAGGGCTAATTCTAGTATAAAATCTTGCATAAATTCGTGAAAAATCTTGCTTATTGAGTGGTAAATTTTTTTTCAATTCTTGCCTAATTATGCTATTGGCCTGGGGCCAGTAATAAAATCGAGTATTATTTTAGAATTTGTTCATTTCATTCTTCCTTCTTCAATTTGTTAGAACCTCTGAGAGTAAGTTTCTAGGAGACTAATGTTCTGCTAAATAACGAATACATGGCACATATTCCTACTTGTTGTCTGCTACCACACTAGTGCTGTTCATTCCATAGTTTAACAGCTATAATCCATAAAATATGACGGCTGTTCCTTTACAGCACCTCCGTGTATTCTTTAGCTTGACATATGACTTCTGTTGACATTTTTCATTGTACTCTTTAGTATTTCAATTAGTCGTCTGTTACGAAACACTTGCAGCTTCGGGTTAGTATATTCTCAAGTGTCTCCCAATCTAAGAGGATTAACATAACTTTTCGTGTATTTCTCGTCAACAGATACTCGGAATGTAACGTCAGTTCTGTAAGAAGCACTCACACCGCTGTGGAAGACAGGCCTTTCAGAACCGTCACTCTCGTCTTCTACTTGTCCACGTTTGGATTCGGAGTATTCGGCAACTCCCTCGTCATTTACGTTGTCTCCAAGTACCACCGCATAAGAGCCGGGTCCGTCAGCAACTACTACATTTGGAACCTGGCCTTCGCTGATGAGCTCTTCGTGCTCACCATTCCGTTCATGGGCTTCACGTCTTTCACTAATGATTGGATATTTGGAGAGTGGGCTTGCAAGGTTATTAAATGTTATTTCAATGAACGTGTTAATATCGTTTAGTCCTTAAGACTCGTGTCTGGGATTTCATTTGATTGTTATCTGTCATCTGCTATCAGTTACTAGTTTACTTATTTATTCCGGTAGGCTATATTTAATGAAGCATTTTATGTTTTAATTTATTTTAATACTTGGATAGTAGTATATCAAAAGGAATGTTATAAATGATTTAAAGATCCACTCTTGTGTGAACATGGAGAGGAAGAGAGATGATGGAAATGGATATAGGCGTAATAAACCATGGACCTGCCAGTTTCATCGCACTAAGAAAGATAGACTTAGATAAAATAATTGAACTTTAGCAGATTTTCACACGCATCTACTTATGCACTTTATTCTATAATTTCTATTTTATGACTTACTGTTCGTAGCATTAATTTGTTTTTTATAATATTTAGAATTTGTGTCAAATTTCAAATTGGATGCTAAAGCTCTTAAAGTGCACGTACTGACCAATGTATACTACATACAGTTAATGTTATAAAACTTCTTATTCCTCTACTTCTCTTGAATTCCAGTTTAGGCAGGATCGGAAAACGAATAGACCATCTTCGCCCTCTGTTTTAAACTATTCCATTGGTTTTAGAAGTTTTTAAACAATTTCTGGAGCCTAGGCCCTCACCAATCGAGTGCCCTTTCTGATGTTGATTTGGATTTTAGTGCTCTGTCGCCTTTTATGACACTTGCAGTCTACGGCTGGTCTATTCTTCAGAAACCCAGACCCAACACGGGGAATCTATAGAAAATTTAAGCTTTAAACCTTTGACATATAATTAATGCTAATAAGCATTGCTATATAGCTGTTAGTATAATGTAAGTAGTTGCTGTAAAGCTAAGTTAAACAACTTCTTCTACAATTGCATGAATCTAAACCTCCCGACTGTAAATAAACTAGCTAACTGAGAATGAAGACATAATCAGGTAATAAAAATAATAATCTTCTTCGTCATGCATCGAAGGGAACGCAGGGCCATGTTAATTTCGGAGAACTGAATTATGGAGTATTAAAATTTACCAAAAAGGCTACATGCGAGGAGGTTCTCAAAAGGCTACAAACGAGGAGGTTCTGGAGAGAGTTGGCACAGATAGACAATTGATAAATGTGTTACGAAATAGGAAGAAGAGTTGGATAGGACACATTCTAAGAGAGGAATGTGTATTAAAAGAGGTCATAGAAGGTAGAATAGAAAGGAAAAGAGGCAGGGGCAGGCCGAGATTAGGTATGTTAGATGATTTAAAGACCCACTTATATGTGCAAATGAAGGAGGAAGGCGGAAGACAGAGAAGAGTGGAGGCGTTACATACCATGGACCTGCCATTAGGCAGTGCACTAAGAGAGAGAGAAAATTTACAATAAATTTGCTTTGATCTTGAAAGATTCATCGGGCAAAGAATCAGAAGTTGAATTCTTATGCCTAAAGGTTGACGTTATGTTTAACGTCAGTTTTCTGCTCGAACAGCATGTCAGTGAAGGGGACAACACTGGATTTGAACCCTGCACCTACTGATCTGCTGTCGAACAATTTGTCAACAAGCCATCGTCTTAGTCTGGCATAGCATTGAATAAAATCTCTCTTATCGAGACAGAGGATAATGAACAAGATTTGGTTCATAACATTTGATAGCATTATTCACCTTTTATCTCTTTCTTCAAGGTTGCCACAGTTTTCTACGAATGCAACAAATTCGCCAGCGTCTTCACGCTGATGGCTCTCAGCATCGACCGATTCCTGGCCACCTTCCACAACCTCAGCAGCTTAAGAGAGATTCGGGTTGGGATCGGAGTCTGCGTCGTCATCTGGACGCTGTGCTTTATCCTCTCGATTCCCTACTGGCTCTTCAGCACTGCCATGACCATGTCCACTAGCAGGACCAGCTGTAGGGTCCGGTGGCCACAAAACCAAGAACTTCACTATAGACAACTCTCAATGTACGTCAACCTCATCGTAGGGGTAGCAATCCCGTTCGTTGTCATAGCAACTTTTAACATCCTTCTATTGATTCGAATACGAAGGAGAGCATCTGTTGGAAGTAGAGGTAAGGTATTAACTGAATCCGGAACATCGTGGAAGCTTAGGATATTTAGAAAAGGAATATGGCAAAGCGGAAGTAGCGTTCCTGCTCAAGCAACCGTTGTCTCACTTCACCAGAGCAACGTTGCTCGTATAAATTCCAGCATGTCGCGGGTTGTTGTTGCCATTGTTGTTTTATTCGCCGTGTGTCAGCTGCCGCTGCACGTGATGGAGTACCTGACAGTGGAGATGTTGCGGTGGTTGAAGGCAGGAGGAACTCCGAGCAGGTCCGTCACTCAGTGGTTCTACTACGGCAACATGATCGCCAAGAACCTCGTCTTCCTCTCAAGCTGCTGCAATCCAATTATTTACGGAATTTTCAACAAAAATTATCGTAAGTTCACTTTACGAATTTCTAGAATATCAATTTTTACAATTTTGAGCTGAGTCAGTTGGTGGATCTATCAAGTGTCCAACTGCGAATCTGTTAGTGAAGGGTTCAAATCCTGTGCTTGTCCAGTAAACGCTATCTTTGAGGCAGGAAATTGACGTTAAGCGTTTAACGCATTTAGCGTTTTATTAGTTATTATTTACTACTTGTATAATGCGTAAATGTGCAATGCTAAAATAGGCCCAATGCATGTTTAATATACAATTTATTTCTTATTTCACCTATCTTCATTCGGTTACTGAAACACTGGCGAAACCAAGTTTTGCGCATTAAAGGAGTAGGGTCAACCAGGAACACGTCTTGCGATTATTTACTGCTCGGTTGATGAAGTCATTTTAGGATGGCAATTGGAGAGACACGCGAGCGAATGAGAGAGAGAGAGAAAGAGAGAGAGAGAGAGAGAGAGAGAGAAACATGATAATGAGAGAGAACCATGATTGTTTATTTGTAACTTAAAATCCAATTATACACGATGCATAACGAGACTGAACACAACCAAAACGGCCGTCAGAAAGAGCGACAAAACTGCTACCTTCATTATTCTACGGTGACCATATTGTCAAGAGTGACTTGATCTCGTTTGATGGAAGGCTTACGATTTCTTAAAACATAACATACAGATAACGGCACACTAGGCCAGTAAGCACAGATGCTTGTTTGAAGCCCATTTCCTCCTTCGTCTTCATCGCTATTAATAATCGTTGCCTTTTTATGGCGCATCAATTGCAGCCGGCGCAGATTTTTAGAATAACCTTCCAACACTCTGGGATATTTTCCTTCTTAAGCTGTCAACACTCGGTCTTCCAAGGTGGTCACCCACAACGTACTAACCTAGGTCGATGTAGTATAACTTCAATAATTGACGCGCAATTAAACCAAGTGCGCTAAATCAGTCATCCTATGACTATGTATTGGTTCCTGCTACGCTAGAGATACTCCTGACTGATGCTCAATTCGTGCTGCTTCTGCGGATAAGCTGAATTAACTCGTCACTCGAGAGTGAGCGAGCTAGCAATAAGAGAGAACTATGTTTATTGCTGATCAGTATTCACGCCAACGCACGAAAAACAAATACAGCCGATAAAAAAGGTCAAATAGCAGTAAACAACCCACTTTATCTTTCAGAAAAACAAATTGCGATACAGTCACACACGCAATTGAACAATAGGTCGTCTGCTTGAGAAATGAATAAATTAAGCTATAGCACGAGCGGTCACTTCATTAGATCAATAACTCACAAAAGTGAGAGCACGAATAATAAAAGTCAACTTTTAAGTAGCAATAGTCTACTTATAATAATACGAATATGAAACTATTAATTAATATATAGTAAAAGTCAGATAAATAGCAGCAGGATGAGTGAGATAAGTACATGTAGAAACAGGAGGGTACTACCCAGTAAACTTGCAAGGCTTAAGACACAAAGAATACAGTATGACAAGGTGGAGTTATAAAGTTCATTTTTCTGGAATCAAGATATATATGCAGTTTATATTAATAAATGATTTTTGCAGTCAATAATAAATGATTTTTGCTGCAGGTTCCTACAACCCCGTCCCGGGGGCTCCCGGGGGCAGCCCCGGGACGGGGCAGCTCCTGCCCGGGGCAACCTTCCCGGGGCGGGCAAATTGGTTTTGTAGACTTTCTGTAAACTTGTTTTGTCGGATATAAGGATATAGATTATTCGCAGTTCATCGGTTCATTTACTTTGAAACCATAAATCTTCAAGGCTTAATCTTCTTCAAGGATGGATCAATCATTGTTTTTCTGTAGAAACAAATAGCTGATGCTCATAAATCAAAAAGACTAAAGAAGTACTGACTTGAAGATACGAAAAGCATAGTCACTAAACGAATGAGATGAGTCAATAATTAGCAACTGTGCTCCATATTCTATTTATACCGCATAAATTATGCAGGCAATCATGTCTCAATGATTATGCAGATTAGATTAAAAAAATTGGTTTCTTAACATTGGTTTTTTTTATAATAAAAAAAGTTTCTAAACTACCCAGGCACCAAAGTGACCGTCAGAGAAGACGATCCGACAGAGATTTGAACTCACTGTCTCCCGATCTCTTGCAAGCGCATTAACATGTCGGTAACTCAACTGGTAAACAACCGAAATCACAAGCAACTAGTCAGCAATTGATGAGGAAGTCTGTAATTGCGAATCTATAATGGTACCCATGGTACATACATGTACATGTATGTACAGACTAATAATTATAATTTATGTATACAATATACATGATATATATACACATATATATAACCCTATATATACTGTATATATACATATGCATATATATACATAGACGTCGTATATATATACATGCAAATTATACATGCATATATGTGTATTAATATATAGATATATAAACCTGAATATGCATGCATATGTTGTATGTGCATATAGGCCTTCATATATATAATTATTTTACATATATATAACTATTGTATATAATTCTATATATTTTTATATGTATATATATATATATGTGTGTGTGTATATATATATATATACATGTATGCACTGTATATACTGTATATATATATATATATATACTGTATATATATATATATATATATATATATATATATATACATACTGCATATATATATATATATATATATATATATATATAGAACCAAATCTTAGCTAGAGTCGTCATCATCATCGTTATCATCTACTTTTCAATATCAGTTTAACACTACGGTCTGGATAAACTTTTTCATTCGTTTTATAAAAAGTTTTATTCATTTTAGGAGCCTAGGCGCGCACCAACCGAATTCCCCTTCACACGTTGCTTTGGAGCTCAGTGCTTTATCGCCTTTTACGACTTCTGCAGTCCACGATTGGTCAATTCCGCAGCACCCTGGACGCAACGCAGCCTAAAAACAAAAACAAGGAAATGAAGTAGTCAAGAACATTAGGCCTATGCCATAATTTCGTACTGAAATGAATAAAAAGGATGGTTTCTACCTTTTCTTTAAATCCCTTTACTTTGGACTGATTTTCTGGATTTTGGGATTTGCGCCGTTTTTAGACCTTCTTTTTGCTCGCAGGCTTGATTCTGTCTCAATAATGGTCGACGTTGTCATTGATGACTGTAGTACTCTAATTGTTGATATTTCTGACATGTTTACAGGGAACCTATACAAGCAGGCGCTATGCTGTGCAAGCCCTGATGTCTTGGAGGGTCCGTCAATCAGGCAGAGCAGTGGACGGTGAATTATCTTATCACAGGATCGATAGCACGGATTCAGACAGGGATATCATGAATTCCAGGAGTTGTCAACTAAAGTCAATGCATGCATGATGGAGTGACATGATTTCCAAGGGGATGTCATTTATTACGTCATCAAAACTTGTGACAGATGATATTTAAGAGTCCAAGAAATTGTTGTTCGAGGGAGGAGGGGAGAATTACGTCTTTTTGACCTCAACGATGGAAAGGTTTTCTGAAGTGTAAACTGGCTTTCGCAAATTTTTGACAATGTTTTGCTTTGGAGTACGTTTTTTAAATCATTTGAAAATCGGAGTTTTCGTTCTTTAATCAAGCTACTAATATCAGGCCTGTATAACTAATACTGTAGTTACGTCTACTTATTTAATTTATAATAATTTATATAAATCAGAAGGTAAGCATCTTTATAATAACTATTTTCGCATTTTCACGTCTATTCCTTTCCCCCTTATGCTGAAGGCACTGTGATTCATATAATCCTGATTCTTGCGCATTGAATAATTACATAGGCTATCTTACTGACATCGCCCTGGCCAGAGCCTGTGGCGATGTCAGTAAGATACTCGATCGCGGATCAGTATGTGCGGGGTTCAAATCCTGGGCTCACCCGTCACTGACATCGTTTACGACTGAGGAAACTGACGTTAACATTAGCTTTTTTAGCTTTTTAATTATATTCGAGATGATGAAATAAATTAATGACACTATTGCGACTGTACATTTATTGCTTCGCATAGGGCACACCGATTTCAATAGCTACAAATATTAAAGATATGCTTTACGATATATTGACAACAGCTGCGATGTGTTGTAAAGCTTTAACGTCTTTGTGTTGCTCTAGACTAATTTAGCAAATGGATGATTCAACGTAAGCCACAGCTTTTACGCTTCTCAAATAACTCAATCGATCAACACTTCCATTTCATCACTGAGTATTACACGTCTACTCGAACTTTAAGTAAGCGTAGTCTTTAGTTTAGGAAACTAAATCTCTTCTGAGGCGATTTCTTAATATCATTCTCAGTTTTATGTTGATCGCTTCTTACAATAAATTTGTAGTTTACGATTGGTCTATATAGGCCTACTCGTCAGTGTCTAGACGCAACAGCGGTATACTATTGCAAATATTGTCATACAAAGATATACCAGTCAGGGGAGTATAACAAGTGGATTCTCAGTTTAGATTCTGAGAAATACGCACATACATGTACATTATATTGCCGTATGAGTTACCTTGAAAACGCAGCAGCAGCAACAACTACAATTAAAGAGCTCCTGTCGTCAATGACATCATCGATTACTATTGAGTACTGAACCAATTCAAAACTGACGAGCAAAAAACAAAAGGGTCCAACCCCGGTGAAAAATCCAGAAAACCAGTCCAAAGATACGAAATTAAAGAGAAGGAGGCAAATATAAAGAAAATTAAGAAAGAGTCAGGTCATTTTAATACTGCACAGTTCAGGTTTAGCAGCCTCGAGACCTGGCCCTAGTCTCGACTCTCCAGGACCTATCTGTCTGGGACCGGGTTTTGCCGGTCTTGGACTGGAAGTTTCCGGTCATTGTCTTGGTCTTTAACGATTAGTCTCGGGTATTTTAAGATCACAACGTATTATTGTGACTATTTTCAAGAAGTTAATTTGTGAATGGACAATTTGCAAGAATTATACCTGTAGGCCTAGTAGGCTACAACGACGTATTTTGATATATTTATGTTGTTGCTAGATTGTTGTATAGGACTACATAAAAAATATCAGCTTGCTATGGGACTGTTTGAGCCTGTGAGGTACATTTCGCTTGTGCTATAGAGGCTTGAAAAACTTTAAAGAGAATCGGCCGATCAAGGAATACTCTACACAAAAGAACTACATGTATAGGAGTGACAGGACCTACTTTTATCTAGATAAATATATAATTAGCTCTTCAGATAGGACCATATCTGAATTAAAATGAGGCAATAAAGTTGTGAGGTCCTGACGTATATCAATTAGGTTAATTATTTTCCGCTTCCTTTTTAAAGTCGTTGGCTGATTAATAAGCCGCCCGCTTTCTTTAATCGGTCTGATAATCTGATTGATATATGTCACAATTGTCACATAACTCTGATTACTATAATGTATTCTATACAATGTATTCTATGACAGACAATGCGTTTGATCATACAGGTCAGGATGTTTTGATGGCTATATACATGTATATCACGTTAGATTTGGTAAATGATATTTTACATTTTCTTACTCCATTTTACAATGAATTTCAATTAAGTATGAGCGCTATTAACGATGCAGATCTAGCAGTTTGTGAAATAATTTTTTTTAAATTCTGCAATGGCTTCTACCAGCTCTTTTTAAGTTTTTAAACCGGAATTATCTGCTAAAACTGTCAACCAGAAATTATAAAGTTTGGGTACAGAGATTTAGTAATAAAAATTAAAATTAATAACTTATAGCGGGTGCAATAATATGACACTACGCTTTGAGGGTTTATTGGGCTGTTTTCGTAGCGTCCTTAGGTTCCCATGGACCCGTAAAAGTGGTCTCAAAAGAAACTATTGCTGTCTTATGAATTCGGCTATACAATTTGATTACATGTGGTAGCAGTGACACTAGCTTAACGGGTTTGCGACGTAGATCAACGGCTTTGCATCTGCGCCTTTCATCGTTGCAAGCATGAGTTTGTAATTAAGTTTGAAAACTTTCGAATGATTAGGCCTATACACGTGACGTCAATAGCGAGCCTTTTATCTACAGGCCTTTAGTAACGAGCCTTTGATCTACAGGCCTTTAGTAACGAGCCTTTGATCTACAGGCCTTTAGTAACGAGCCTTTGATCTACAGGCCTTTAGTAACGAGCCTTTGATCTACAGGCCTTTAGTTACGAGCCTTTGATCTACAGGCCTTTTGTTACGAGCCTTTGATCTACGTGTCCCCACCTCCCAAACCCCGACAGCGCGGGTCATGCCTTTGTTGTCTAAAGACTAGACTTCAAACACTAGACTGTCTCGTGAAAGGCTACAGAGTCAACCGTTAGCAACTTATCAATCATCGTTTTATGCAATTCGAAGTTTAGCACAATAGCATAGTATTAGAAATATTACTGCATTAATCTGACAAAATATACCCAACTACAATTTATATTAGATATCTTTAAGAGGAACTTGAAACTCTGCACTTTAGCAGTTTATATATTATAATAGTGCTATTTATTTAATCTTCAATTTTCAATTCTATATTTAAGCATATACACTGTACATGTACAGTGGAGGATCCAGGGGGTATAGCCCCACCTTAGGACCGCCGAAAAAAAAATTAAAATAAAATAAATAAATATAAAAAAAATAAAATATATTTTCATTGTTTTATGGCAATTTCTATTTGTAAATATGTATGCATGTAAGGGCAGTGGTAAAGGGGACAGGGGGACGCGAGCTCAAATATGTTCAAATATGGAGCCTCTCTAGGGGCCTATATTTGGTATACTAGAGACCCTATACAATGGAAGGGGGCCGTGAAAATGTTAACCGTTTCACTAACTCTCAATTTTCACTTTCAAGTGCGGATAAGATAACGGAATACACTCAATCTATGAGGCGAGCACAGTAGTGAAAACATTTTGAGCCCCCATCTCCTACTACATTTGTTCGGGTTGCGTCACATGTCCCGGACAAAAAAATTTCGCCCCACCACCTTAAAAATTTATGGATCCGCCACTGTACGTATAAATGCGCCGCTGAACAGATTCCATAGCCTTTTGGCTATAGCTATAGTCGGACACTTTTATCTACTCTACGGTCCGTAGGGCCTACTGAAGTAGGCCTAAACTAGTAACTGATTTCAAATTGACAAAGAAAATAGGCCTATATTGTTAACAACTTTGCGTCACTTTATATCGATGTGCTGTAAAATTCGTCATTAGGTAAACGTACTAATGGAAATTATATTGTATTCAAAAAGCGTCTTTGAACTAGTGATCAAAGCACAGGCTCCCAAGAGTGAATTGCATGAATCATTGCAATTGAAAGAACGGCATAAGGTCTATTATTATTAATAATCGATTGAATGCGTCATTCTGACCGACTATCGTGTAGCGGTGTAATTATAGTACAGACTAGCGCCTTTGATCTAGTTGACTAAAGTACGGTCTTCAATTACCGACACTGGTGTGCACTGGAAGTAATTTAAACTTACGGTATCTTTTATGATGTCTCGCGTTTGATCTGATAAAAGTGTTACCAGGATAAAATACTTTTAGATTACATTAGTTTCTAAAACACAAAAGTAACAGTAGAAGCGTTTTTTAAACTGAAAAGTAACAGTAAAATTAAAAGCATTTCATTTCTTATTTTAAGATCGAAATGTACAAGTAAAAGTACAAAAAGTATTTTCTTTCAATAATAAAAGTAAAGTACTTTTCCAGCACTGGTTCAGATAACAATGTTCCAGATATCTTAAAGTAGTTCTGTCAATGGCATAATGATTATATTTGAAGATCTTTTATTCGTCAAATTTGACAACTAAGAAAACTAACAAGTGGCGTACAAAGACCGAAACAGTGCAGAATACAAAATACAAGTGCAATAACTAAACAATCTTACACTGGAGCGCTTCTACACAAATTGTTACAGACATTTTGTTTCATATTGCGTAACGTTATTCGATTAAAGATTGGTAATTTAATTCTAAATTTACAATTCTACATAGAGTTCTCAAGTCTTTTGAAAAGATCGACCGTCTTAATACGCCTAAAACTAAATTACATGACTTAATTCCTACTTTGTAAAATTTCAAAACATAAATAAGCACGAATTGAAGCAAAATCCATTCGGCCTAATCCCGCAACAAATACCCTGACAGAATCCCAGCGATTAAAACCAAAAATTCGACGATACACTAAGTTCCAACATGCATTAAGATCAACAAGCTGCTCTTTGGAATAACTAACGGCTGTAGATGAATGTAGCAGAATCGGAAGACAATGCGACTCCATTAAAGCGAGTATAAGTGTGTCGTCGGTACACCTAGTTTTCCCTAAAATACAATTAACTGACAAATAAAATTTCCTTTTAATTGGAGCCGTATCTACAAGTAGCTTCTTTCTGGCTATAAACGCGGCACTCAAGTATTTAACTGTTGTAGACCATTCTAATTTATTACCCCCAAGCGTCATGTTTTCAATATTATATTTACTAGCTGATCCTATGACAGCACAGCTTGACTTGTAATTAAATTCTAACATGGTGTTCACACTAACTGAGTAGCAGGTATTTAACATTTCTTGAAGACCAGCAACGCTAGCCGAGATTAAAAGTAAATCATCAGCATACATAATAATGCCAACGTACTGACCACAGAATTGACATCCAATATTATTATTTTTTAAAGCAAGAATAAATGTATTTATAAACACATTAAATAACGCAGGAGAAATAAAACTACTTTGTCGAACACCACTTCTCACTGAAAACCCCCTAGATACACACCTCCTCCATCTAACATTAACGAATAGTTTGTTATACTAATCATGTAGCAGTACTATAACCCACATTGGAATACCACGCTTAACCAAAGATGACAGGAGTTTACAGTGATTAATTTTATCATACGCCTTTTTAAAATCTAAAGTTGCCATGAATATTGAGCTCCCTTTCGAATTAAAATACTTCACTGCTTGACTAAAAACAAATATAGCATTAGAGCATCCGATCCCCTTTTAAAAACCAAATTGAAGGTCGTCTGATGCTAAAAACGGTTCACAAATCTCCAATAATATTAACTCGAACAATTTAGAGACTACTGGGATCAATGTGATACCCCTATAGTTATTAACGTCATTTACGTCACCCAGTCTATCTTTTAACAAGGGGACAACAATACCCTGACCAAAACTGGAAGGAACGTGGCCGTGCCATGCCATGCTCCGAAACAGTAGACTCATATTAACTATAAGTAAAGGGTGTGCATTTACCAAATTTTCAGTACATAAACCATCAGGACAACAAGCTTTACCCAATTTTAACTTACGAATGCACCGGTCTACTAATTCTGCTGTAATCAAACCAGGTGTACATGCGTCAGGTAATTGATTATCAACATGAGAACAAAGGTTCTTAAATTCATGAACAGCAGATGACTCATCAGTTGAAACGCTATATACCGATTCAAAATAATTTGCAGTCTCATCTTCAACTTGCAAACTATCGCTGGACCCATTTATACAGACATCTTTATCAATATTATTATCCTTTTTTTGACCACGTTCTCCAAAATTCCTGGGTATTTTTACTAGCAAAGTGCTCAAATAACTCATCATTATAACGATTTTCAAATTTAAACAAGGCTTCCTTGATAGCCATTTTATATTTCAATCTAGAACTAGTTTTGAGTTTACAAAACCAACCAGTCCCGGGACGGCCGGCATCAACCCACAAAGAATGCCAGAAAATAGACTTATCTCTCATTTCGTCCAAATAATCGTTCCAAAATGGCTTTAACGCATTGGTCGGATTACTAGGAATGGTATAATCATGAGTACATTTTAACGCATTAAAAATAGCTGTATAATGCTCATTTATGTAATTTTTATGTAGTCTATTATCACAATCCTTTGTCGTACATTCGATGTAAGATTTATCATAGAACATACCGTGTAATAAATGACATGTATAAGAATAATAGTCTGTAAGATTCCCCTTATCCCACCGCACTTTGAACTGCTTAACAATCCTATTACGTGTAGTAGCACTCGTAGGCTGTTGAGCCTGTGGTATGTCCAAACGTAAGAGTAATTGGACGATGATCACTAAAATTGTAACTAGAATCAATAACATCAACATAACTAATGAATGGCATGAGGGACTTTGACACAAAGAAATGATCAATGCGAGATGAGACTCCCGATGACTTATTGACGTACGTGTCTACAACTGAACTACGCACTAAATCATCACAAGGCATCATATGCACATCGTTAATTAAGGAATTAAAGATATTAAAACCAGCATTATTAGTGGAAACGTCAAAATTTGTATCACCAGCAATAATTATATAGCTACATGGATTATTCAATATAACATTTTCAATAGATCTATATTCGGCATTATCTGCGTAACAAGGAAAATACACATTAAATAAGAGAAATTCAATATTATTGAAAACTATCTTAATAGCAGCACAACGACCATCGGGATCGCAGGTAATAAAGTGAACCATTGAATTGAACGACGAATGCCATAAAAAAACCTACACCACCAAAGGGACGACCACTAAGAATACGAGTAGATAGCACATTACTCATTGCTGATACTGCTTTATATTTAGACTCAAGCATGAATCAAATTAAGCTTGTCTAATTCATCTTCACGCAGCCAATGCTCCTGAATTGCTATTATACAAGGATTAGAACACAGTTCATGTAACATACTCATACCGCTTCTAAATCCACGCATATTGTATGAAAATAAATTAAACAAAGCCGTGATGGAATTACATCAGTTTTCGACTACCACTGGACCTTTCTTCCCAGTATATACCCACTCCCTTAAATCACATTCATCCGGCCAAATTGCTTCATTGAACACCTGTTCAGTAAATTCTGCATTGAACGATACTTTGAAGGCGGCTGACTTGAACACGTACACATTTTTACTCTGAGCTGGCAGTTTAAAGTACGAATTCACTCGAATTCCACTTCCCATGAGTAAGGCAGTAACATCTTGACGTGTCCTGGTGCAATCGGCCGACAAATACTGAATTTTGGCGTGGGATCGACTTTATTTTACAATCGCTGGGGCACTTTTTACCGGATAAACGTCTGGCTACATTAGTAGATTTCATCCTATGCGCGTGGCCAGTAACCAAAGTAAATCCCTCGCTGTCGGTAGGCCCATCTGTACGCTTAGGACTGTCAGCTCTTACGCGATCGGCCCAAGTTCTACTTGCTTCGCTGTTTTGTTGTACAGGGCTTGCTTCAACCCTGGGGTGCGTGGACGAAATGACGCCGTGCGGGATAGATATAGACCCTCTTTGTACCCCCTGTTCAACGTGCACCACTTGAGCGGACAGCTCTACCAGTTTGTCGTTCACAATCTTTATGTCATGTTTTAACTCATACACGACGGCAGAAATCGAAGAAACATCTGCATCAGTAAAATTCATTGGCGGTAAACGTCGTAAATTAATGGCACAGAATGGAGGTACCTCCCCCTTAACCACGTCTAGTCTCTCCCACAGGTCAGCGATGTCATCCAGGTCGAATTCTTCCCCTCGCCGGTCCGCCTCTTAATATTTCTAGGAATGTCCACCTTCAAACCCCAAGATTTCAGCTTATCCGCTACACTAAAGAGTACATTCTTAGCTTCCACAATCTCGATCACTGAATAGACGCTTACCACTCTTGATATTAAATCAGCTTTCGCTGTACCACTTGCATTGTTCTGCCAATAGCACAGCGGCTCATTCACTACAGGTGCGCTATTTGCCATTATACTGTTTACTACACAAAGTTTTCAACTCCGCTATGATACTACGATATATATAAGGAAAGTCCACGAGAATAAAGCTGGAACTATAAACTCTTCTATATTCTACCAATATTCTCATCGGATAAGTCCATATACATTATTAGAGAAAAACGAATATTTTGTAATCCACAGCAGCTAAATTATTGTTATGATCCGCCATCTTTTATTTTAAACCTTCTTCAAGATTGTTAATCAGAGTAAAAATTTAGGACTAATAGTTTGTATATAGTTAAAAACATTATATTCAGTCTGCAATCGCGAATAGTCTGCAATTAAGACCTTGACAAGGGTCAGGTATAGACGTTTTATAATATGTAGCGGTAACTCTTCACATAACACACCAAGCTTAGTGGGAGTGTGGGGAGGGGTGTGTGCTCTATTTCCGGCTGACAATATTCTATATATTCGCATATATATATATATATATATATATATATATATATATATATATAATGTATTTCTTCATTTATTAACAAAATGGTATTTTAAATAATTACCAAAAAATTAGGCCTATATTTCAATTTCTTGTTAAATGATGATAAACATATGTCTTAATTTACAGTTAATATATGTCTAGATAGAATATCTAGAGAGGATATTTTACATTTTCAGGATATATTACATTGCAGTTGCCTTCCTCAAAACAGTCAATTTTATGATGCACAGTGGCGCCGCTCAACGAATGAAAAAATACCTATAGTGATTTTTCAAAGTAAACACCTTTTATTAAAGGTCTATAGGAATTAAAAATGCATATAATTTCATAAGAAACTTATTTTCTGAGAAAATCATTCTGACTTAGATAACTGAAACGTAGCTAGCGTTAGTAACGTTACTGTGACTTGGTGACAAGATTAAAGAATATCTACATTTTACATATAATATAAACTTCAGAGAAAAGTATAATGAAAGTAAGATATTTATTGAATTGACTTCTATAGGCCTATATATAATTGGGTGATTATGAACTTGACAATAATTTAGAAGTGAAATAAGACAATAAAATGGAATTATTTTGTAATGCATATTAATTCTAAGTCTAAAATGGGAATTAAAATTTAACTTCTATTCTGTAAAAACTAAAATTTGAATTAAATTCTGAATTATTTTCAAAGTGAAATTTAAATCATATTTTTTCTGCATTAGACTTGTTTTCAGCATGACTAGTTTTTGTTATAATAAAATCTTAATATTAATCCTGTAAATCTAGTATTATCTCTTACAACAGTTTTAGTTTTCCTATTGGCAGGCCCGGTGCCAAGCGGAGACTAGGGGGCTTGTCCCCTAGTTTTAATTCTGACCCCTAGTTTCTGCATGAATGACAATTTTTTTGTGCAAAATATTACGTTATAGACCTTACAGAAAAGGTGTTTACTTTGAAAAATGGCACTTTATAATTTTTCTTTCGCTAGGAGGCGCCACCGTGTAATCGTAATATTAATCGTTTTGTGGCAGGCAACATAGTTTATCGTAAAAATGTAATATATCCTCTCTAGATATTCAATCTAGACATATATTAAATGTAAATTAAGACATTTTTATCATCATTTGATAAGTAATGGAAATATAATTTTTTTGTAATTTTTAAAACATGATAAATGACGAGACACATAATAAATATATGGGAATATATAGAATATTGCCAGCCGGAAATATAAGCACATTCCATTTCCCGCTCCCCCCTTAAGCGTTGTTTATTATGCGAACATAGCTACCACTACATAATATTACTATAAAAGGTCTATATTATGCTTCACCATGCAATAGTAAAATAATGGGAAGGAGCCATTTAACCTTAATGAAATTCCAAATCAAATGTTAAAAAGTAGCCTAGGCATCTTTTCAAATATGAAGTAGGGTAATGCATGCCAAAAAGTTTTAAAAAGTTAAAGCACGCACTATAGTTTGCAGCCATATTACATGTAAACATATAGAAGTTAAGTGCAAGTTAGAACATACAAAAGATTATTTATAAGTAGTCACATTTTAACTATTGCACATGCTCAAAGTCTGACACAACTCTTAAAGTATTCTATAGGCCTATTGCATTAATTCTGAGCATTAATGTAACCTGTACAATTTGTACTGGCACTTGTTCCCTCCTTTGCTTTCTTTTTTCTGGCAATTTTTATGTGTTAAAATGTTGTCCGGAGGATTTTATAAAATTTAATATAGATGCAACAAGCAGATGTTTAAATTTATAGTAGGCCTACATTAAGTAAATGCTTATATCATTAACACTATTGTATGTTTTTGTATTGCAAGTTTAATTATGAAGTTTATGAAATATGGTGTACCATATAGATTTTTATGCACCTTGAAAAAATGTGCCCCCACAGATGTGCCCCCCTCCCCGTCTGTTGGAACTATGCTTCGGCCCTCCTTATTGGCCCCATTGGACATTTACCTAAACTTTATAACGTTGGGCTGTAGAAAATTTTGGATACCTGGCAACGCTGATTTCGAGAGTTTTAGTTTATTTTGGTTATTATTTAGGTTTATTATTTATAAAATATAGTTTATAATTAGTATATGGTTTGTAAAGTTACTATAAACTGTATAATTAATATGTTATATAATAATTTGTTGTACTTAAAAATTCATTAAGCATAGATCTGTTCCGATGTTAAATTTGATTTTTGGAATGTTTTTACTGAAATGAAATATTTTAATATAAAGGTATATCATATAATAATAATATAATATGATAATTAACTAACTATATGATAATTAGAAGATATTATATAGTTAGGGATAACATTTGAGTGTAACATAACATAACAACTATTAGAGTGCTCAGTATCAATGTCAACATGGAGCACTATTAAGACAAAATCAAGTCGACGAGCAAAAAGAAGGTCCAAAAACGATGCAAATTCTAAAATCCAGAAAATACGTCCAATGTAGAGGGAACTAAAGAAAAGGAGGTCTAGACGCTGGTCGCAACTCATGGACACTGGATGGAAAAGAGAGATGAAAAAGATAGGTCTTCAACTGCCTATAGAACTGCTCATAGGAAAGCAAATGCCGAAGTGATTCAAACGAAGACTTCCGAAGATTGGATGGAATAAAATTCCAGATCTGCGGTGCAGCTTGCTAGAAAGAATGATTAGATAGCTTTGAGCGTGAAAGTAAGCTAGGTCTCACAAGAGTAATTAACTTAGAAGACCGAGTAACAGAAGGGCTGCATCACTTTAATCAAGTGAGACATACAAGTTTGTTCAGGGATGGTCATGGATTTATAGGTTAGCGAAGCTGTTTTGTAAATGGTATGCTCTATAAACTTTAGCCAGTGCAAAGACTTTAAAATAGGCGTAACATGGGAGTACGTGGAACTATGAAAAATTGCTCGAGCAAGAGAATTCAGAAGAAACTGTAACCGCTCGATCTCACAGCCAGGGAGATTTAAAAATAGGGAATTGCAGTAGTCCAACTTGGATTGCACAAGAGCTGCCCCAATTGTAGCAGCTGTCTCACATGACAAGTATGGATGTATTCATTCGACAAAGACCATGGAAAAGGAAAAAACATGCTTGTGAAGTTTTAGTTATTAGTTCAAGGAAGGTAAGATGCAGTGTTGTCAAAAGTACTTGGCAAATTACTAAAAGTAAAAGTAAATGGTTGGTGAAAGTAAAAGTAAAAGTAAAAAGTACTTAATCAGAATTTACTTAAGTAAAAAGTAAAAGTACTCGACAAAAAAGTAATACTTTTGAGTAAACAGTAAAAGTACTCATATTTTTAAAGAAAAAATATATACATTGATAGAATCATTTTAAACGTTCTCAAATTAGTTCAAATTACTTGATTTAATTATAATTAAAAACGAAACTG
Source organism: Enchytraeus crypticus (assembly GCA_905160935.1). Classification (NCBI taxonomy): domain Eukaryota; kingdom Metazoa; phylum Annelida; class Clitellata; order Enchytraeida; family Enchytraeidae; genus Enchytraeus; species Enchytraeus crypticus. The sequence goes on along the minus strand of CAJHZI010000743.1, from coordinate 435,266 downwards.
AGAAAAGGCTAAGGAATATTTATGTTCAGGTCTAAAGATTCTGAACTAAAACAATGTTCAATACACATGCACATGCTTCTCTAGAATTAAAAAAATAATCAATCCATAAATCAATAAAATAATCCCATCAATCATTCATGTGTCACTGCTCCAGCATAATTTTTAGGCTAAAATTGAATCGGTTCCAATCCAAAATGAACGTTCAAAAAGGTTCTCGCTTTATTTCTGAAGAAAATTTAAAAAATTACATACAAATTTTATACTTCGCATGATGTCAAACAAACCAAAAGTGGACACTGTATAAAGAATTTGCTCCCCCCCCTTAAAAACTACCTGGATCCGCCCCTGTGAATATGAATGATTAAATAAAGCTAAATAACGTACATGTACCTCAACATGTTTCTTTAAATTGATCAATTCAAATATGGATGACAAACACGACCAAGGATGTTCGGCAGACAAATTTATTTCCATGAACACGGCAATTGGTTTCTTTGTGATAGTAACACGAATATGCCAGACATTTGTTGCATGCAATAAAAACCTCTTCTACACAATTTGGAACCTGACACTTTTGTTTAAAGCTTGACTCTAGCATCTTTCATAATTTAAAGCGCAAGTAGATCAGTATTAATATTATCTGAAAATTGACTAAATAAATATTTCAAACAGTATGAAATAAACGAAAAAGCTGCTGGTGCAATGTTCCTGGTCAAACCCTGCATGTGAATCGGAAGACAGGCGTGGTGCGTCCTCTATTGAGCAATGACGTCTTGAGTATGAGCTTGAGGAGAGAGAGAGAGAGAGAGAAAGCCAAAGATAGAGAGAGAGAGCTAGGTAAGGCTAAATTCTCGAAACAAATCATCTCTGCAGCAGACAGTCGAGCTCTTTTTAGCTTAGTTGATGTCCGTGGACTAAACAATGTAGTCTCACACCTATATGATTGTTGACATTAAAATAGAATAAAAATCTTATAAATATTCTTTAATTAATTCTTGTTAAAGAATAGAATACTGCTAAAAAACCTGAAAGGAAAAAATAGATGTCGATGGAGTAACCAGGTTGGGAACCACTGATCATGGGTTCTAGCACTATTAGCACTGACTCGCATTATTAGCACTGTTAGCACTCGCATTATTATCTCTATTAGCACTTAACTCGCTTTTAGCACTGATCATATACTATGAGAAGAAATTTCAAAGCTTAATTATTGAAATGACGTAGGCCAATGTGCGGTAAGACTAGGCCGATATATCAAAACGTTTGATCTACGTCATACAGCTGTTATCAAAACCAAATTAAAAGCAGGTGGCCCATGATATTTAGTTATGTATTAAACATTTGGCGATTGACAAATCCATAGTTTTTCAAATGTAACGCGACTTTTTAACTTCCACAGATGTAAAGTAAAGAGTACTACAAAAATTACTTCGTTACAAGTAAAAAGTACCCAGGCAAATTGGGTACATCGTTACAAGTAAAAGTATCGGTTGAGTACTTTTTACTTGTAACGAAGTATTTTTACTTCGCTACCATACAACACTGGTAAGGTGTTTATCAAGGATTACACCTAGATTTATCACTGAAGAAACAGGTGATATCGTAATACCCGAAGATAACAAAAGAGTTTTCCCATTCAGCTTCAGAAGCTGTTGGGGTGTTGAAGGTGTTGAGTGTAGGAGTAGGACTACGATTAGGGTTAAGGTAGGGATCTGGATGTGTTATTTTTCCTAAACCATAGGCACGGATAAGCGTAATCTTTTATGAAGGGAGGAATTTTTTGATCAATTAATTGCTCTTTATGAGGCTAGAAAGCTGTCTGAGACTAGGTAGGCTACTAGGAATCTACAAGTGCATTGGATCTGCCACTTGATAAATGATTATAGAGAAAGAGGGATACTTCAAGGAAGAGAATATCTGTTGAAAAGAATTTACTTCCTGAGTTAAAGTCTCATTGACTTCAGAAAAGCTAACAGTTATGTGTAAACCTAAGGTTTAAACAACTAACATATTTGCAGTGCCTCCTTTAAATACCTCTTTTGAATGAACCATATATAGGATAATTTAGGATGATAATTTTAATTAATTTAGATATTTTATGTCTACTTGAATTCAGTTAAACGATTTAAGAAAATTTAGAAATGGACTAATAGGTTGAAGTGTCAGAAAAATGAATTGTCAGAAATAGCTAGATGAATTAGAGTACTGTTGTGTTTCATTCCAACTTCGAATACTATGAAACAAAGATAAACTTACAAATCAAATAATATTTAGTAATCATATGGTGCTATTCTGAAACCAGTATACCGCCCATTGGTTTGTGACTTAGCAAAAATCGCAAAACATAATTGCAATAGTTTTGATAGTGCTTATTGTTATTCAAAATTAATCAATATAAATATATTTCAGTTAATCTAATAATTAACAATAATTATTAGATTAATTGTTAGATTATTTAGTTATATGTTATTATATTTTTACATTATTATATTATATATTATTATCATGTGTTACAATATTTTGCAGATTATGAGCTGAATGCACGGCCATGGATTTATTTGTAACCATGGAAGTTAATGATCGTAGCTTAGAGATATTGCTTCATGATGTATTTATTAGCGTTGTTAAGAGATTCGTGCCTTACACTGTCCAAATCTCTGTTCAAGGAACTGTTAAGATAGAGGCTGACAAAAAGCCCATATGTTGGATTTCATTTCACGACAGAGTTGACAAATTCTCCAATGTTCTTTCACTGACACAATTGCTAGGTAATTCTACTGTTACCTATAGTGAAGTTGCCTCTAATGAAATTGTCTGTCCGATGCAAACAAATAATGGAATACATTCTGGGAATAGTATACCTACAGAAGGCAATCAAAGCAAAGATGACATCTTCCAGAATTTTGATCATCAACTTTCTACAAGAATTCTGCAGAGAAGACGAAGTGAGAAAATCTGCAAACACTGTAACCAATCTTTTACTGGTTTTAATTTATGCCGTAAACCTATTGTAAAGCAGCGATGTGACTCGTACTGTGGTAAAACTAGCACCATAAATGAGTCTAAATCGATTTGTTGTAGTAGAGCTTCAGGTTCGAGGAAGTTTATTAAGAGAATGTGCAATAGTTATTCTGCAAGAGATGGAACCCACAATCGGTGTATCAATCGTGCTTCAACTCATATGAATGTTTATTCGTCTAAATTAAGCTTTTCTCATCTTCATAATTTGCTGATAAAGAAATTTGTTTGTTATGTATGTCAAATGGTGTCTACTTCTCACGATATCAGTTGCAGTTTGACTTACTTGAACTCTACCGCCATAGCTTTGAAGTTTAATGGTAATGGTTTATCTAAGAATTCTGCAGATTGCAGATGCACAAGTGAGAAAAGGGTAAGAAGGTGGAAGATCAATAATGAACATTGGTTTGTGTTGCTGGAGTACTTGAAGATATATTTCCATCAAAATACTACGAAATCTCTGAGAGCTTTTAAGAATTTTGTTAGGACAATGCTGAAGAACGGCTGCAACACTGCTATGATGAAGCTTATGCTTCTAGTTGAACGCAACAAGAAATGCAATGAAGCAAAATGTTTTATTAAAAGACCTTCTCGTGCATCGGTTATGAACATAAAAGTAGAAAATCATTCTGAAAATTCTTTTTCTGACAATTCCCTCAATAATTGTAAGATCGTAAGTGATCGTAGCTCCGATGAAAGGAATGAATTGGTTGAAATATGCTATCTAACAGCATCAGACAATAGCGATCTAACAACATCAGACAATAGCGTAATATCTAATGAGATAACTGCAAAGGACAGAGTCACATCTTGCCTTTCTTTATTAGGAAATCAAACTAACATGTCAGCTTGTATTGCTTCATCTGTAAACAATATTCAAAATTCATTTAACCTTAATTCTATGCCTCGTGAGCTGCGGAGTACTAATGGCAGAAGTTCAAGAAGTATAAACTTGGTTGAATTGAATAACTCTCTAATTAAAGAGAGATCAGTTATCAACAACACTTCTCTGGAGTTTATTGACTTAGAAGAGCTTTTGTCTGATGCTGTTGCTAATGATGAATTGAAGATGCAAAGCTCTCTGATACAAACCAGTTCATTAGATCCTGTAGCTTCCTGCACTGTGCCTGCTAAACCGAAGCCCTCACAAGATTTGTTTCTGTCTGTTGATAGATTCTTTTCCGATGACGCTAGGGGTACAGTTCCTTCAAGTACAGCAAGTAGATTAAGTTTAGACCAGTTGACTTCGTTTACCGACGTCAGGGATTCTGCTGTAAAATCTTCTGATAAATTTACGATATCCTCTTTGACCGCATTAAGTGATCATCATGCTGATGTATCGAGAAAACATAAAACAAAGGAAGCTATTTCATTCACTCCTTCAAACGATAAATACACAGACTTGAGAGGGTATAGTGCGAATGAAATTAGCTCAGAATATGGCCAGTTAACACATGCGGGCTTAGAATTACCTGACAAAATCGCTTCAGCTACTCTATATGATAATAAGGCCATCTTGGCGCATATAGAAAAGGATCGTTCTATACGAGTCGAGGATGACAATTTTTCGTGTTCTTCAATTGAAAATGGCTCTTTCAATGGAATGTTGGATGATGCACGAATGCAACAAGGTAAGTAATATAAATTTATGTCTTCAAATATTGTGGTAAATTTTGTTCAAAATTTACTAATTTTTCAAATTAGAATACAGCTAAGCAAGTTATCTGCATTGCATAAGGATATTCGCAGCATCATTCAGTAGAAGCCAAAATATTTATCGATGTTAATAAATAGAAATTATTAGCCAATATTCTCCTTTTTTCGTCACACGAAATATATTGGGCCTAAGTTGTTACTGCATTGCAAACTGACTAGTTAGTTTAGAAGGAATTTTAAATATTTGTGTATTTGTAATAAATTTAATGTTTAAAAGACAACAATCTGTTGGATTTTTTGTGCCAAGTAATAATGCTCAATTTGAGTTAATACTGTATATTCTTATACATGTATATGTAGATGTTCTCTTCTCATTTCTATTCAATGATATTCACTCAAATATTTACAGATCATAATTATACTTCATTGGTTAATACATTTTAAATCCGTTTTACAGATACGAAGGAAACTGAGGGTCGGGCGTATGAAGAGGATGAATATGATCGCTTGAAGAAGTACAAGTGCCTGTCGTGTGAGGCCAGTTTTACGCAGATCTGTAATCTTAAGAGACATCAGAAGAAGACTCATGGTGAAGTTTGGCCTTGTTTGAACAATTCCAAACTCATTTCTGCTTCTGAAAACCCTAGTGCATTAAGGAATATCTCACCGAAGAAAATACACCCAGAAGCGTCGAAAGATTTACAACTGAAAAAGACAAAGGGTCAGTATTCGTTTTTACACATCTCTGATACAGGTGTTATTTTATGTATAATTTGATTTCAGTTAACTGAGTAGTTAATTAAATAGAGTAGTTAATTAACAGAGTAATTATGTGGTTTTGAGTCATTTATGATAAGAACAAATTTATTTTTTTTCATTGGCTGTGAGTGATTAAGCTGAAGACCTCATGATTCTATCGAAGATGTCATGCTGGTGTTTTAGACTTAATATATATTTAGTGTACAATGGAATTATTTTATTATTCTTTATACATGTAAAAAACTTTATGCATTTTGTATATACTATTTTGTATGTACTTATATATACAATTATATATGTACTATTTCTGTAGTTTATTTGGCAGTGCCTAATTATTCATTGCTAAAAGATAATTGACATAATATTCTGGGCTTCCTAGAAGTTAATTAATTGCAAGTGGAATGTAAAAAATTTTTGTGTTGTATTAACATCCTGCAAATGTTGGCAGAGTTATGTGAGATGTGGTTATTGTTTTGGTTCGTCATTGCGTTGCTCTGATTTTATCTTGTTATGGCGTCTGTTTGTTCAGAAACAGAGAGTCTCGGTAGAATTTCTATCTGCGAACCAGATGATCTGTCAAACGACAGAGTGAAGAAGTACCAGTGCAAGACGTGCGACGCTTGTTTTGTTCAGATCTCCAGCCTACAGAAGCATCAGAAGAAGATGCACAGTGACGTCACACCTCTGACTGATAGTGTCAGACTGGCCTGTGCTGCAGGAACCAGTAAGAATATAGATCAAGTGTATCCTCCTTTGTCTACTGATTTACTGCTGGGTCCATCTACGTGTAAGTTTTTGCGTAAATTTGTTCGACGTATAAAATTCACAACTGTTATGCAAAAGTAAGAACTTGCCGGGCCTGCGCTAGCTTATTTACTATTTCTTTTTTGATGCTGCTCTATACTCTCTCCATTAATATAACTATAAGATATGGGGCTTTGGCCTATGTAAGAAGAGGACATACCGAGTCATATAAGAAGAGAAACATTACAAAAAAATCATTTTTTCTCTCACTTAAAATTTTCACTTATTACTGTTTAATATCTGCTTTCTAAGGTCAAAATGATTTCTGGAACTGCATATTTTGAATATTTACCATTTGACACTCTTCATTCTAAATTTTGTTGCTATTACATTTCTCTTCTTTTATTACATTTCTTATTTCAAGGTCTTTTTATTACTTCTAAAACTGTACTTTGTTGTTATTATAAGTTTAAAGTTTACAGTCATGCACTAAAATGGCTATTTTTGCCACAGTGTAATTTATGTGTGAAAATCCAAAAAATGTGCAATCAGTTTAATATTGTGTAGTGGACAAATTTCTCTCTAATTATACACAGCACGTTTATGTTGGTGTTTGAACTGGTTGTCTATTGTTTCTTTCAGTTGAAGCCAATGATCCAATCTCAGAGTACTTAAGAAAATTAGCGTCCTCAGCTTATGAAGTCAGCGCTGCTAATCGTTTTAACCTGCAGATGTATCAAGGCTTGACTCTTTCAGCTCTAGCAAGCCTACAGCAGTTGCTAACAAATTCTTCAAACCAAATGCAGCAACTCCTCGTGGAAAAACTACAGACAAAATCTTCCAATCAGGTGGAAAGTGCTCACAGCGTGGAGATACTGCAGACAAAAGGAGCAAGTCTACCTGGAGAAAAACACTCAAGCGTTGAGATGTTGCAGTCAGAGTCAATAAATTGTTTAGGACGGCCTCAGGATATCGAACTAACTTCTCAGCCTGGTATAGCTAAATTTTTGTTAAAAGTTTTGCAATTAAATTTATAGTTGTCTGATTTTATGGACTATCCTTTGATCATAAATGCAAACTATGAGTAAAAAGATATAAAGATAACCTTGAATCAGATATTTTGCTAAGAATATTGGAAATTTATTAAATATTCATACTATTCTTTGTGTACTTCTAATTCTGTCAACTTTGTGCTATTATTATTTATTTATTATTCACCGGAATGTTCCTGTCAACTTTGTGCTATAATTATTTAATTATTATTTAACGGAATGTACCTGTCAACTTTGTGCTAGTATTATTTAATTATTATTTAACGGAATGTTCCTGTCAACTTTGTGCTATTATTATTTAATTATTATTTAACGGAATGTTCCTGTCAAGTTTGTGCTATTATTATTTATTTAATATTTAATGGAATGTTCCTGTCAACTTTGTGCTATTATTATTTAATTATTATTTAACGGAATGTTCCTGTCACCTTGTACTATTTCTATAGTGGGCGTGGAGCCGGCTGATCCACAGAGAAAGTATCGATGTCCGTCGTGTGAAGCCAGTTTTACGGATCAGAACGACATCAAGAAACATTTCTTCAAGACGCACTGTGCTTCGTCACCTGCGGGCAAGGAGAAGAAAGCGCCAAGTCCTTCTAAAAAGAGGCAGGCTGAAGAGACGAGAGAAAAGGAGATAGAAACCAACAACAGACGCAAGAGAAAACCGAAGAAGATTATCCCAGGTATTTAGCTTTGAATGTTCAAGAAGATTTTGTACAATTGAATGTAGTATTGAAGCAAGCTAGGGCTAATTAAACGAGTTATGCACCTTGGATCTGTTGCCAGGCAATCCTTTGAGAGAGAGAAGAGGGATAGAGAAGAGTGTGAGAGAGGGAGAGCAATATTGGAGGTGAGAGAGAGAGTGAGGGCGTTAGGAGAGTTATTAATTAGTGATTGTGAGACAGAAAAATGTTATAAAGTGCTCTCTCTCTTAGTGTAATGCCTACTGGCAGGTCTCTGGGTTATAACGCCTCCACTCTTCTCTGTCGTTCGCTTTCCTCTTCATGTCCACAATTAAATTGCTAACGATCCCGCACAAGAAATCGAGTGATTTTGTGTAGAAGTATATCTAATTTTAGTTAACAAGTTAACTAAAATTAAAACTAAATTTAATAACTTTCCATTTGATCTAATTTCATGCAATTCTATGACATGATATCAGCTTGAAACTCAGATTTTTGTGGTGCTTTAGGATTTTATTTCATTTGCTGAAGGATGATTTTGATGATCATTTCTTTCTCAGTGGTGGTTGTTTTCTTAGATGTATTATAAGTTGATAACTGCAGCAACCAGTCATATTCTAATTGACTCCTAATTGACTAATTATTCCTACTATTATTCTGCATTCATGCTCAATAATGAAAGTTTCACTTATGAGCTAAAAGTTTCTATCACATTTATGCATTTCTCAGCTTCTGCTGTATCGACAGTCATACTTAGATTTTTAAGTTGTTGTACAGTATGTACAGTCACTTATAGTCTTCATTCCCACTGAATATATTTCCTATTTTTGTTGCTGTTGTCTCTCCATACTTAGAAGCAATTCTTAACATTGAGTTGGTAACATTTTGTCTGCTCATAGTTGATGTGAGTGATCCGGACTATGATCGCTTGAAGAAGTATCAGTGCCCGTCCTGCGAGGCTAGCTTCACTCAACTCACCAACCTACAGCGACATCAGAAAAAGTCTCACAGAGAATTGGTGCATACTAGCCCACCTGCGAAAACTTTGAATCAACGAGATCACCAGCAGATGGCAGAGCAGCAGAATTCTTCTTCGCCTGGTAAATCTTAACTCAGAATAATTTATAATCTTGACTTAATATATAATATACGAATGCCTCTGAGCCTGTGTGTACTTTTTCAAGTACGACTTGGATTATCACTCAAATATAATTCGATTCAATAGTTGCGGGAACTTACGTGAAATATAATATGTTCTGTTGTATTCTATTCTCTTATTTAATTTGTTTTTAGCTTAACTTATTATTTGTAGTGATAAATATATTTTCTCTAGAGATAAATAGTGAGATAGCATTGAATGATATTAAAGACTTTAATGCTGTTACGATTGGCTAACTAGTCAAAAGTGCACTGTGTAGTATAATACAATTTTTTTCGCATTTTATGTATTGTTTTATGATTTACATACATCACACTATAGCAATATTAGTAGCCTTAAATTTTGAAATTGTGTTGATTGCACAAATTAAAAATAGGGCTACTTCCAGTTCAGTTTTAGCCTTGACCTTAAATAGGCCAAACCTGACGACAAGGCCAAGGTCAGACACTCTCAAGGCGGGGGCTAACCGGCCTTTAGATCAACTTAAAGCCAAAGTCAAGGATTAACATCCTTGCTAATAATGCCTGTACATTTAGAAGAGAGTGAGTGACACTTTCTTTTTACCATAAACAATTAAACTACTGCTATAATTTATTTTTCCGAAATATTTCTTATTCGCTGTTAATTTACGACTTTGTGTCCATTTATGTTCGCAGAATCAGTCGTAACGAGGAGGACTTACGAGCAAAGAGGTTTTTCAGGTTCTACGCTCTCAGATCCTGTCCCTTCTATCCAGCATTCAGTACCAATCCCTTACGTCTTCAACATTCAACCTTTGGTTTCTGTCTCACCATCGCTTCCACTTCCACAATCGTCTGCTGGAGAATCTCCATCTCACTCCGCATCTCCTCCGACTCCATCATCGGAGAGATCAAACTCCATGTCGTCAGCTAGATATCGTCACGCGTGCACGCTCTGTGGAATGCTGTTTACTTTTAGAACTAACTTAACGAGGCACATGAAGAAAGCTCACAGCTGTGTTCCTATAGATTCACTCTTGTCAAATGATATATCATAACAACGTTATAATATCTAAATAAAACAGATATCTTCTTCTTTAGTGCACTGCCAAGTGGCAGGTTCAAAGTACATATTCATACTCAAAGTCTGTTTTCTCGCTCCATAAGAGCACTCCTTAGATCAACAAGTCAATCCCTTCACAAAGTCCATGCCTTATCCATACCTTATATAACCTATAGCTTGGCAAAAATATGGCTTCTGAGGTGGTTTCCCGTTGCCTTCCTCAGTTTGGTGGATTAATTACCATTTAATCCTGGGGAAAATATTTCATGGTGAGGTGGGTCCCCTCTTGCCATCCTCAGCTCCTGCCTTTAGTCGCCTCTTACATACACGCGGCAGATTGTTTGCAGTTGCCCAATTCTGCAGTGGTCCAACCCCACCCGAGCACAACACTGGAAAAAAATAGATATACACAAGTGAAAATGAATTACAAATGAAGTGAAATGCCAGATTTTTGTTTAATATTAGGAAGTTGTTTCTTGTGGTATATCATAAATTTTAGATTTCTGTTTTATGGAATGGCTTTCAGTTATTGTAATTGTATTATTTAGTTTATTTTTATGGCTAGATTTAATCGAAATGGTGAGATTACGCAACTCGATATTGTCTCTGATTTTGGTAGCATTCATAAATATTGTTGTTTGTTTAATTTGAAGTTTTTAATTATAGGATACACGTACACGATAAGTTATTGAAAGTTAAATGCTCATTCTCATGAAATTATCATTCATTATATTATCCACAAATTCAATACCACAGGTTTAAAACTGTAGTTATTTTTCAACTTTTCATTTTCTTTTATCAGTCCTCGAATATCCGAGTTTTGCTCTTTGAACAGAAATCAGGCTGACAGAACTTCACTGCACAACAGGATATCGCAGAAACAAAATTTATTAAGTTGATTATGTTACTTTTTGTTCTATAATACGAGCCATTAAAATATGTCTCCTAGTGCATGAAATTGTGCCTAGATTTTGGCAAAGCGCATAGGTATGCATATTCCATTTTCAAAAGCTTAAAGGACTAAAATATCTTATTTTAATTTTTATTGTTGAGACTTGTATGTCACAAATGCAAGCACTAAGCCTAACACTGAATCAGGAGGGTTTAGTAGAGTTATTTTGACAGTTTGTGCTTTGTCCTCTTATCACATCATCTGCCCTTTATTAAATGAATGGCAATTTTCAATTATGAGCTTTACTAACCCCAGTGATAATTTTTGACTGCTTTTTTCGATTTTAAAATTTACACAGTTTTGAACCTTCTTTTTGCTCACAGGCTTGGATTTGTCTCAATAGTGCTCGATGTTGTCGTGGACGAACTAAAAAGTAGCACTCCAATTGTTGTTACTATATTATTATGTTCTATGGTAACTTGGTAATTGCTATTTCACTGGCATCTTCTGCCCTTCATTAAATAATGTTGATCTTCAGTTACGACCTCTACTAACCCCAGTAATAATTTGTGCCTTAAAGCTAAAGTTAAATAATGTTAAGTAATGTTAATGTTAATAAAGCGCTAATTAGATAAATTCACGTATGTTAACAGTTTTTTGACTGATATATGGTTGACCTTTGTGTACACATGTCAGAAACAAACTTAAGCTAAATTAATTACGGCATCTGAATTTAACGTCGGTTTCAGCGTTCAAAAGTTTGTCACTGATGGGCCTGGGATGTGAATATTGCAGGTTTTAATGTGTTTTTTAGAAGCTATGCATCAAGCCTCTAGTGGGATGCTAATTAGTTTCTATTAGCCAACTAACATCCCAACTTAGCTAAAACCTAATTTGGCTGAGTTTTTTTGTCATAAAAATCTTATTTTATTAATTTAATTGTGATTATCATTATTTGCTACTATATTGTAAATATTTTATTATATTATTCGCATATTCTTATAATATTGTACTAATCGTGATTCTTGAGCTCTTTTAGGGAATTTTTCTACAACTGATATGTTAGCTCGCTTAATTAATAATTATTTATATAGTATATAGTGTATGACGTAACGTATGACCTTATTACTATTAATTTTATATCTACATTAATTGTAGAGTAGTTTATGAGATTGTATTGAAAATTATAGCTGTGTGGTATAAAGGTATTTAAAAATATATTTTATGGTTATTGCAATTTTGTTACATAATGTGTTATTGCTATTTTTGAAGAAAGATAAGTTGTGTACTTCTAATAATTCGGTCTTGTGAAGAAATATAATGATTAATAATTTATTCCATTTATTATATTAGTAGCTCCTTTAAAGAGTTCGCTATAAAATAAGTTAGCTGCCAACTTTTCATTATTTTATTCCAACTACACAGTAGAGTTATAAACAGTGTGCCGATGAAAAATTAAAGTCCTATGATTAAATCATTTCCATTTTACAGCCAAATGCATCATATTTTTTAAATCTCTGAACAAACAGGTTCTTGCTTTTATATATTGTTGTCTTCTAAAAAATTCTAGTAATTCTAAATTAAAGGTATTTACTTGTGAAGGCTGTTTTTGCAATGGGATACATGCAGTTAGGGTTATAATTACGCCGCATGCGAAATAAGCAATTGTATGAGATAATCGATTTTGCGAAAGCTATATACAATTATATGTGCATTGAGGTATGGCACGAATATTAACTTTTAATATGCAAAGGTGATGAGAGTATCTAATAGTTACAGGGATGTAACTATTAGAATTTACATTGAATAGTACACGGTTAGAACAAATAAGGACATCCGAATATTTGTGTCACCCAATAACAGGTGATGGGAAGTGCGAAGCGGAAATAAAATGGAGAATTACACAGGTGAAAGAGGTCTTTGGAAAGAAAAATGAGCTCCTAACAAAAGTATTAGAAAAAAACAACAGGGATCGAAATTTTGAAAACTTAGGTGTATGGCTATAAACGACGCTTCAGTAGGCCTACTGATGGAAAACGTGGGCATTAAGGAAAAGGGATATCAGGAAATTAGAGGCTTTGGGAATATGGTAATGGAGAAATTTTGAAAAACCAAGTTGGCCTTAAAAAATGCAAATCAATAAGTTCCTAAGAGAGTCGATGCAAATAAACAGTTAGTAAATGTGGCTAGAAATAGAAAGAACAGCTGGAGAGGACAAAATAAGGGGTCGCTGAAATAGGTAAGTAGGTTGCTGAGGGAGGTAATTAGAAGGAAGAAAGCGAGGGGAAAAGTTGGGGGGAGACCAAGTCCTAGGCTGTTGGATGATTTTATAACAAATTTTTATATAGAGTTGAAGAGGCAGGCTTAGGGTAGAATTGGTTGGAAGAGTTTGTTCTATGCCGTGGACCTAATAATAATAATAAAATAATAACAACAATTAGAGTGCTACAGTCATCAATGACAACATCGAGCACTATTGAGACAAAATCAAGCCGGCGAGCAAAAAAAGAAGGTCCAAAAACGGTGCAAATTCCAAAATCCAGAAATTCAGTCCAAAGTAAAGTTAAGACCTGCCGTTAGGCAGCGCAATTAGAAGGAGAAGGGTTGTTATTTCAAATTGCTTTAAGACTACTGTGCATTAACTGTACGAGTTTCGTGCTCGAAGATAAATTGCCTATCGAGTTCAAATTATGAACGTGATGCCAGTTGCGGCTAGTTATGTTGAAGTTGTTGTCGTGATTTATTTTTACATGTTAAAAAAATTTCAAAAGAAGAAAGATAGAAAGTTTTCTTCATCAAACAACAAATAAACAAATACTAACTTCCTCTACAAACATTTAATTGTTGTTTCTCATATTTTAAATCATTTCGGTGTTTTAAATAGTGCTGTGTTAATAAATTTAATAAATTTATATATTCTAGAGTAGAAACTAAACTTAACAAATCAGTGATCCGCTCACCATCAGCTTAATAGTTTAATTGATCTGGGTATTTTCAGTTTTCTGTGTAATGTCACTACAATGCCGGATTTCATAAAATAACTAAGGTATATATATATATATGTATATATATATATATATATATATATATATATATATATATATATAATTATATATATATATATATATATATATATATATATATATATATATATATGTAATTCCTAATATCTTCACCCAGTTTGCCATTGTCAAAAGCTTTGAAAGGGTAAAATTAATTAAGGTCCTTTTGCCTTAAGTATTTGAAACTTTTAATGATACTTTATTTTTGCATTTTAACCTGTGTGTGGTAGATTTGACAATGCAGATGAGAATCTCTCATTTTTATTTAACCTTCGGCACTTATCAATTTATTTGACAGGGATCTCAACTGACAGATATTTCAATTTTTCAATTACTACTATATAATATTTAAAGAACTATCCATTTTCTATGGAAGACTCGTGGAATCCTGACATAGCATAGTAACTCATAGACTCGATAACTATTACATCCCTTTTTGCTTTATTTTATGTGTATTATAAAGCTTTTGGAACAGTAGCGTAACTTTTGAATAATGGGAACTACTATGGATCCCACTACAGAAATATCATTGAAGGAGTCTATGCCACCGAATGTTGAGAACCTGAATCAGGCTTCGACATCTGCAAAAGATCAGGATAAAGCTCGAGTATCGTTATGTCAGTCTATGGTCATTGAAGAATCCAGTCATACTGCTCCAAGTTTAGGCTATTTTACCGAAGACAATTCTTCTGGTTTCATGTCTCCAGGGAGTGAAAGTAAATCAGGAGACGATCTTTCGTCCGGGGGATTTACTTCAATCAGCAGCAGTCGCGGCAATTCTTCCGATCGTCTGACGCCGGGAACTTTCAGACGCGATGATATATTTCAACGTAACTGCTATGGTCCAGACGGAGAACGATTTTCCGATGATGCTCAGAACACTGCCAGCAATTCAAGCACTAACAAAGTCAACTCTGAGTCTAAATCTGTGAATCCTGCCACATCATCTACAGTAAGATTTTCACCAGCTGCAGGTTTAATGGGCTCGAGGAAGGAGTTCCATTTGTATCACGATCGCTCTGCTAGGAGTTGTACTCCATCGAGTGTTAGGTAATAATTGTAATGTCAGTGCTTTTAGCTGAATGTCACAGTTGTTTGTACTACTATACTGTTCTTATTTAAAATTTCTTATTTTAATTTTCAACTTTGTGGCTTATAGGAGGATATAAATCAGTGAGTATCTCTCTCTCTCTCTTTATCTCTCTCTAGATATTTATATTTCTATGTGTCTGCATGAGAAAATAATTAATTTTTACAAAACGCATAAAAAATTTATTTCTGATTATTGTTTATTTGCACGTCGTACAACTATAGTGAATTAGTCAATTTTTAGGAAAAGTCAATTATGTTGCTTTAAGGAGATCGACATTTGTAAGTGTTTCCAATGTCTCTCTCTTTCTTAGTGCCTAGTGTCAAGTCCATGGTATACAATGCCTCCACTCTTCTCTGTCTTCCGTCTTCCTCTTTATGTCCACGTACGAGTGAAGCTTTAAATTATCTAACTTTCCTAATATCGGTCTGTGTCTGTTTCTCTTTCTTCCCATTCTCCTTTAGTAAATATCTCCCCTTGGAATCCTATCTATTCTTCCTGTTTCATATAGAATTTCTCTAGGTTTTAGCAGCATTTTAAATATATGTAAAATAATAAGTGTT
Organism: Enchytraeus crypticus; assembly: GCA_905160935.1. Lineage (NCBI taxonomy): Eukaryota > Metazoa > Annelida > Clitellata > Enchytraeida > Enchytraeidae > Enchytraeus > Enchytraeus crypticus. The sequence continues at coordinate 419,565 of CAJHZI010000743.1, read as the reverse complement.
TTAAATGATTTTTCTCATATGTATATGTTCAATATGTTGTGGCTATTATTTCGCTGAGATCAATACTTTATAGTTATGTAATTTACAAAATTACTGAAGTTGTAATTTACAAATAAATAAATTTTCCCCATGTTGTGTTTGGGTTGTTTGAAGAATTGACCAACCGGTGACTGCACGTGTCGTAGAAGGCGACTAAAGCACTACGATCCTTATCAACGTCAGAAAGGGCATTCGTTTGGTGAGAACCTAGGCTCCAGAAATTGCTACAAAAATTTAAACGAATGGAAAAGTCTCAAATAGGGGATTGGCTGGTGGTGTGGTGTAGGACAGAGGGGGATTTGAGACAGTCTATTTGTATCCCGACCCTAGTTAAACTGTGATAAGGGATAATATAATAAGGGATAACTGTGATAAGGGATGATGATGATGATGATGTAATTGACAAATTTACTTTGTTATCAACTTAATGAAATTTAGTGACAATTGTTTGTATTATATCCCTTTCTCATTTTCTCTATATTGTTATGTCACATGTCAGAGTTAAATTGTAATAAATTACCTTAAGAACAATTTTCTTCTAATCCTTTTTCATGTCTAATGAGTCCTTCATTTGTGTGGCTACAATCAACTGATAAGTGTATTAAAAAGACCAATATATGCCTTTAGTCAGTTATCATTTAGTAATTATTATCATATAAAGTTTGTTCAAACTCAATTCTGTTACACTCGATATTCATGACTTAATCAAGATTATACTATTTGTATGTTTTGTTGCAACAGATCTTCACCATTGGAAAGTCGATATTTACCATCTGATCATGGTGTTGGAATGGGTGGTTATGATGGGCGAGCTACGCACTACACAGCTGAGTACAGTAATGGGCACTACGCACGAGTAAAGGATGACGAGAACAAATCAACTCCTGGATTGGAATCATCTCGAGATGGATGCTCTTCTGCAGCTTCTGTGTTCACTTATAGTTTTGGTAGCAATGCAACGAACAGTCCTTACGAAGCTTACAACTATTCAAATCAAAACAGTAACGCTTATGGGAAAACTCATCGTCGCGTCTATATAAACACCGCAGGCGAAGGGAGTGAAGATGGCTCCAGCGATGGCGGAAGGATTCTTGATTGCGAGATTGAGCCGAAGATTAAGAAAGTCATACACGTTAAGTACCATCACGTAATAACATTTACGTATGATGACCTGATTAGGGCCAGCGATAATGCTCTGCGTGAATCTAATAAGGAAGTCGAGCCGTATCTGGAGGACAAGAAATCGTTCTATGCTGGCTCCAAGAAAAAAGCTTTCGGTAGAAAAACATTTAAAGAATTCTGGAGAGCCATGTCACCTGCCGCCCATCGTAAAAAGAACCACGACTCCCCGGACTCCTGCAGCACAACTTCAGAGGAGGCGTATATGCGTTCAGTGGACTATCTGAATGAAAAAGGATCTTCAAGCAGAGGCAGGTCGTCTAAGAAAAGTGCACCGGTGGTGCAAGGAAGAGGTAAGAGCGTCGATTGTCTCGTGGAAGAATCTGGGAGAAATATCATGATCAGTCCGGTTGTTGTGCAGGATGAGAATATTACCTACTCCACAGGGTCGATGGATCGCAAGGGCAGCACCAAGAGTTGGCGCAAGCTTAGCAAGAAGAAGAAGAGTATGTCTTCGTTAAAAGAATAGTACAAACTGTCTGAGTGATGCTACAGATGAATAAAAGAACCTGAGCCTGTAGCATGTACGAGAGCTTTCTTTTATTGAGTAGATTAGAAAACATAACAGAGTAACTCGTTCTAGTGCTTCTAGTGCCTTCTTCGTTTTGATTGTATAGAGTGATATTTATATTGCTGTGTATAATTGTTTACCAGCTATTCACTTTGGCTCCAGAGATTAAATGTGAAATTCTCTTTGGCTTCAGAGATTAAATGAGAAACTTTTAAATTAAAGTTGGAAAGTACAATTTTTATTGTCAATTTTGTATATAATTTTATAAAAATTTAAAGTTTATGTAAATTAATTGCATTATTTCAGGCTCTAATTTCGTAACTTGGGTAAAATCTGGTGAAAGTTATATTCACCTTGAAGTAGTTAATGTAGTTCATCAACTGTAATTTTTATTTTGCTAAATATTTTTATGACAATATTTATTTTAATATAATCGTCTTCTTTAATCAATGGAATGCTGTATAATGTGTATCGTGGTAAATAAATAATAATTAGTAGTGAGCGAATAATTAATTCAAATTCTGAAAACATCCCTTGTGTTACCAAGTAGATGTTAAACTAAATTTTAGAAGCTTTTCTTTTGGCAATTTGGTCACTTAAGGACGTCTATGTATGAGGAAACGGACGTTAAACCTTATTATTATTATTATTATTATTATCTGTTTCTTAATTCTCATTTATTTGGTTGTATCTCTGAGAAATTTTTGACCATGTAGGTACCTATTTTAACTATTTGTATATAGGGATTTTTATAAATGCATATATTTATTGTTTCCTAGGTTGTAGTCTGTCAGTAGCATGCAGATCACTGCAGAAATAGACATATACATTGTACAGCACGAGGCGTAATAGGCGATTTTGCTGTATATGAGGAAGGCAGTGAGAGACATCTTACGAAACCACCTTATTTTTGCATGCCTATAATATCAAATTTTGCAATTTTAGTCGTTGTGATTGAACCATTTTCTTGAATCTATATATTAATTATATTACTATCCATCAAATATTTAATATATATAATTTATATATATATATATATATTATATGTAGTATAATTTATAATCGATGTTCCTTTTCGAAGGCTCGTATGTTATATATCTGTGGTTGTCAGATTGTATTGAAGTATGCGAAGATACATATGTACCTAGTATTGAAATTAGTTTAATAATTATTGAAAGTTTTATCCTAAATGTTTGGTATATTCATCTAAATTTGCCTATCGTATTGTTTTATACTTCAGTGTTTCTGTACAAGCTGAATGTCTACTTTAAGTTAATTTATGCGAATCAAATATGTAGTAAAGTAAATCAAGAATTTAACGTCCGGTTCCTCGCCGTAAGACAATGTCAGGGACGCATTTTCTATTTCCCATGACATCAATTTCAGTTCACTCATATTTAGATGTTTTTAAGCATCAATATTTGAATTTCAATTAGTTTTCATACAGTCACGACTCGCTATAATTATGCATATACATTTCTAAATTTTGTTTTGTGTGGTGTTTTATTGCACCTAAGTTCTTTGTACTCTTCCTTTGCTCTTAATTAGAATTAGTAGTTTTTTCCTAATATGGAGACTTGGTGGTGCTAGTGCCTGAGGTGTTCATTTTTCTTATTTGAACTATCAAATATTTCAAATAAATGGAATAAAATATTTGGCATAAGTCGATAGCATGCTTGCCCGAGAAGCAGGAGATTATCAGTTCGAATCCCGGTTGGACCGTCTCTCATCTGACAGTATCCGTTGTGATTCAGAAACAGACGTTATACTGGATTTAAATCCTTAGACCTATATATCAGTTACCATCTTGAAATTTGTTCCTACAATTGTTCTGTATATTACGCTGCAAAGTAATTAAATCTGTGCAACAAAAAAGGTATAATAATTAAACCTATTTAACAGAACTGCATTCCAGACCTAAAATTTATTTGTGGCATTTTTAAGCAACATATATTGAATGGTTTGAGAAAATATTAGAAAACATTAGAAGAAGTTCAATCTATAGCTTAGCAGGAGATATGCAATTATAATTCTAAAGTTCTGTAGTAATTTTGTAGATTTCAGAAAAACTAGAGACTGTCAATTATTGTGAATTGTATAGTTTATGGCTTTTGGATGTCAATATTTCGGTACAATAGTTTAATACATCAGACATTTTATAGTTGTATTTACAGTTGTGCCTGTCATATCGCTTTTAATATTCAGCTGATTTAATGCTATACATGTATGCATTGTACAGTGCCCTTAGCATCGCTTTCTGGTGTGGAAATAACGATAACTGTTTATTTTATTTTGTGTTTTAAGCCAACAGTTGCTGCCTTCAAAAGCTATTTGCTCTTTTCTCTACTTTTCTAATTGTCCAACCTATTGCATAACTTTGTTGATATGAGATTAATAGTAATAGTTAACGCTGCTTGTTCTGAGCAATTAGTTGTAATGTGTAATCAGTGAGCTACCTAATCGTGCTAGTACACCCTACATGTTTCATCTGAGCCATGACTCCTGCCCTTCCGTACCATGACTCACTGCAGACTTGTGTAGAACTGTAAAAAGTGTATAGCTGACAATGAGGACTTGAGCTTAGATTCTTTGTACTAAAAGATGCTTCTTTGATCGTGTATTCTTTGTCATTCCAGTAAATTGGTTTGTCCACTGTCCAGTAAAATGTAATTTTCCGAAATTGGTTCTAACACTCCATCTGAAATGAGATATTTGGGCGCTTCTTCTTTTCTAGTTATTTTCCTCAATGGGAGAATAGTCTTTCGACGTATAACGTTCATATTTGTGGTCTAGCGCTAATTTGGCTCAAGTGTTAAGCCAAGCTCCTTTACGTCCTTATATTTGATGTACCGATGAAGCGGGTGGTCCATAAACTCGTTTTACTTTTCATAATTGTTTTAGAGAGTGTGTACATCATGGGTGTGTACATTAAGGGTGTGTACATCAAGGGTGCGTACATCAAGGGTGTGTACATCAAGGTTGTGTACATCAAGGGTGTGTACATCAAGGGTGTGTACATCAAGGGTGTGTACATTATGGGTGTGTACGTCAAGGGTGTGTACATCAAGGGGGTATACATCATGGGTGTGTACATCATGGGTGTGTACATCAAGGGTGTGTACATCAAGGGTGTGTACATCATGGATGTGTACATCAAGGGTGTGTACATCATGGTTGTGCACATCATGGGTGTGTACATAAAGGGTGTGTACATCAAGGGTGTGTACATCAAGGGTGTGTACATCATGGTTGTGCACATCATGGGTGTGTACATCAAGGGTGTGTACATCATGGGTGTGTACATCAAGGGGTGGCGATGTGCATAGGATCATTAATCAAGCAATGACGTGGCGATCATTGATTCGTTATCTCTCTCTTAGTGCACTGCCTACTGGCAGGTTCATAATATGTTATGCCTCCACTCTTCTCTGTCTTACGCTTTCCTCTTCATGTCGACATATGAGTGGATCTTTAAATGATCTAACTTTGTAATCTCAGCCTTCCTCTGTCTCTGTTTCCTTCCATTCTGCCTTCTATGACCTCTTTTATATTATATATTATTACTCTTTCCCATTAGAATGTGTCCTATCCAACTCTTTTTCCTATTTCTTAATACATTTATCAACTGTCTATCTGTACCAACTCTCCCTGATTGTCTGATTGGCTAATGATCCTATAAAAAGATATACTTAAATCAGAATACTTTGGTAATATAAAATTGCTGTACTTTATCAACCGGGTGCTTTATGCTTAGTAAGAACACATAAGCAGTTATATCTAACCTTGCTTCTCTTTGGCCTTTTGCAATTTAGGAAAACTACGTTTAAATATAGGTAATAGCTTTTGCGTTATTTCATTTCTATAGTAAATGTAGTTTATATTATAAGGTATGCTTTAGTTTGTATTCATTTGTAATAATTGAGACTATTTTATTAATTTTGTACATTTATACTGATATTATTTTCCAGCTTTTGACTTATGAATTGCCTTACCATAGACCTTATATTATTCTGTGTCGTTTTAATCATAATTTGTGTGTAATAAAAACATAAAATTTGCTATCAATCAGTGCAGCTGTCTTTAGTCCATATTTTATCCAGATTAAATGACTTTTTCTATGACTGTCTTAGTTTCCTCTCAGTTTCACTGCTGCCAGGATTTTACTACGTAAACTTCCGTTATTCTTAGCTTTTCAGCTTATATTTAAGATTTTCTGATGAATTTCCCTGCATCCATAGAGTACATATGATGGCATTATATTAATAATAATACGGTCTAACGTCCGTTTCCTCATACAAGGATGATGTCAGGACGTCCCCCATCACATGTTACTTCAAATAGATTCGCCCCAAACGATCTGAAAAAACATGTTCTGGAGAGAAAGAAAAAGATCCTAAACGGTGCCGGTCCGGTGGTCAAAAAACAGGCAAGATTATTGCGTGTAATGCAAATATGCCAGTCGTGCTTGGGTCACCCTGGTGTTAGAATGTAGTTGTAGTGTTTCACTGCCCTCAAGTTCTTGCCCTTATATAACTGACTGGAGCCAGTGGCGATGTCGGTAAAATACTCGACCGCGGATCAATATGTGCGGGGTTCAAATCCTGAACTCGCCCGTCACTAACATCGCTTTCGAGTGAGGAAACTGACGTCAATTTGAGCTTTTTAAACTTTTTTTAATGAACCTTCAAGGCAGAAAATCTGTTTGCTAACTGAGGTATTGGTTTGTATGAACATTACGAATAATATGAATGATGATTAGAATTTATATGATTAATAATTTAGAATGTATAAATAGTTTAGCACTATAGCATAAGAATTTTATCTTCTAATGTAGATAACACATTAATTAAATGTCGGCAAAGCCAATGTCAGCGTCAGCTTCCCCACTCGAAAAGCGATGTCAGTGACGATGTCACTAACATCGCTTAGTATTATTATTGCTTAGTCAAGCGCAACGCTGGCGCTCCTTACTACGCCATTACCTTCCATTCGAGCCTATGCGTCTAAGATTAAAGTGAAGCGAGAATGTAAGAGAGAGAAATTCCTAGACGCCAAACTAAGAGAAAAGAAGCTGGTCGTTAAGGGTGGTGATGAGGATAAATCAGCAGAATATGATGAGATTGGGGAGGCGGCTGGGGTGGCTGCTATCTCGGAGGCGGAGAAAAACTACCCAGAGAAGATCAACAAGGACAGTGCCTTGCTCTACAAGAATAAGCAAAAGCAGGGAGGGGATCAGGTGGATGTTCCTGTAGTGGATGTTCTGAAGCTGTTGACACCGGAAGTGAAGGATCAGGAGGTTGAGGATGACGTCGTTCTGCTTGAGGTCTAGTCGGCCATGACTCACGATCTCTCCAGTGACGTCCTAGTGGAATGGAAACTGGTGCGAGACGAATTGCTCGAAGGGGATGATCCACCTCATGAGCTGTCTGTAACAGCTGATAGCGAGGCAGAAAGTGACGTGCTGATGGAAGGAGTGATGGTTTCAGACGAACTGTTTGATGAAGACGTACTTGACAACGTCGAGCACGTACAAGATCATCATGTTCATGATAACATCCAGCACGATGAGACGTCTGTGGAGGGAGAGATAGTAGACGTTGAGATACTTGATAATGAAGCCCATGGCAGCAACCCTTATCAGCATGGTACTAAAGTTCATCTTAAACAATATAGCGCCGACGTACATCATGAACAACACTGTGCTGATCATGAACAGCACGGTGCTGGAGATCATCATGAACAGCTCGGTACTGAAGATCATCATGAACAGCTCGGTACTGAAAAACATCATGAACTGCACGGTGCTGAAAATTATCATGAACAACACAGTGCTGAAGATCATTGTGAACAGCATGAGAAGCATGATCAAATCGATAATCACGGCCGTCAGACACTTCATAAGAAACAGAAGAAGAAGATGCAGTCGTGGAGGCCTCACATTCAGCGGGTGCTTCATTTCAATCTCCTGAAGCAACAACAACAACATTAGAGCTTCGATCGACAGCATATCGGGTTTACAGTGAGCTCACCAGGATCATCTGGCTCCCTGCTTCCACCGCACTCCTCGACCCATAAACCTCGGCGAGGGGCAGGGCCTCAGCTCTCAAGCCTGGCCACTGCGAGTGTTGACTCCGCAGTGAGGCGCCCCACGTTCATGGGTCACCCGCCGCAGAACCCGATCGGATCACCGGCTGGGTTGATCCCTCGGGTTCTTCTGCGTCCTGACACCGCCACTTCTCAGCCGCCTCAGGATGGCTACGCTCAACCCACGGCTTACCTGCTCTCACCGTTCGACGTCAACCGTCCGTCCAGTCTGGAGATCAATGCTCTGAAACAGCCTCTCGGTAGAGCTCAGTCTGCTCCTACGAGATCTGATCAGCAGCTGTTTGGTCTGCCACTGCTACATCAACAGCAGCCCGGTGCTGCTGGAGTGAGGCAGGAACACAGCAGTCATCTGATTGGTGGGGAGCAATTTTCTATGATATCGGAGTTGGTGAAGAACGAGATAGGAGTGGAATCTGAGGGCAGGTCTACCTCCCCGGGTGGTGTAGAATCGCACTTAATCTACCATCACCAACAACATATTCGACTGCGGATCGGTGTATGCGGGGTTCTAATCCTGGGCTCGCCCGTCACTGACATGGCTTTCGAGTGGGGAAGCTGACGCTGACATTGGCTTTGCCGACATTTAATTAATGTGTTATCTACATTAGAAGATAAAATTCTTATGCTATGGTTAAAGTAATGAATTTATTAAGTTAAATAGTTTAGCATGTAAAGAAACTGGCAAAGTCATAGGTCTATAACTGTATTGAAATAGATAAAAATAAAAATCTTAGTATCTAAAAATAACTAATTGAAAAACAATAAAATGTTTTGATTAAGTTGTTACAAAATTAAATTAATCAGTTTACGAAAGCTTATTTCGCTGATTTTAATAAAACTTTTGTGTAAACTATTGCATCGAAAAGTCAATTAATTGAGGATATTTATAAAAGTTTAGTAAAAATTGCATTGATAATTCAGTTATTGGAAGATTATAATGAAAAATCTTATAATCTAATTATGCGGGCTTTGTAAAATCTTCATCGTGGTCTAGTCGACTTTCTTGGAGTATGACGGTTGTGGCTTTAGACCTAACCAAGCCATTTTGTAGAGACACAGGGCCGCTCCAGTGGCGGCGCTGACCCTAATGACTGGAACGATGAGAGGCTGTAGGAGACTGGAGTGAAAGAGCCAGTAGTCGACGGCCAACACTGCTACACATCTCATCAGCTCTGACACTGCTGCCTGGGGTCTGTCGATAAAAATAATACCTCGTGGTAACATAGTCGAATAGGAGTAAGAGTAAAAAAAGGAAACACGCATTATAGTGAAATGATCAACTATGTCGATATCTAAAACTCTTAATACCACATGTCTAAACCGTTAGGCAATTTATTCCATTTTCCGTATAACCAGTCCAGTGAATGTCCGAGATTTTACTCTCAAATCAGCGCGGCCGGGATTCGAACCCGTGAGGGTTCAGTTCACCTCAGGATCTATCATTTAAAACTTCGTGACGTTACCCCTACGCTATTGAGACATTCAAAGAACTGTAGTCATGAACTCTAGCGAATGGTAACTTTTAATTGACATGATGACCAGCTTGTGCGTGGGACGGATCTAGATCACTACATTTAATAAAACGTAAAAATAGAGTCAAAAGCCGCGTTTAACGTCAGTTTCAGCTGTTGAAGTCATGTCAATGACCGCAAGCACTGGATAAAGTGACTAATCGATTAGGTGGATATAATAACGTAAGTTGGTAAAAAGTCCGATTCCTCACACTAGGTAAATGTCCCTGACAACACCATTGTATGAGGAAAAAAACTTTAAACCTTTATTTATTATTATTTATTAAACTGAATCCATCTTGTCATAGGCCACTTTCCGCAGGATATTACAGAATTGTGGAATAATCCTCAGCTATTGGTTTTTAAGTGTATTAAGAGTACACTACATACACTGTATAACAAGGGTGTCTCACAACTTTATGCAAAACGTCAAGACAGAATGAAAGCCTTCCTGGCACCTAACATAATTTAGACCTTGTGCTTCTTAAATGTTTAAATTTTAAAGTAAACACTACATTCACAGTGTATCCAGAATGTCTCAATTTTGTATCAAGTCGATGCAGAAAAAACGCATTCCTTGCAACCTTGCATCTCATGGTAATCATTTAGGCTAAAACTTGTAGTGTTATTAAATAAAATAGTAGACTAAGCTTAACCTGTTATCGTAGAAATAGCCGACATTCGTCAAAGTCCAAATGATGAAGAGTATCAGAAGAAGCATTATGAATGAATTCATGGTCTGAAAAGCAGATATATTCATTCACAATTAGGGGGCACTAAATAACAACTGAACACTAAATAAATCCATATCCATAATACTGTTACAGTATATAGTCTTAACTATTCAATATCTAAAATAGTACAATAAGAATTAATATATTCGAGGAACATGGTAGCTGAGACCTTTCTGTAACAGAAAGCCAATTAGCGACGTTTTATGTGTGAAACCGATGAAGTTTAGTTAGTTGATGAACAAATTACAGTGCATATTGTTGTAAACCTACTTTGTTTACAGCACAGATACACTTTGTTTACGGCACAAGTAGCTTTTCACCAACATTTTTTTAAAACACTAAATAAATCCATCTACATAATACTGTTACAGTATATAGTCATAGTCTGTTCATAGTCTGTAGCAATGCTACTGTATAAATAACTACATTTTATGTTAACTAAAATGTAGTTAACATTGTATACTGAAACGTTCTCTTAGATCAGAATATGGACCGTCAGGTGTCTTCATGAAATTTTAAATGACCAACCCAGATCTGCGTTGAACTCTATAATACGATTCTATGCAGAAGTGTCAAAAGTGTATAGGCCTATTCAAGTATATAAAGAATTTTCTTTCCAGTCTGAAAAAAGCTATTTTACAAAAGCTATCTGGCTAGATTTCGACTTAGTCTAAGAAAAAAGCATAAATTTCAGTACCGTTTTCTGCTTGACTAGAGTCTCATGCAAAGCCAACGCGAGCAGGAACTGCAGGACACTGTACACACTCAGCAGTCCTTCAGGTGTACTGTTGTACTTCACTGCTGGAGCGTGGGCCTAGGCAGTCAGATATATGATTTAGTCTTTTAATCGTCAACTGCAACAGCAGAAAATAATAGCTAAAACGGACAAAACCTATGTTATAGTAATAAAAAGTAAATAGTAATAAAACGGATAAAACAGACTACGGATACGGATACAGAAACGGATATAATAGTAGTAAAACGAATAAAACCTATGTTATAGTCTGTTTCCTCTCTTGGAAAGATGTCTGTGACGGTAAAGCCCAAGATTTGAACCCGGAGTATACACATTCGCAATCGCTAACCTACCGATCCTGCATCAGGTAACAACTAGATTCATACCAGATTAAGCGACGAATATTAACATCGAGTTCAAACGAGTAGACCTTACTACACCTTCTGATTTAGCAAAATATGAATATGCACATGTTGTGCTCGGGTGTGGTTGGACCACTGCAGAACAGGGCAACCGTAAATAATCTGATGCGTGTACGTAAGAGGCGACTAAGGCAGGAGCTGAGGATGGCAAGAGGGACCCACGTCATCATGTAATACTTTCCCCAGGATTAAATGGTAATTAAACCATCTAACTGAGGAAGGCAAAGCGAAACCACCTCAGAAGCCATAATTTTCCCAAGTTATAGGCTACATAAGGTATGGATAAGGCATAGACTTTGCGAAGGAATTAACTTGTTGATCTAAGGAATGCTCTTATGGAGCGAGAAAGCAGACTTTAAGTATGAATATATTCCTTGAACCTGCCACTTGGCAGTGCGGTGAAGAAGAAGAAAAAAGACATCATAAGATAGATTCCGTGTTAGAAGACAAGCCACACAATGAAATTAAAAGTGAAACGATTAAATAAATTGCGATGCTTACGTCTGGAATTTCTTCAATGAGGCCCAGTCGGGGTTTTCCGGGTCCCCAGCCTGGGCCTTTCACCGCTACACCCACTTTATCCACCAAACCTTCCGTATTCCGCGTCCTCGCCAAAATACTTCTCCATTGATGAACCTAAAATTAAAAGTAGTTATATAAAATGGGGTAAAATCAATTCTAAATTGCCTTGCTATTCGTTACGTAACAATGAATAAGACTAGTATAAGTTATGAATTATAAATATATTTCCACTACAAGTAATTTTTAGTGTTTAATTTGAATAGTTACTGTGTAACTACCCAGCTGAGGTAACAATAAACACCATTATGTTGAAGTAAGCAGAATGGCTAAAATAAATTACATTTAACAGTTGGATTCATGTCTAGAAAATCAATGACTTACTGAAAATACAAAAAAGTTTAGAGCAATGAGTGTGAGTTATGGAGTTGTAAACGATGGTACAGATTTGCCATCAAGCGGATGAACAGAGTGAGGCAGATATATATATATATATATATATATATATATATATATAGAGAGAGAGAGAGAGAGAGAGAGAGTGAAATATAGAACCACCTGAGCGTGTATTGGGTCCCAGGAATTCAACTGATGGGTGAGCCCATACACCACCTCATCATTTCTGTCCTCTGAGACAAATGTTCCTTAAATAATCACAAACAAATTACATTTTATATAATTACTTGCATTAACTATTTATTATTAATACTTTATTATCTATTACCCCTGTTGTATCCGTATTGCTGAAGAACAGACCAACCGTGGACTCCATGTGTCGTAAAAGGCGACAAAGTACTAAGATCCAAACCAACGTCAGAAATGGCATTCGGTTGGTGAGCGCCTAGGCTCCTGAAATTGCTAAAACATTTTATAATGCCGACCCGTGTTAAACTGGGAACGAATGGAAGATGATGATGAGGATGAACTATAAATTTAAATTAATTATTTAATTAATAATTCATTTCTTACAATGCAATATTATTTCTTAAATTAATGAATTATTTATTCTTAAAGAAGTAATTTTCATGTAGTGTGTTTCGACATAGAGTCGTAACCTCCTGCATAGCAGGCAAACATTGTACCCATTATTATTAATACACAATCATTACTATATCCAACCCATTCAGACTCTGGTCTAGACAACGGGTAAAATATAATTATTAGCATTTGTTTATTTATTTTTACCACAAATTATCTGGATGGATGAATTCACCTAATAATAATCATTAGAAAATTGTATCTAATCTTATAGATGAATTACGTGTAATAGGCCTACAATTTTGAATGCTATCGACTATGTGAAATTTTGCAGCTTTTATATGTATTTTCTGCTTTAGATGTCCCTAACATCGTCTTCGGATGAGAAATCGGACGATAAATATCAATGAGAACATTAACGGCGCCAAAGAAGCTTCTTCGTGTGAGCGCTGGAATGTTCTGGAAACGGTGGCTGTAATATGTAGCAGCCAGTTAGTTGTTGTAATCAAAATTTTATCATACATGTGAGTGACCAGACATCTAGCGTCGATAATCCAAAATAAATTCATCCACATAGAGAATCTGGAATTACCTGCCTCTTGAATTACCTGCCTTTGGAATTACCTGCCTCTGGAATTTCCTGTCTTTGGAATTACCTGCCTCTGGTATTACCTGCCTCTGGAATTATCTGGCTCTGGAATTGTCTATCTCGACACTTACTTCAGCAAGTTTGCAGACGAAATCGTCAGAATATGTTCATATTTTTTAGACTTATAGCGCTAGCGTCTGAATGCAATACAGCTCCGATCCTAAGGACTAAGTAATTTCTAACAATTTTATAATCATGACTTATTTAAAGAGATGCACTTTGTGAAGGGATTGACTTATTGAGCGATAGAGTGCTAATATGGCGCGGAAAGGTAGTATGTGGATAGTGATATATACCTTGGACCTTCAGTTGGCAGAGCAATTGAGATAGACTAGAGGAAAAGGTATTCAAAGTTATACTCACCGAATATCCTGTCCCAGATGATGAGCACCCCAGCGTAGTTCTTATCAATGCAGTACCGATTGACCCCGTGATGAACTCTGTGATGACTAGGTGTGTTGAGGATATATTCCAGAGGTCCAAGTCTGTCTATTGCCTGCTCGTGAGTAACCAATCAATCGAGCGATTTATCCATCAATCAATCAAGTCTATACGTCAGTGTAGATTTGAACTTGACCTCACTCGAAAGCGATGTCAGTGACGGGAGAGCTCAGGATTTGAACCCTGACATACTGATCCGCGGTCAAATATCCTACCGACATTACCACTAGCTGGAGCCATTGGTTCCGGTCCATAAAAGTCAGTAAAGTTGCAGACATTTATAATCCTTAAATAATGTACGAAATGTCAGACGGATAGTGCACAGCCTATATACAATTAGCCTATATATCAATCAGTCTGTATACAATTAGCCTATATATACAATCAGCCTATATATCAATCAGTCTGTATACAATCAGCCTATATACAATCAAGCTATAAATAAATCAGACTATACATCTATCACCGAAATGAAAATTTAAAAGAAACATTAAAATCATTAAAAACATACAAATATTAAAGTTAACTTCTATTCCTGCACCGCAAGAAGAAAAATGAGATTATTATGCTAACTATGATCTATACAATTGCTACTTGCATATCGAGAAAATATGCTACCAATTAAATCTTCAACCAGTATGAAGTAGAAAATTGTAACAATAATTAATTATCCATTTTTAAAATTATTTGCGAAATAAATATCTGTAACGACCTCAGTATGAATCCAGAATTGGTAGAGAAGGTTGAACTGAATATGCACGATGAAGACAGTTGGAGGAACGAAAAGGGCCATTGGAAGATAAAATATCTGAAATGCAAAACACTGTCAACGTTAATCAACAAATTGTACCACATATGCTAAACAAATTTAGCCTCCCTTTTAAGGCACAACGACTGCAGATTTTGACTGGCGATCCCTAGGATTCGAACCGCGTACCACATGCAGTACGTGGTGAAGATTCATATCAATGTACCATACGTACCACAGACGGTCTAAAATAACAACTGGTTTAGTCAGACATTAAATATGAGCAAATTGTTAGCTATAGAAAATTGTTAGTAGAGCAGTAATTGTACTCTAGCTGAAGTCTTCAGACTTTAAGTGATAGGTCCTCAGGTGTTTTAGAACAACTGAACTCGAACCCCGCCAGGGATGATCAGAGTGCAATATTAAGGAAAGTCACAGGACGGGACCCTCCTGAATGACAGTTATGAACTCAACTATCAATAACTGTTTACAACAGTGAGCTACACTGATCACTATTATCTCATGCATACCAATAACTGTTTACAAATGTGACAGTAAATTGAAAACTACTGTATTCCAAATGTTATGCATTCCAACATTTTTACCAATAGCTATTTTTCAACTGTGACAAAAAAGATGGAAGTGATAACTGTAATCTCATTCATATCAATAACTGTTTACACTGTGACAAGAAAGTGAGAACTCTAATCTCAAACGTGCTTTTTTAAACTATTTAAAATTTGCGAATTAAAATGATATAAATGATAATCATTTCACAACACAGTGTGATCTTTATCTAACCCAAGAAGAGTAGCGTTGAAATACACCCTGACGTAGAGCTGTGGACAGGTTGTAGTCCTGAGAACTGTGATGAGTCTGATGACCTGCCCACATGAAGTTCACTTCTGCAGAATAGAATAGATTAGAATAGAATATAATAGAACACAATAGAATAGAATAGAATAGAATAAAATAGAATAGAATAGATTAGAACAGAACAGAACAGAACAGAATAGAATAGAATAGAATAGAACAGAACAGAACTGAATAGAATAGAATAGAATAGAACAGAACAGAACAGAATAGAATAGAATAGAACAGAATAGAATAGAATAGAATAGAATAGAACAGAATAGAATAGAATAGAATAGAATTAAATTGAATTGAATAGAATAGAATAGAAACATTATTTCACGAAGACGAACAAAAGCCATACATGAGCCACAGAAGATCTTTAATTAATTATTAGCATTAATACTATGTATACATTTTTATTACACTGCTACCATTCAATCTGGAAACCCTATCAGCTTCATTAAGGAATGGCTTAACCTTTGTGAAGGATCAATTTGATTTGTCAACAAAATGCTCTTACTGATCCAGAATAAGAACTTTGAGTAGGAATATAGACCTAGGACCTGTCAGTCAGTGGAAGACTAGAGGATAATGATGTGAGCCGTACCGTGAGCACAGCGATGCACCCAGTAGTAGCCGAGATCGACGCCGAGCATACAGAGCCACCAGGTCCAAGCAGAGTCCCAGGGTAACTCATACACTCTGTAGTTCTCATAGATCCATGTGTAGCTGCTCATCTCTATATTCCGCATCAACAGCCTGCGAAATCAATCAATCACTCAATAAGTCAGTCAATATGTCAGTCAATCAATCAATCAATCAATAAGTCTCTCAATCAATCAATCAGTCAACCATCAGTCATTCATTCAACCAATCAATCCATCAGTCAATCAATCAGTCAATCAGTCAACCATCAGTCATTCATTCAATCAATTAGTCAATTAATCAATCAATCAGCCATTCAATCAGTGAGTCCGTCGACAGGGGTTGATTGACTCACTGATTCATTGATCACTGATCACTGATCACTGATAACTGACCACTAATCACTGATCACTGATGGCTGATCACTGATCGCAGATCACTGGTCATTGATCGCTGCTCATTGATTACTGATCGCTGATCACTGATTCCCTGTTAACTAATAACTGATCACTAACCACTGATCTTTGGTTCCTATGAACAGTTTCACATACAACTATTTTCATGTGAAGCTGTCCCTGTATTTTCTCTTTTCCATCCTATGTCCATTCACTGTGACCTGTCCCGCAAACCTCCAATCCTCCAAACTTCCAATCCTTCAATCCTCCAACCGCAATCCCCCTCTGTAGTTTTTCCATCCTATATTTTGTTTTCATATGCAGCCAACCCCTCTTTGCCATGGGTTCCTACATGAATACATGTCGTTAGTATTAGTTATTGTCATTTAGTTTCTAAATATGTTTCCTATAGAGATTTGCATTAAAAAGTTATTGCTGTCGGTAACACTACAATATTACAATACTACTACGGTATTAAAATAGTACTACAATAGTACTCATACATGTAGACACCATTTGGCTACTACTGTAAAAAAATTTATGCTTTGACGTTGAAATATAATTTTAAACTGTCATCAAATTATGACTACTTCCCAATTTCATCAATTTTTCTTGTGTTCATTGCACAATTGTAGGCCATGCGGTCATTGTGTACAATTTTTAAATTCCTTTAGTTACACACCTACCTTTCGTCCTTTCCTCACCGTTCCTTTCAGTTACCACACCCGTTACAGAATTTAAAATGCACATGAAAAAATGTACAGTCTGCGCAGTTACACAATTACACACCTACACACCTACTCTATTTGTATGTGTGTACGTTTTCTGCGGTATGTCAGATTTCATGTATAAACTAATATACAATAATAATAATACATTGTGAACAGTTATCCACTTGTACAAGTTCACACTGTACATTTACACATTGTACAAATTTCCCATACAACATTCGCCATCTGTTGACTTACAACGGTAGTTGAGAAATGATGCCGGCTCCTATTGAAGATATTGAGTCGTTGATTCGAGGCATTCGGCTCTTTCTACCGCGCAAATACAGCACTATCCTTTCCACAACCAGAAAAGCTATGAAAAACGGCGTGGCCTACAAATGTAACAATTTAAGCAACACTTATTCCCTTCCTTATAAATGTGAGATTAGATTAGGTACAAATCGTAAAATATTTAAACTAATATGTATGCTATTTATTTCAGTTAAGTGGTCACCAAGCCGGCTTAAAGGAATCTAATGCTGATTAGAGTTATTAACACATTTGCAAATTTATTTTATCAAAAATTATTGATGTAAATATGATGCATTGTTTGCTATGTTCGAGTAACGGATCATAACAGTGGAATTACTGTTAAGCTATTTTAATATAATATTTTTTGTTATACTTATTCCATTTTAATTTATTTCTCATAATTGAATTTCAATGATAAACGGACTCTGAATTAGCCTAATTTATTTAACATTTATTTCTGCATGAAAATACGGCCCAAATGATCACTTATAAACATAACCTAGATCGGAATTTAAGCGCTAGATTTAATAATAAAAAGATCATAAACTGAATATTCTTTAATGTCAAATGGTATTGTAGCGACGACATTAATCTACTAAACATTCAACTACTCCCCAGAGACTTGTTAAATTTCCTTTATTTCCTGTTTCCTCGCATTTCTCAGAGGCAACACAATAGATTGAAATGTAAAGACGCAAGACTGAAGCTCAAAGTTTAGTTTTGGAGTATTTCCTCGTATTTCCTTGAATCTGGAATAGATGAGTGAGTGGATGCAGCCTTTTGGAGATTAACTTAACAGTAGGCCTAAGTGATTTATATGTGCATTGCAAATAAGCCTAAGCCTAATTGATACTATTATTTTGATATTCTGTAATAATTGATAATATTACTTTAAAATATTTAATTGCATGTTTTGAAAAGGAGTTACGTATAAGTAAAACCGATAATGCCACAACTGTAAAACACAATATCCTGTTAGCCAGTGGCATAAACAGTAATTTTTCATGTGTGGTAGCTTAAATGACTGGAGCAATCACTGGCTGGAGCCAGTGGCGATGTCGGTAAGATATTCGACAGAGGAAGAATATGCGCGGGTTCAAATCCTGGACTCTCCCGTCACTGACATTTCTTTCGAGTGAGAAAACAGACGTTAACATTAGCTTTTTAACTTTAAGGTGATAGTAGATAAGGCATAAGTGGAATATCAATACAAATTTCTTTTGATTGTACTCCATGTAGGTATAGATATCCCATCACATGGTTCGAACTTCGTAGAGAAATTTGTTGTATCTTGTTTCACTTGAAGTTGTGTAATTTAAGATGCCAATTGCCTTTTGGTGTATATAAAAACCAGACAAAAATTTAGCGTCAATTTCCTTTTCGAAGGCACGTCAGTGACGGGAAGAGCACTAGATTTGAACCCTGCACCGAATAATCCGCTGCCGAACAACTTGCCAAAAATCTTCGGCTCAGCTCATATACTTCCATAATTCGTCGTTTTGATCTAACTCTTTATTAATCTTGAAACTTATCTAGTTTTTCTGGCTGAAGCTTGTTATTCATTAAACGGTCGTACCTGGCTAACATAGTCCGGCACTTGTTTTGGGTCTGCAAAGCTGGTTTCACTCGGTGCACAAGCATAGAACATCACTCTAAACCCGAACACCGCCGGGTGAGAGAGAAATAATTCAGGCTGAAGCGTTTCGTTGCCGGTACTCATTATGCCGGGTTGATTTCCCGTGGATTCGGTCAGTAGACAATGGTTCGTCGACCCAATCCAGCAATAGAACAATCCACTCTCCCTCGAGACGAAGGGTCTTAATTTCTTCTATCAAGCTGTGTCTCGAAGATTGAGACAGCCGAGAGATTGAGTCAGCGTTGTTGCTATCAGACTATCTCGGTTAATTGTTTACTTGTAATTCTAATGTAAAGCTACTATAAGATTCCATCGAAATGCATAATTATAGAATTACCTGCTATCTCAAAATTTAGAAACGCGAACAAAAGAAATATCTTTCACTAAACCTTTTTCTTTTTTAAGATGTTAAATGCTAAACAAAAGTCAAAAGATATAAGATTTTTAGCTTACCTAATGTTAAGTTTTAAATAGACTTAATACTTTGTGAAAATAAAAGATAGCGAACTTTAAAACAACTGAAGAAATAGTTACAAATTTCCAAGACTACTGGCTCCAAAATTTCCATCGAATAGCGTACTATGATTCCATAAACAGTTGCATAGATCTTCTGCAAATCTCTAAATGACTAATAACTTTACCGCTAAGCTGCAAACCTAACGATCTGTTTGCGAAATTACTATGCTCAAGCAGAGATTAGTTTTAACTTTCTTAGCTTGATACTGTACTGTAAACACACATTAGACCTTTAAAGTTCCCTTTTTCCAAAGTACACTTTGATTAAATGACTCAATTTTAACTTCATGGTAGCCACATGACTAGTAATACTAAAATTGGAAAGAAGCACCAAAATTAAACATAAATTAAAAGAACAATATTAAGCAAAATGTTAGTTAGCATAACAAGATTAAAATAACGGAGTATTAAAAATGATCATGAATATAATGTCTATATGATATGGCGTCGGAAATTTAGCTCAATAGTGCATTATCAATGGCTACCAATCTCTCTTGAACTTTAGTTTATTTAGAATTGAGCACAAAACTAATACAGTTTACTAGGTTGATTATGTAGAACGGTGATGATTAAAATAGAGCAAACAAATATGCATGCGTTAAATTTGATAGATTCGTCGGAAAATAAAAGCATTATGCCTCATATTGATAAATTAAATCGGTGCTTAAATCGTCCTAATCTACAATTACAATTTAACTTTGTAAACCTTATAGGCCAGTGTAACCTTAGCTAATATGTAGAAACTATGTTTTCATCCAGTGAATTAATGATTAACTTAACTAAACAGTAAAATTCGCAACTCCCTTACTTATAGACCATGAATAAGCCACTTTGTAAAACACTGAAGAAATTGTTTTATAGAGACGACATTAGAGCTTGAGTTTTATATTTATTGTACGCATTTGTATAAACGATTTTCTAATCAAAACGTTTACAAACATTATTTACAGGGGCGTTACTCTCTTCAGCAAAAGTTTTACTTAAGCCTTTTAACTATTTTTAGTTAATATTTGTCACAGAATAACTATTTAAAAAAGGTAGTATCATCCATCAATGAGGGTAACCTTAAATGATTTTTGAATCCCATTGAGTCTTTTGATGCCAAAGGTCATTGGCTAACATTGGACAACATTTGGCAAGTCGTGGCTAACATTGGCTAACATTGCCTAATAGTGGCTAACAGCAGCTAATAGTGGCTAACAGTGGCTAACAGTGGCTAACAGTAACTAACAGTGGCTAACAGTAAGTAGTAGTGGCTAACAGTAACTAACAGTGGCTGCTAACAGTAACTAACAGTGGTTAACAGTAACTAACAGTGGCTAACAGTGGCTGACAGTGGCTAACAGTGGCTAATAGTGGCTAACAGCAGCTAATAGTGGCTAACAGTGGCTAACAGTGGCTAACAGTAACTAACAGTGGCTAACAGTAAGTAGTAGTGGCTAACAGTAACTAACAGTGGCTGCTAACAGTAACTAACAGTGGTTAACAGTAACTAACAGTGGCTAACAGTGGCTGACAGTGGCTAACAGTGGCTAATAGTGGCTAACAGCAGCTAACAGTAGCTAAAAGTGGCTAAAACAGTGGCTGACAGTAACTAACAGTAACTAACAGTGGCTAACAGTAACTAACAGTGGCTAACAGTAACTAACAGTGGCTAATAATAATTAACAGTGGCTAACATAGATTAACAGTAGCTAATAGTTGCTAACAGTAACTAGCAATGGCAAACAGTAGCTACCAGCAACTAACAATGGGTAACATAGGTTAGCAGTAGCTAACAGTAACTAACATTGGGCAACATTGGCTAACAGTAGCTAACAGTGGCAAACAGTAGCTAACAATGGCTTCTGATTCATAGATTAACGAAATGTTTTGATACCAAAATATTCAATAGCTTAACATTATATTCACATTAAGTAATATATATTAGCTACGCATCAAAGACATCATGTCCTCTTGTGTTAAATTTCTCGGTGCCATGTCCCTTATTTGATCTCTCCATCATTTCTTAACAATTAAAGCAAGCAACCAATTAAGAAAGCCATTTAGGCCTGACCTGAAAATGTTCCTACCTTAAGAAGTTCAAAGATGTTTGCATACGCAAATGAAAATTATTTAGGAAAATTTACAAGTCCAATTGTAGCATATTTTTACTGTCTTCGGCCAGTTTTATTCTAATTTCAGCCGTTAAATTATCAATTAAGTCATTTCGAATACTTATCTCATCGGATGATCATATTTTGCATCAATAATCTTATTGTAACTTTTGTTATGAATAATCACTTATCGAAAAGGGATCCTGTTAAATTCACTCTGTTAGTTTGAATTCACTCTTTTGTAACTGAGATGCTATTGACTTTTTACCAGTTATAAGCAAAGTTATGCATTATGCATTACTGTCCAACGGTGTACAGTCACGTCTTAGAATAATTGACACTGCTACTTCAGGTGAATCCGTTGCTGATGTGCCTTTATTTTAGTAGGCTACTATATTCCTCTTTTTCTTCTCTCTTTCTTTCTTATTTTCCATTTTGTTCATATATCACTCTTTAACCTTTTTCTTTTATATCTCTCTCGTTGACTGCCTCTCAGTCTGTGTGTTTGTCTATTTGTAATTCTATTTTCTCTTTATCTCTCTATTTCTACAACTCGTCTCTCTAGCCTCACGCGAGCTCAGAATCAATAATTCAAGTGCATATTAACATTTAGCACGCTGGTAGCCTGCATTGTATGATATACATTTACATCTAGGTGAATGGTGTCATTTTATAAATGCCAATAAAGTGTAGTAACTAAAAGCCCTGACCGATGTCAGTGTGTCACGCTATATCATGGAGAAATAATTGCATTAATCTGTTGAAAGGCTGTAGAAAAAATTAAAATATTTTGCTTTTAATAGCTACACGGATATTTATCAGTTGGTTTTAGTTTAGCTTATCATGGACCATTCTTTATTTAAAATTCATACTAGCTTTTTTACAAGTATTAAATTCTCTTTACCCACTCCACTTCCATTCAAATGAAACCATCAATCGAGCCTCTACCGAAACAATGATAATAAGTAATTACTTTTCAATTAATTAATTAACTATTCATTAATTTAATTATTCCTTAATTATTCTTCATTATTAATTATTATTATTAATTCATTTTCTACCAAAAAATTCTCATCAAAGTACCATTACATAGCTATGAAAATGTTGAGCATTTGATTTGTATATAATTATACTTTATACAGTTATATATACAGTGTTACAGAAGAATATTGTAAATTTATACGTACTAAATTATCATAATTCTATGTAATACATTTTAGACGAAAATATATAGTTGTGAGTACATTTCTATGAAAAAGCTAATTCATAACTCGTCAAATATAATTTCTGAATGAGGGTAGGCCTACTTTTGTCTTCAATTTAATAAGTACATTGAATAATTCGGATTCATTTTCCTAAGATCAAGCTTAACATCACGCATGAAAATTATAAACCATTAAAGAATCATCAATGCAATGAACATGCTGGCCTCAGCTCTTATCTAATCTGTCAGAAGATAATACTACTTATATATTCTGTATTTAATGCTAGATGCTGTACTGACTATATTTGCAATCAATATGGTAAATTTTAATTTAATTTTCATTTATTTTATTATTCTAATTGAACGCTTTCTGTATACTAGTCTCGAAGACCGATTTCTTCCATTGCATTGCTGCATAAAGTTTCGTTGTTAATAATAATAATAATAATAAGTTATAAAAATAACATTTTTGACACAACTCGACACTAAGGATCGGATTTGGCATTGTTTCTATGGTAAACGGATAACGTTAGAGGCAGATTATAAAGGCAAGAGAAGAGTTATCGTGTAAATTGACGTAGTTAAGAAGTACATTTGACTAAAGATGCTGATTCGTAACTCAACTTACTCATCGAGTCTCGTTTCGTACTTATCGTTTCGTTTCTTATTTATCGTATAAACTGAAGTAGTTATGTAGTTTAAATAGTTCATTAAATACTTCGGATTCATTATCCTAAGATTTCAGGCTGAAATGTATGCAGAAAAGTAGTTATAAACTATTACAGAATCGTCAATGCAATGAACACGATGACCTCGGTTCTTATTTAATCTGTCAGCAATTTGTTTACTGGCAAATTTTAGAAAAAATTGACACGTTTGACAAAACGCGCGGCTATGGACAGAAGTTGGCATTGTTTCTATAGTAAACGGATAAGGTTAGAGGCGAGTATAGAGGAAAGAGAGGAGTTATCCTATAAACTGATGCTCGATATTGCCTCGTCCAGCACGCTCTCTCACTCAATTATCTGTATAGATCAATCGCTGTGTAAATAGCCGCACTGACTCGTCGTCGACTATGTGAGGCACGTTTCACCTGTTTTACATTATCAAACACTACAACCAGTCACAATGTTAACCTCCGCTTTTATTATTCTGTCATTTCAAACTTTTAGCCCTTAACGTGCTTCTTATCCACCGACCGTTATAAAAAATGCATATGAAATTAAAATTAGCGAATTGTTCTTTGGTGTTCGTGAGGCAAGATATCATTAAAGCAAAGGTTATGTGCTATTCAGTAATCTAGAAGATAATTAATAAACTTATTTGTTATTCTTAGTAGCTGCTATTGACGGTATTACCTCACAGAGTTAGGCTCTTTTGTGATAACCTTCTTCTTGATAATTTTTTGTTTCTAATCAAGTGTGCTGTATTTGCTGTTTACTATGACATGACAAACAAATAAAAAGGTTTTAATAATTAATACAATAATTATAGAAATTAAAGAAAAGTCAACGTCCTCCAGGGTAACTTAGGCCTATGGGGCAATCATCGGACCTGGCTTAAAGTCGTGATATGAATTAGAATATTATTGAATATGCTACATTTTCACTAAAAGCACGATGATTTCATGCTATATGCAAAACACTATGTGACAATTGTAAATGCAGGCCCGAAGGCTCCGAATTTTACTCATCAAAGCTACAATTACTTTCCTCATCCAAGGATGATGTCAGGGATGTCCCAAAGCACCCATTACACACTGTGAAAGTCATCTTATTGTCAAGACGATCATTATAAATTTCTTAAATATTTTACTCCATTAATCAATATATGGCTAAAATTAACTACTATGCTACTCAAATAAATATAGTTAAGATATTGTATAAACTTCAAAGCTTATGTATGTTAGGCCCATGTCAGTTAAACCCACGTCAGGTCCACGTCTGTTAGGCTCCTGTCAGTTAGGCCCATGTTAGGCCCATGTCTGTTAGGCCTATATCAGCTCCGACTAGTTACTGAAAAACATCATTGAAATTTGATAATAATTCTCTTCAATCATTTTTCAAGCAAAGTATTTGACACTGTACCATTGTTCGGATGAGTATATTAGCTTATTTACTGAAATGTCGTAAGTACAATGCAGCAATCAGCAACTTCAATTTGCATAACAGCAATGATTTGATCTCTTTCTTCCTCTCACTTTCTCTCTCACTCACTATTAAATACCAGGTTCAAATTACATAAGACATTATCAAAACGTTTAATTAGCTTATTATATCAAGAAGAATTTCTTCATTATGGCCAAACAACCAACAGTTTAAAATATCAAAATATAATGACTGGTACTTAAGCTCAAAGCTGGTACGTTTGGCGTTAGCTTCAAGCCTAAGCTTGAAGCTAACGCCAAATTTAACATCCGTTTCCAATAAAACTTTAACATTCGTTGCTTGATTTCACTTAAGAAACGTGGAGTGCACTGGATTTGAACCCCGCATCTAATGATCCGCTATGCAATAACTTTCAAACAAAACCACCGGCTCGGCCACTCACTCACTGCAAAGACACATCTGATGGAACGAGGACATAAGTTATGATAACTGATTGTGGGACGCCTGGTCGCATACAATTTCTTCTGTCACATATTCACTCGATGCTATATTCATTCAGTGCAATGTGAAGTTCAATTAATTTCTCTCATCCGGTGCACTGGAGGATGCTATCCCATCCATCCCTTTCATCCAATTCTTCAAACTATCTCTGCCATCATTCATTAGACCACGGATACAACATTGACATAATGACACACACATTATGAATGTTTCCCGGTGCTATTATGAAGTGGCTGCATATAATATTTAGTGACATGTTTATTGTGCAATGTTCGTTGTTGATGATTAAATTTTTATGAATTTAAAACTAACTATATAACTCTCTGTGTAGATCTTTGTGGGTTGAATTGTAACTTCTTTAATTTATTTAAATTATAAAAAATCAACCGTTGAGTAAACGGTTAAAATGACTCTCATTTACGTTATCTTAACGAAACATAGTCGTATTGTACCTAGTCTAAACGTCCTAAATGCTTTCTCTATCGTACTAATGAGCTCGAAATTTTTCTGAACGACAGTAGCATTTAATAGTGTAGCATTGATGCTCAAAATCCATGAAAGGAAAGCTAAATGTACAAAAAGCAACGTTAACTAATAGCCATGGGGAGAAGTGGAGGAAACAACGAAAACTACAATACAGCCGCCAAGTAAGGAAACTGTGTGGCACATATACGGCTGGAGCCAGTGGCGAAGTCGGTAAGATCCTCGACCGCGGATCAGTAGGTGCGGGGTTCAAATCCTGGGCTCTCCCGTCACTGATATCGCTTTCGAGTGAGGAAACTGACGATAACCTTAGCTTTACTAGCTTAGCTTTTACAAGCGGTTGTCATGTCGGCAACTACAGGAAAGAAATGTACATGCATAGCCTGCGCTGCCGAAATTTATTTGACGTAACTATACTAAATAATGAAAGATGTTAAGATGAGGCTGCACATTCACTCCTGCTATATACAAACATCATTGTAGCAGACACTCCATGGCCGTCGTATCCTGACCGCCTTGACTTCCGGTCGCTAGCTCGATCATGATCGATGACGGTCGTTATGCCAGTTGACTCACACCCAGTCCGCCATTCTGTTGCTATGTTTGCTAGGCTTGTGGAGAATTACCAGGTAGATTGGGGAATAAGAGTTCCTCCTTGAAAACCTGATTCTATATGTTACCCTTTAAGCAATCATGATTATTCTCAGATGTTTTGTGTAAGATGGAACCCGGATTTTAAAAACTCAGAATTTCACTCATTGTATAGAAAGAGGGATTACCTGCACATTTTGAATAAAATTTTCGGTTTGTATAGTCTAACCATTTCAAAACCACCAAGACTTGCTGATCCGTGGCTTACTTTGAATCTGTCCAGTCCAACATTATGTCTGCTCACTCGTCCCTAGTCTTGAAATTATACAACGCTCTCTTAACATTTCGGCTTTCAGCCGCAGGCGTGCTTTAAGTCGAAAACCGGCCACGCTATTAATCCGTACAAATGGTTCGGATAATGAGCATTGAATCACGGACAGCTTGCTAATCTAATCGTTCACTGAAAACAATGATAATAAGCACTGTTGGGTGAGATGTAGTGAGATGCCATAGATACGTGGCCCGGGAGAAACTGAAATGCAATACTATAGATGATAGATGCTAAATCAAATCTTAAGAAGCCGGGCAATATACTGGTTCCCTAATTCGGCGGACAGCAATAAAATATAATAAATATTAGGTTTTATTGTAATAACTTTTCAATGCGGCTGGAGCCGGTGGCGATGTCGATAAGGTACTAGACCACGGATCAATATTTACGGTGTTCAAATCCATGACTCGCCCATCACCGACATCGCTTTCGAGTGAGGAAACTGACGTTAACATATGCTTTTTTACAATATTCGAGCTCTTTCGTGAAAGTAGTCAATTAACCCATCAAATATATCACTGTGCGGAGGAGTATTTATCACTTGTAGAAGCCATCTTTTCAGTGGCAAAGTAACAGCAAAGTTCAATTCCGTTATTTACGAATTGGCATTGCCAGACCTCATATTAGATAACACACAATGTTATTAGTATGAAAATCGTTGCCAAAGTTTAAAAAGTCTGTTTAAAGAAATTGTCAAATCTTTCAACATTTAAATATTTTCATTATCAAAGTTTAAACATTCTGATTTTAAGAACTTTTCGAATCTTTTCCAGTTACATATATTCATTATCAAAATTTAAAAATTCTGATTTGAAGAAATTGTCTAATCTTTCTACAATTAAACAAATACAGCATCAAAGTTTAAAAATTCTGATTTAAAGTAATTGTCGATAATTTTCTAGTTAAATATTTTGATTATCAAAGATTAGCAATTCTGATTTAAAGAAATCGTCGAATCTTTTTCCAGTTGATTACATCCACATTTCATAGAAAATGTTGACAAAATTCTGTTGACTGCGGAGTTTGGGCGTAGACGACGCAAATGAGAGGCCAAATATTCACGTCCTGACGGGCGAGTTTCTTAGAGCTAATATGAGAAATAGCGGGATGACCGGAGTCGTCAATAATGCATGAATGCTTGGAAGACATCGCCCGACCCAGCAATGTTATATTGCTTTAATTGCTGTGTCGGTGTTATTGTGGTGCTTGCTGCAGTACTGTACTCCACGAAATATTCTCCAGTTTTACTCCAAATCTTTACCACCTTATTCTCCTTCCCCACCGCAGGATACAGTCAGTAAGAAATAAAATTGTGTTATAGTAAAATTGTATGCAGTGATTGCGAGAGTCCTGTTATGGAGTATGGTAAATGTGAACAGATGTCATACCGAATGTTAGCGATGTCGGTAAGATACTCAACCGCGGATCAGTATGTGCGGGGTTTAAATCCTGGGCTCGCCCGTCACTGACAGCGCTTTCGAGTGAGGAAACTGACGTTAACATTAGCTTTACCAGCATTAGTAGCTTAATTGTGCCATGTTCCAGATATCAGTGTCGTACCTGTGCCAATGTAGAGTAGACCAACAACTTAGCAGAGCTGAGAAAAGAAAGTCGAAAATAGAAGTTTTAAAATTACTTAAATTAATTCAGTTTATTTATTTATCAATTTGCATCATGTCAGATAGAATATAACCAGCGACCTATTACATACAGTTCTTACGAAAATTAATGACACAAAGGTTAAAACACACTGACTGGTGCACATAAACAAGAGAATAACGATAAAATAAAAGTTATTTGCTTTAACGAGCACTTAGTGATTTACTCGTTAGTCTCTCTCTCTCTCTCTTAGTGCACTGCCTACTGGCAGGTCCATGGTACATAACGCCTCCACTCTTCTCTGTCTTCCGCCTTCCTCTTCATTTCCACATATGAGTGGGTCTTTAAATCATCTAACATACCTAATCTCGGCCTGCCCCTGCCTCTTTTTCCTTCCATTCTACTTCTATGACCTCTTTTAATAGACCTTCCCCCCTTAGAATGTGTCCTATCCATCTCTTCTTCCTATTTCTTAATACATTTATCAACTGTCTATCTGTGCAAACTCTCTCCAGGACTTCCTCATTTGTAACCTTTTGAGTCTAGCTAATCCTCTCCATTCTTCTCCAAATTCACATTTCCAATGCCTCCAGTTTCCTAATATCTTCCTTCCTTAAGGTCCATGTTTCACATCCACACAATAGCGTGGTCCAAACCAAAGTTTTCACTATCTTTATCTTTGTGTCTTTCTTTAGACTTTTTGTTAATAGTTCTTTTCTACTACCAAAGGCTGCTTTTGCTTGTGCAATCCTACTGCATATTTCCATCTCACATTTCCCATCATCGGTTATAGTATGACCCAAATATTTGAAACTTCTTACCTATTCCAATTTCGTACCATTTATTGTGATATTAATTTCACCGTTATTATTGGAAAATCTCATAACCTTGGACCCTTGGTCTTTTTTATATTAATCTTCATGCCATATCTCAGGGCCATATCATTCAGCCTATCCATTATCTTCTGCAATCCAATCTCGCTGCCCGCTACCATTCCTTGGTCATCTGCAAATCGTACATCTTGTAACAAATTCCCTCCTACTTTTATTCCTTCTTCCAAGTCTTCCATGGGTTCCTCCATCATTGCCTCAGCGTAAATGTTAAACAGCAGCGGCGAAATGCTACAACCTTGTCTTACTCCACGTCCTATTTCACCTGCTTCTGAGTATTCTTGTTGGATTTTGATTACTGCTCTTTGATTCATGTACAAGTTCAAAATTAGTCTTCTATCTCTCCAGTCAATTCCTATTCTCGTTAGTCTATTACTGTAATAAACAGTTCTTACAAAAGTATTTCCGTTAATAGCAATTTTTTTCACGATTGAGGGTATCTTTTTCTCTGAATAACTTGCAATACATAATTTATATGTAAATGGCTCTTGTCTTAAGAATGGGTATCTTCAACAATCATTTATTATTTATACTCAATTTATTTCTTCATTTTAAGCATGCAATTTAAAACAATTTTAAAAACAAATTCACATAATAAATCGCATTTTTAATACGAAAGTTATTTCATTTAATTATAACTTTAAATTGCCCATAATTACATTGTTTATTTAACCGTTACAAGTTTGCTGTAAGACAGTTTAAACTGCAGATTACTCGAGCAATCTCTTGCCCACAGCTTTCTGAAACTGAATAGCTGATGAAAGGGATTGAAGAGACGCCCGGTTTGACTCGAATAACCTTTCAACGTGATTGATATCCAGGCTTACAACAATCATTCTTCTGTTTGCGGAGCCATATGGAATAACACTATTTGTTACCCACTGATGTTATAATAGCCTGTTGAGTTATCAATGCTGCCGTGAATACAACAATGAATCACTGACAATTATAGTTTAATAACAAAATTATGATATAGACATTTCAAGATTGAATGCTAAACATTATCAGAGGTTGATCGTTATTGTTGTACTATATTTAATTACAGCGCCTAATTAACATGATTATCTTCAGTTCAAAAACGTAAAATAAAGCTTCTAAGATTAGTCTTAAACTAATATTGAAAAAATCAGGGGTGTACACGATGAATCGAGCCATATAAACGAATTGATGTCAAGCCATTAGTAGGTATTGCGGATCTCATTACGACAATAAATTTGAAGTTGCCGGTGATGTCTAATGGAAATTTCGATTTGTTTTCATTCATCATAATTAGCTTTCTGTCAAGACGTTAACTTGTGCATTTCGTTGAGGGAAAGTATTTGCTAATTTCTCTGAATGGCATATAGTCCAGTGTATACAGCGTCTGGTAGCGCATAAAATTCTAATCTAAACGACTCTTTCTGAAGTATTAAGGTCACAGGATCAATTCCCGGTCAAGCCGATCAGAGAGTAAAGTCTCCGACATTCATAGGACCTCAACATGGCCAATAGACTATATGCTGCTCAATGATTTACACATTTGGTATTGAAATCCATAGATATTGTCATGTTTGGTAATTACACTCTAATGAATGTTCATTTTCTACTTTTATTAGTGCTTAAACATGCAGATTTTCCGTCGCTGGCAGATATTACATTGACTCAATAAAATAAATGTCTTCGTGTATAATGCTGCTGAACAATATGGACTGGATTATATGGTGAACATTTATGACATTTATTATATATTATTTATTATATACTTACAAAATATTTGTCAACAAAAACTGCAGCATATCACCCAAAGCTGTTATTATTCTTAACTTTTGCTCGGGATAAATGTTATGTAAGTCCTGCGAACCATTAAGTAGCTGACTGGTTGCCAACATCCGCTACCCACTGATATTTAGCTCCCAATTCCACTCATTCAATGGCTCTCTCCCGATGGAGGCTAGATCATATAGTATGTTAATCTTGTTCATACTCAAAAATTTTTAAGTGATTCTAAAAATTATACTCATTACTCTTCGGCCTGTCAGACATTGGTAGTGGTAAAATATTAAAATAATTGGTAGTAGCAAAAACTATATATTAACATATTTAATCTTAACCCCTATCTCGACAAACAGAAATGTTCTCAATAAGAATCTAGTACAGTTACCTTTAAATAATGTGCAGAATATTCTAGTAACTGGAACATTATATTTGCCAGTAATTTTAGCATTAATATAATAATACAAAGAAAAATTATCATAAGCAATCAACGTTTGAATTGATTAGACTCCTGCCTATAGAACGCTATTCAGTTAGTTGATGGTTCACTTTCAACACAATTAGACAGTAGGAACTCTTATTTAACCAGGAAACCCCTAAATATGTATGATGATCATTTAAGCAAATGTAATAAATTCTAATGTTAACGCTAGTTTCCTCACTCAAAGCGATGTCAACGTTAGCCAGCCCAGGATTGAACATTCTGATCGGCGTCGAATATCTTACCGACATCGCCACTGGAACCAACCAATTAATTAATTAATCATTTGAGTGCTAACTATACTTCTACTGTTTGCTGTTTCAAGTCCACGTAATCGATTTTTATTTATATTTTCCAGTAGTCATTGTTACATCAATTAAAGTTACTGTCACATGCTGAAACACGAGAAACGTTATTGCAGCAGAGGTTAGGACCAATTTGACCCAGCGTGATTTTTTCCATTTTTGCCACTTAGTGAATCATGAACAAATATTTCTTGGTTCTATCACACCTCAGTAACTCAGTCTCCCACAGCTTTAATTACACTGTAACGGTCTCTGACACGAAGAATTCCTCTCCTATGTCGATGGCTGATATCGTCAAGTGATCTGAACGGATTTCACGTCTACTTCAGTGTTCATGCACCGATGAATATTCTCATTTAAATATTTAATTAATGATGTTAGACTTCTGCTCGTTGTGTGTATGTCTGTGACCCGGAATAATAAATATTTACAGCAGAATTACCACTATTAGAATTTACTAATAAATACACCGGTGAATTGGTTACAGCTTTCAGTAATAGTTAGATGGATATATATATAAATCACCTGTTGGAAATCATTGTACATTAGCAATATTAAACACAGTGTTTGATATTGATAATGTACAAATAATGTGAATCAATCCAACTAGTTGTTATGCATGTATATATACATCTATAGCATTTATATACATATATATATATATATATATATATACATGCATATACATGTATTTACATATATATAGGTCTATATAAATATGTATATATATATATATATATATATATATATATATACATGCATATACATGTATTTACATATATATAGGTTTATATAAATATGTATATATATATATATATATATATATATATATATATATATATATACATATTTATATATATATATATATATATATATATATCACGTTAGTGGAGGCGTTGTATACCATGGTCCTATCAGTAGGCAATGCACAAGGATAGATATACTAACTCTTTCAAGAACTTCTTCATTTATAATTATGCCAGTCCAACTAACTTTTTCCATCCTTCTCAATAACCACATTTTCAATGCCTTTATATCAGTATACTAGAGGCATTGGCAGTGTGGTTATGGAGAAGGTTGGAAAAGATTAGTTGGACTGACAAAATTGCAAATTAAGAAGTCATTAAAAGAGTCTGTACAGACTCTTATAAATGTGATAAGAAATACATAATACAGAAATACATAGTACAGAAATGATAAGAGTCTGTACAGACAGGTCATAAATGTGATAAGAAATAGAAAGAAAAGCTGGATAGGACATACTATAAGGCGGTCGGTTTGCTAAAGGATGTAATAGAAGGAAGAATGCAAGGGGAAAGAGTTAGAGGAAGACTGAGACATGTGATGCTGCATGATCTAATAACAAATTCATATATGTCAAACGCTTAGCGTGCTTGCATATCGAAAAATCAGGTTCCTGACGAGACTCAAGTTTTGTTCTTTAGTGACTTTATTCTTCACTAGTTGCTACTCACTTTCTTGCTGTGATTGATCCTTTGATTCTTTAATGAAGTGAAGTTACTCTAAAGTAGCCTTGAAAAGTTTGGATAGAATCCAGTAAAAATGAATGCTGATATAACTGTTTCAATAGAGAGTAAATAAAATATAATGCATTTACTTTACGGCAAATATTAATCACCATAAAGGACACATATCAACATATGTTTACAAATAAGATTTAATGAAGAGTCGAATTCGATATGAACACTATTGCATAATAATTCTTACAAATGGTTTACAATCAGTCTAAATGTCTAGCTCAACTATTTGCTGATGTATGTTAACCCGGACACAAAGTGTACCATTGAATAAAAGGAAATTTGACACTGATTAAACAGATGGTAGGGCCGCAATGATTCAGGCCATACTGTAAGCATCAACAGTACTTC
Source organism: Enchytraeus crypticus (assembly GCA_905160935.1). Lineage (NCBI taxonomy): Eukaryota > Metazoa > Annelida > Clitellata > Enchytraeida > Enchytraeidae > Enchytraeus > Enchytraeus crypticus. The sequence goes on along the minus strand of CAJHZI010000743.1, from coordinate 385,694 downwards.
TACAGGATACTAATATTGGACGTAGAGCTGCTCGGCTATACTGAATTATCTTTTGAACTCCTGTTGAGAACCATTCGCTGAAGTGATTTCAAAGCCGAAATGTTGTGAAATATAATTGAATGACGGTTTTTCTTTTCTGATTAGTATTATGAGTGGATAAGAAAGCTATAAATTATCGGCCCCACTGGCATTACGTTAAACATTACACTGTAATGTATAATTTACTGTATAATGTACATTATACAGTAAACATTAAACTGGAAAAGGAATTCAGAGTTTAAATAAATAAAAATGTCTATTTTTACAGTATACATATCGATTATTTAGTAATTTATCACTAAATATCTTTTGACGACCTCTCAGCTACTCCTTTATTATACAATTATTATAAGCCTACAGCCTGGAAATGTCAGTTTGCGATATTATATGTGTACAATATACAGGGTGAGTAAAAAATGATAACACCTGCAAAAAGTTTGAATATCTCAGGCTATTGTTAATATTTGTAAATTAAACTTTTACCAATTAATAAGGGACTCATTTCTGGTGGGGTAGCCAATTTTCATCCATTTTGGTGCATAGATTGTCCAGTTATGCAAGTTTCAGCAGAGCAACCCCCCATTTTTACCTTAAAATGGCGTTTGCTACAACGGTAGGGGCAGATTGCACTTCATTGACGAGAAGGTAAGGTTGAACTCTCAGTATTACGTCAGTACTTTGCTTCCGGAGCTGTTTGATGATTGCCATGCTCTTCTACCAAATGGTTTCATCTTTCAGCAGAATGGTGCTCCGGCTGATGCATCTCTTCATGCACAGGAAAGGATCAGCGAGAGAAACCCGGATTGCATCAAGAAGAATGAAAGGCTTCCAAACTCACCCGATCATAATCCTCTGGATTACCATATCTGGGGAACCATGCTGCATCTCTATCAGAAACACCAGCCGAAGCCTAAAAACAAGACAGAACTGCAGGAGGTGCTTTGCGCCATTTTTAGGTAAAAATAGGGGGGTTGCTCTGCTGAAACTTGCATAACTGGCCTGTCTATGTACCAAAATGGATGAAAATTGGCCACCCCATCAAAAATTAGTCCTTTAGTAATTGGTAAAAGTTTTATTGTAAAATATTAACAATAGCCGGAGATATTCAAACTTTTTGCAGGTGTTATCATTTTTTTTACTCACCCTGTATATATTTACATGTGGCTGGAGTCAGTGGAGATGCCGTTAAGATATTCGATCGCGGACCAGTATGTGTGAGGTTCAAATCCTGGGCTTGCCCGTCACTGACATCGCTTTCCAGTGAGGAAACTCGCGTTTACATTAGCTTTGCCAGCTTTACTTTTACAAATGATCATTATTCTGCTATGTGCAATGTGGAGGTTTTAAAACGAAGAATAAAATCTCGCATAACCTTACAAATGAGTTGTCTAGTCGAATGGCTGTAGAAACTTATACATATTCAGCACGTCAGGGTTTAGCTTTCAGTCATATCATCAAAACACAGCCTTGGATTTAAAACTGGACTACAATATTGTCTGAACTTAAATATCGGTACAGTGATACAGTGGAATATGGCTATAGTAGAATATTATATATCTCTGTCGTGATACAAGAAAATCTAAGTAATTAAACTAACTTCTGTGGTTTTATTTTAACAACAATACAGCTTATCTACAGCGAGTTTACACCGCTGCAGTAATTGAAGAGACGAAGACGTTTTGAAGCCGCCCGGAGCGCAAGTCGATGATTAATAGCTCTGTTCTAACCCCCGCACGCTGCGTCGTTGACCACCGCGCGTATTAATCACGACATCTTAGCGACCGCTGACAGCGCCGTAGAATCGCTCTGCATTCATGTGTTCACTTGCATGCTCTCGTCCATTCGTTGCGCCTCACTGGAAGTCAATTACTTTAACTTTGCGCATTAAATGCAGTTGTATATTTGACACTTCACCTACGCTGATCAATGGTAGATAGCGATCACATGCCCCAAGGCAAAATTAGCATTTAAACGTTATTGATTTAAATTCTGTCCATGGTGAGAGTAACAACTGAAACGTTTGCTAGTTTTTCTTATTTATTTATATTAAAAAAATAACGGCATTAGGGCCCTACTATTATTTTGGATGAATTTCTTGACCTAGTCTTAGCATCATGTGCCCGCAATTCTAATAGAGTAATTATTTATAAGAATTTATTGTTGAGACTTCCAAATATAAATTGAAATTTGTTATATTCCTTAAAAGGCGTCCGGAATTCATTCTAACATATAAAAATTAAAGTCAATGAGTCGATGTTTTATACTTAAAAGAGAAATAAGAGATTTATAAAATATTGTTGTCTAGTCACTGTCATCTACCAAATTACAATAAATCGATTATATTAATTAGTGAATGTTAGTCGAAGCATAGGAAGGCATAGGGGATCCACCTCTTACAAGCAGAATCCCGCTGGAATAATGTAAGAATAATGGTATATACAATGAATGTTATAGATGATTTAAAGATCCACTAGTATGTGGACAAGAAGAGGAAAACAGAAGTTAGAGCTGAAAGGAGGCGTTATATGCCATGGGCCTTCCAGTAGACAGTGCATTGAGAGAGAGAGAGAGACAGAGACAGAGAGAATGAGAGAGAGAGAGAGATAGAGATTAAAGGGTTATTGAATATAAACTAGCTAACAAGTCAAAATAAAACTGAAGGGCAATTTGAACTATTCAAGTATCGAGCTATCAACGCTCAAATAATCAAACAATCAATCACTAAGAATTTAACGTCGGGTTCACCGCCATAAGGTAATGTTAGGAACGTCACTGTAAAAAATTAATCACTGGAATGCATTCACATCATTACTTGTTACAGAAGAATAGCCGAGATTAAAATTGAACAAAATCAACTAGTCATTAATTACTGTGCAATTTAACAAGTACTGATTGCACAATTATATAATTTACTGAATAAAGTAACTTACCAATATCATATTAACAATCGAAAGCTAATAAATTTTAACCGTTTTACCTATTTACGTATTATTCAGTCCCGAGTTACATAATCAATGCATTTTAAGAGAGTGGAAATAAAAAAAGATATTTTACAACACGATGGATGAATTCCGTATGTTACACCTGTCTTGCTGTGTTTGACTAAGTAATTTTCATAATCTTATGTACTGAATGAAAAAAGAATGGAGCGTAAAATGGGGAGATAAAAAGTCGAATTATCGTATAGGAAAATATCAAATACTCATTGTCGAGTTGATGAAAACTATGTGTATGCCAGTTATTGCGACACATTCAGACAAAACCATCTCATTAAATAGCTGTTCATGTAATTTCAGCGCAGATTGAAATTTACATACTAGATTGAATGTTTAGGTGATGATAATGAAGTTGATTCAACTTCAAATCAATATTATTCTATTTCCACAAAAGAAAACTATCTTTGTCGTTCCTTATAGTATTTGCATGGCTAACTACAAGCCTTACAAGCCCGGCTGTATAAAGCCCCTGTAGCGTCTGCTATTTTATTGTCATCATTGATTCACCGAACGCTCGGTCGTGTCACACAGAACGCCTGACAGATATTTCCGGGTGTGAAGCCCATCAGTTGCCGCGCACTGATGACAAACCACTCCACTTCCCTCCCTACTGCTTAGTTCATTTGTACAGTGTCGCACGTACTTAAACCTTCATCTGCCAGTCATGTTTAAAATATTTGATGGTCAAGACGGGCGTTCCGATTTAATATTATCACTGCAGATGACTGGTTAGATAATCGCCTATTTAAAGCTATTCTTACAGTTACTGAAGTTGATACATTTCAGGCTATTTATTACAATTATGTATTTTTATATGAAGGTATAGAAAATTCTATTGCTCTATCGAATAGGATAATACCAACTATTTATTGATCAGCTTGTGTAAATTGTGTGTATGCCAGTTATTGTGGCACACTAAGGCAAAACCGTCTTACATGTACATGTATATTAAATCAACATAATTACTTTGATTTAAAATTGATGACACAGTGAAGACATAAAATAATTTTTCATAAAAGATTGGTCAGACAGCGTATGAACTAAGATAAACTCCATCTAACACAATGCAATCCTTCACATTTGTCACACCATTCACATGTGTCACACCATTTACATGTGTCGTACTCATTAGGCAGTGTCGAGTATTTTGTAACCATTGCATAATTCCTATGTACTCGCACACAATGGAAAGGTTGTGCAACAGAGTTTCTGATGGTTAAGTATCTCCAGTATACTACACAAATCGAATTTTACAAATTGGACCCTCTGAAGTTTCAGACACTTAACCTCTGTCAGTTTTTATATTCCGAACGTTTAGCTGTTGCACTATGTAAATTAATGCTACTTTGAAATCTCAACAACGTGCTATTGTTCTTTACTTGGTTTTATTATTATATAAAAATTATATTTATTCACATTGCTTGTTGCATTTTTGTAGAACAAATTGCCGTGTCTACACGTCAGTGTCTGGGACACTGAAGAATAGACCAGCCGTTAACTGTACGTGGTGTAAGGGTAGCGACAAGGCAAAAACTAAATAAGGAAAAGAGGAAACAATCTCATAAGCCATTCTTTTTCCCAAGCAAAATATAGCCTACGTTATTACTTCTGATTAATTATGTAAAAGCGAATAATTTTCACTTTTCTTTATAAAGATAAATGGATGACAGCTGAACTATAAAAATCTTGTTACTGTTAAAATTTTTATTGTTTAAATGTACTTTGGTTTGTGTCTGTGTTACCTAAAAATTTTTAATGTATATGATCTTTCATATTTCATTGCAAAAAAAGTATTTATTGCGCAAACATTTAATTCATTAATAACACACAAAATTAACGAAAAAAGTGCCACATATTTAACTTTTACGCAATATTTTGTTCTGAAATGTGAAAGTTTAGGTTTTGACAAAGATATTTAAAAGTAGGATAGGTAAGATAAAGTAAGATAGGTAGGATAAGATAGCAATGGTCAAAATATATTAGCTCATAAATAAACATATTTACTAGCCAATTTATACATGTGTTACACTGATTGAGAAATAGCACATTTGTTGATATCTCTGTTACCGTGAAAACGCTTTTTTTGTCGCACTAGCTAAATATAAAAGTCGTCTACTTTTTAAGATTTACTGAACGACAAAGCAATATTATATATTACTACTATAGCTAAATAGATTGTACTTATAAGAAAAATATGGAACAGGCGTTCATTTGAAAATAAAATACAGTTAGTATTTTAACGTATTGAACAAAAGTAATGATTTTGAATGAAGAATTTTATCATTCGCTTAATAAGTTAATCAAAGAGAGAATTTATAGTGCTTCTGTTTATTAGGTATGTTAATACTTTTATTAAACAAATTAGCATCGTAGTTGTAGCTTTTCGATTAGATCATCGACGATGTGACAGAGATTTTACACAAACAATTTGAGCGATCAATTACAATGGCTGCTATGGGACAAAACTCACGGCCTACAACTGTCTTGAGCTTTGTTTTATCATCTAGATTAATCGATTCCTAGAAGCACATTCAGATTTTCGTTGATCTAATTCTCGTACTTTCTCTGGCGTAACTGCTACTGAAAATAAGCAGTCGATAGAAATAGAGATCAATAGATATCGTTGAGCTTTGCTAGTGTGAGCGACTACGTGTTAATCATGGGATAGAATTTCCATAGAATCCTTTGAAAGTGAACCGGCATCAATGTTTATTGGTTTCAACATTCATAACATAGACAGTGATGGGATGGACGGTCGGGCTGGTCATTCACTGACCTCTCAAGGGGCGTAAGCGTTGTTAAATTATAGATCCTTCTGATGTATGCATGTCACGGGTGCTCCGTATCCCCCACTCACCTTTTCTGGACTCCCCCTACCTCATCAGGTTCTCCCTGAGGCAAAACCACACCCACTCCAACCTTCAATAGACACCCACTACCACTGGTCTCTCTTTATCTCGAGGAAACGCAAGTGAACATATTGGCTATAGATTGAATGAATAAACAATAACGCTCAAATATGAAGCAACCAGAAAAATCAGCAATATTTTCTTAATCAGTAATATTTTCTTATTTAATTTGTTAAATAAAATATTGGAAACTTAATTTTTGGCGAGTTGCCTTCTCTCTGATACACTAAAAATGTTATACTTTTATTAATTTTAATTCATCACTATCTTAGTAGATATTTAGCACTATCTTATTAGATTCGCTTATTAGCATTTAAATGAAGGACTATAATGATCAATATAGAACACTAGGACACTATCAAGAACACTAGGCTAGGACTATATAGATCTTATGAAATTTTCCAACAGCTTAGCAATCTAACACTGCGGTTATATCTAAATTCGTTCAAAATATTTAATAATATAAATATTTATTTGGAGCTAGTTAAATTGCTCATTGTGCCAGTTTTCATATCATTCTGTTTTCCGTAGCATGGCTTTATTATATTAGTTGAAACATTATGATTTTATTAATACAAATAAGATATATTATTGCTAAATTTCATATAAAGATAGAGAAAATTCCATATTGTAAACAGCAGTAACAACTCATGAATGGTCCACTAAAACTGTGTGGACCATTTACCAATGCGTATTCTATATAGTATATATTGAGACGTCAATGCTTAAACTCCATTGAAGGCCAATTTAACGTCACTTTCTGTACAAATTGGATACTCTCAGAGACAGTCTTGGTTTTGAACTCCTGATCTCATGTTTGCTACCAACAACCGACATTAACGTTAACGAAATCGTAACCGACAATACTTTAGACGGCTGGGACATTTTCCTACTTCACTATTATCCTGATAAGATCTGATGCGCTTTATCTATTGCTAGAACATGTCTTCAGCGTTCCATAGCGTGATGCGGGCAGTACAGAGCGCCCGGACCCGCCCGTTCTAATCGTATCTGGCTGATTTGAGTGCCTCCGATGGAAGGACGAGGGTGGATTACGAGAGGCCAGTGTTTTATGAGACTAGCTTTGCTAACCAAGCACTAGAGAGAGAGAGAGACGAGAGAGAGGGACAGAGAAAGAGAGAGAGAGAGAGATAGAGAGAGTGATAGAGAGTGAGTGAGTGAGAGAGAGAGAGACAGACAGAGAGAGAGAGAGAGAGAGGCGAGTGAGAGAGAGAGAGAGAGAGAGAGTTTTCCCATTGCTCACGGCTGCTGGATTGTACGACTAATTTAGATTCCTAACTGTTGATGTTGCAATCTTTAGGCGATCTGCTGTAAAGAAATATAAGTTTGTGCTATTTTCATTTAATTTAAATTCATTAATTCAACGGTAGATATATATGTAACGCAAAAACACAAAACGATCAAATGAATCTGAACAAATCGTCATGAGAAATGTCAATAACAAATTTGTTATTTCGATATTTCTTTTATTTGTATTAAACAAAATTAATTTGCGTACAAAGTTAAAACAGTGGCAAATCTTTTATTTAAGTATCCAATGATATCATTGGATAACTGAATAAATAATTTATTTAGTACTATCTCAAGGATACAGCCAAGTTTAACGTAAATTTCCTGCTGGATAATATGTCATGACAGAGGAAGCACTGGTTTTGAATCCTGCACCTACTGATCGGCTGTCGAACTTTCCAAAAAGCCACCGCCTCAGCCTAATTGTAATCACACTGACAAATTATCTGTATCACGGGATTTACAGTATAGACAGTCTGCATTCAGTAGAAAATGGTCTTGAAAAATACTAGCACTCTGTTTTACTTTTACATGTTGCTTATTAAAATGACATATCTACCATTCTGACATTATCTTTTGATAAGAAAACGAACTCTAAATCTTTGTAAGTTAGTGTCAATTTCACGCTGAAATTCACGACACTTGAAAGCTTGAAGAAATTTTGTGACTTTCACTTTCTATTCTGTTTGTCTTCATCTCTTATACATGTATAAAATATTAATTTACTACAACAATATATAAAAAATATTTCTCTTTTGCAAGTCCGCTTCGTGAGAGATTTTCCGCACGGGCTTCTATTGTGTTTTTATTCATACCGATAAGTATAATATTTGTGAAATTAAAGCAGTAATTCTACTACACGTAATATATGAAACAATGTAAGTTTCAAGTAACAATTCGTAATGATCTAATTGTAAGTTTATAGTTTTTGTTAATTTGCAAATCTAAGATTTTACACCCTATTACGGTCTGCTGTTATTATCAGGAGAAGAATGCAATCGTTGACCAAAAATCACATTCTTTATTAAATTCAATTTTCTACTTGCATTTGATGTCATATAATTTCATAACCTACGTGTACATATTGAAGAATATATAACACATTACAATTTATAAGTATAATAAGTGTTTACTTAATACTTGCTGAAGAATTCACCTGTAATGCATTTCTAACTATTTGGCTTTACATCACTTCATAATCCACAATCTCTTAGGGTAATTTAATTGCGCTGATACAAAGACAAAAGTTTAATATACGATACACAATCATAGCGTTTAATTTAGGATTTCTTTTCAGTTTTGCTACACGTTAAGGCTGCACTCATTCTTATCTCATTCCCGCAGCTTGACGGATTTAAATGTAACCAATCTAGACACAGGAATTTTGCGACTCAATCAAAAACTCTGCTAGGTCGCGCTCATCGGATAAGCTATCCCGTCTGATTATAGAATGCAATCCGATCCGGAGTCAGGTCCTTCTCAGCGATAGCTGTACCGGTGGAAGAATGTTTATTCAAGCCAACGCTTCATATACAAACCAAGCTTTCGCTTCATCGATATCAATTCACCGTTCAAGCAGCTCTGCAGCAGTGTCTGTGTGTATTTAGTTTTGTCATGTTTGAGAAATAAACCTGACGCAGTCAGTACGTTGTGAAAATAATGTCTTTACTCCGTTTCAGTATGATGTGAAAATAGAGTCAAATTTCTCTAAAATGTAGACATCCTCGACTCTAAATTTTTCTAGAGTATAGATAATCTCATCAATTCCTAATTCCTTATTTATAGCGCTAACATGGTTAGGGAAGCTGCGAAACCAACTATTTTTATCCTAAGTACAGATAAATTGGGAGGAAAATAAACAAATTAAATATTATCGCTTTCGAAGAAGCCATAGTATATGTTGACGGGACAATGAAAAGGTGGGATTGGTTTTTTAAAATAAAACGAATAGTGCCTAATAAACGAATAGTGTCTGAAAAGCGAATAGTGTCTAATAAACTAGTAGTGCACAGCGTCAGTTTCGTACCACTAGTCTTGTGGATATGGCTTACAAAACTTCACTTCTCGGTTTTAGGAAAGCATATAACTAATTCGTCTGCCATCCAGTGCAATCAATTAATGCATTAATTAATACGTAAATATGACTGAACTGACATCAACAATCAACATCATCACTTCTCACAAGTTTTCAGACAAACAATCATGACGACATAAAACGTCTAAATAAAACTTTACTCCAAGGTTAACTTCAGACTCCTGCTCAGTAGCATAGCATAGTAGTACTACAGTATTACGGATTGATCACAGGGTAAAATTTCACTGGCCACAAACGTTCTTTCAGAATTTGCCAAGCTTACTGCTGCAAACAGATTCTTAACTCTGAGACTCGAGTACCGAAGACACCTGCTGTATATTGTATTAGACGCTACACTTTTGCACTCAAGTATTAGAAGAAAATAAAATTTTTCAGAAGGATTTTTAAATTTATGGTTTACAGCTTTAGTTTAAAACCTCAATCTCGAGGGGAATTGAGATGATTGCAATGTAAAACGATTACCCTAAAGCAGAAGTAAATAAAAATTTAATGGAATAATTATTATATTAAAGATCATCAAACAAATTAATGAGGCTGATTACTCTTTAACACCAGTCTAAGCTACGTTGAGCTGAACGCTTTAGTCAGTAGTCGATAACATTTCGAAACATTTTTTCGATTTCGAAGCGTCTGATGCAAGAGTATTAGCGTGCAGTTTTATGCCACAGCGCAGAATTATTTGTAATAATCATTTGATAAGAGCTGACGTAAAACAGGACTCGAAATGAATTTTAATTTGACTCCTTCAATATAATTATTTAAACTTGATTTAACCTTCGTAGTGAACAGATTTTTTCTCCTGCCACGAGCATCATTTATGCTTTTATTTGCACTGTTAATTTTCTGTATATATCTCTTTTAAATGCTTTGTAATCTCTCGGATAATCGTAGCTTTTTGAAGTCGTGTATTTTACACTGCCAGTACAGTAAATCTATTAAACAACCTCAGCAACAACAACAGATAAACAACAAAGAGTGTTACCATTTTCAATGAAAACATAGCTATAGTTTGTACAGCTAATGTTAACGTCAGTTTCCTCACTCGAAAGCGATGTCAGCTGTAGGTGAGACCATGTAAACATCGAGAACTATTAAACCAAACCCAAACCGAAGAACAAAAAACAAAATTGTCCAAAAAGATTCAAAATCCACATCGCCACCTCGACTAATATGTCACTTAGATGCCCTACTGTTCTTCCAATGGACACGTTTCCTTCGTTTTGTTGTAACCTGTGCGTATTGTTGACATGTCAGTGAGTCCTGCACGCAGCTCAGCGTGAGACATTATGCATCGAGGCGTCTAGTCACAATTACTGCGCCTCCCGGCCCTACGTCTTCCAGTCATCCCCGCAGAGTTAATGCAGGCGGTGCAAGCTTCGTCCTGGGAATAATTGCTTTTATCAGTACGACGCTATGCCTTCTAATCCGATCTCTCCAGCTCGCTTCACTTCACTCCCCTCGACCCTTTCACTCTCTCATCATCTCTCAAGTACTCCTTATATTCGGATTTGATTTTGTTGAGCGATAAAGCAGGTTGCAGCTGATCCGCTGCTGTTAGCCTTCTCTCCACTCAGTCGATCGTTTGAAGCGATGTTCGACTAATCACCTCGCCTGTTGTTGTTCAGCATAAAGAGGATGATAGCGTTCTCTGGTAAATCTTTAAATGTATGCTACTACTTAATGCTGCTACTGAATGTGTACTACTACTTAATGCTGCTACTAATGTATGCTACTACTTAATGCTGCTACTAATGTATGCTACTACTTAATGCTGCTACTAATGTATGCTACTACTTAATGCTGCTACTAATGTATGCTACTACTTAATGCTGCTACTAATGTATGCTACTACTTAATGCTGCTACTAATGTATGCTACTACTTAATGCTGCTACTAATGTATGCTACTACTTAATGCTGCTACTAATGTATGCTACTACTTAATGCTGCTACTAATGTATGCTACTACTTAATGCTGCTACTAATGTATGCTACTACTTAATGCTGCTACTAATGTATGCTACTACTTAATGCTGCTACTAATGTATGCTACTACTTAATGCTGCTACTAATGTATGCTACTACTTAATGCTGCTACTAATGTGTACTACTACTTAATGCTGCTACTAATGTGTACTACTACTTAATGCTGCTACTGAATGTGTACTACTACTTAATGCTGCTACTAATGTATGCTACTACTTAATGCTGCTACTAATGTATGCTACTACTTAATGCTGCTACTGAATGTGTACTACTACTTAATGCTGCTACTGAATGTGTACTACTACTTAATGCTGCTACTGAATGTGTACTACTACTTAATGCTGCTACTGAATGTGTACTACTACTTAATGCTGCTACTGAATGTGTACTACTACTTAATGCTGCTACTGAATGTGTACTACTACTTAATGCTGCTACTGAATGTGTACTACTACTTAATGGTGATCGCATTCCAACATTAAGTATCACAAGTATTCTCACGATCTTTACCTTTATTAAACTTTTCTGCAGCTTTTAGATTTTAATAGGCCTATATGGTTTCAGGGTAGCCGATATATCGCCTTACCCAGTTGCTGCTTAGACGACTCTTACAACACTTAAAGTTTACCTTTGACCTCTGCAGATGGCAAAGCATAATCGAAGAGAAAGGTACAGGAAAACAGCTTACTGAAGGAAGCATGTTGACTATATTGAATTGCTACATCAAAACAGCAAAATACGGAATGCTTGGACTACATCTGTGCCGCTTAATTTACCCGCAGCTCCATCGCTTTCCTTCTGAACCTGATACTAGTGAACTCTGAAGAACGAAACCCAGACACATCAAACTGAATCATTTTCAATTAAGCTAAGAGAAAACGTAAATCTTTTCATTTCCTTGAAGAATGCAATTAGAAAGTTCTAAGGAAATTACTAGGATACAAGTTTTTGTCATTTTTTTCATACCTAATAATATAATATTAATCATAAAGTAAATTCGACAAAAACACCTATATAATAAAATAATAATATATTTACATATAAACAGTAAGCTTTAAATTTTCAATTCGATGTCTATTGAAGTAGAATTATCATGAGCCGCGGAGTGATTACATTATAAGTAATACAATTTTTACATTTTAAGTTTCGTTTAGGGAGCTTGAGTAATGGAGGATTGGAGTTTTATTAACCATACACGCTTTATAAGACATCATAACAATACATCACTGCTTTTATTCTATAGCGATAATAACTCAATTTCAATATATGTTCGTTAAATTCACTTATTCAACTCTAATGTAATGTAATCTCTACAAAGGCATTTTTGACTGTTTTAGGCTTTAACTATCAGTGATCTATTATGCATTTGCTGAGTAATCTATCATACAATGTCATAAACCATTGTTGTAAACTTTTATTGCCAAAGTCACCTGAACATAGGTGACTATGTTTAATGACATATAGGTGTATTAGGTGTTATTCTAAGTATAATTTATCATATTGTAAATGTAGACATCTCGCAAATACAACTCATATTCTTATCTACTAATTTTACATCAATGGATTAAGAATTAAAGAATGTGCATTGAATTGAATGGAATGTGATATTGAAATGAGATTCAATATCACATTCCTCACTCAAAGGCGATATCACGCGTGAAATTAACTAATCCACTAACAAAGTAATTCACTAACAAACCAATTCACTAATAAACTAATCCACTAACAAACCAATGCACTAACATCTTGTCGATATTTTGACTTTTACAGCAGAAATTAATGAAAGAAAGATGGGCAGCCTGTGAATTAATCTAGAAACCGAAGGATCATTGACGACGATTCCAGAGTCCCGGTTGAGTGGGATGAGATGAGGGGATGCGAGCAGTGTTTGACGTTAAATCTCCAGTGAATCAGTCCGGCAGGAATCTATTGAATTGATCTGATGTCCCCTCCTTCCAGCCAACCGCCGCGTCCGTCTCTCGGTCGACTCGGAATTACTGATGCTTTTTTCGATAAATCATTCCTTCTCGAGACAACATTAAATGACGAAAGAGCCGCTACTGTTTCTTAAAAGACAGTCAGGTTGCAAATAGCGTGCGAATGTAAAACCGATTTGTTTAAAGAGATTTCAAGCTGTGTATTGGGTTTTCACGACGAATCGTGCGAATTGCAGTATTTTGTGTGTATTTTACTGTTGTAAATTATGCGATAAAGGAAATTATTAAATAAAATTAGGTTCTTTAATTGATATATTAAGGATCTGCAAGCGGCTGCTTAGTGATTTGTAATAATGAAACTAGAAGAGTTTGCGTTTATGAAATGAGTAGCTCTGATCGGCAGATTGATCACTTTACTATTTTATTAATATTATTGTTTATTTTTATCTTTTTTGCATATATGACTCTGTTCATCTTAACTGTGGATAATAGGTGTTCAAATAGATAGAACGGGTCGAGTTCTCATTGATAGCCTATTGTTCGTGCATTTATCAATGATTTTATTGTTAAAATTTTTGTGTATATTTTGCATTCTTTTGTCTGATGGTATACTTTTTTGTGACGTTTTTCTTTCTTTTAATAAACATATCTTCCTTCTCCCACTATTCACATCTGAGCTCTGAGCGCCCTTTAGCTGAAGATATGGCATCTGAGATATTTTAACCCTTCTTCAACGTCACTTCTTCAACTTCGATTTTAATGTCTCAAATGTAAACTATATTTTGTGTAAAGTCATACGTTTTGCAACACGGACAGTGCATTAATGTAGTTCCACAGCGGTCAATGTTGTCATGGACAACAGTAGCACTTTAATTGTATTGTTGTTGTTGTTGTTGTTGCACTTATCTCTAGTGTGAAACACAAGGCAAGAGTATTTACACCTAACACTAGTTTCGCTCTGGATTAGCTCAAGTAGAATTACTTATTTGTGAATTATAATAATTATGACTAATAAATACTAGATTTTAAGCACTAAAAACTAACTCATGGTCACGAATAGTAGCTTATTTGTAATTGTGATATTTTAGCTTAGGATTTTCATACTAGTCAGTAATATCTTCATTTTACACGTATAGGCCTATGTATTAGAGAGATTCTAAGTAAATATAGAATATGTTTTGAACAGCTTAAGTGATTACAGAAGAATTAATTTAAAAAGTACTTTATCTAGCCAAACAAAAACATACAGCGAAACCTTTTCATGTTATTTATTGGCCTGATTTATGCTTAGCTCAAAATGCCATTGTAAAATGAAAATCTCGAACGAAGAAATACATGTAGTAGATTTTGTTTAACTTATTGAGCCGTCCAATTTGAAGAAATTGTTCTTGGAACTCTACAACGATATCGTGTAGGTTATGTTATCTCAATTGCTAAGACATTGCTGCGAGGTACTATTGCGCGCATAACTACGATTACATAAAGTTCATACATCTATTTATTTGAAAGCATCAATATACTGAGTTTAATACCCTTTGCAGTTCACATGCTAATAAAATATAAAGGCTGTATCAAACTGAAGTAATGAACCATGTTGGTTCCAGAAGCATAAAGTATAAATATTATTATTAGGAATATCTCAAGCAATAAAGAAAATAAGTAATAAATACGCTTGACCTATGTAAAGGTTAGATACGAAATGGTCGGAAAAAATGAGATAAGTACTCTGAAAAAGCATCTGATTTCAATGAACCGCCGTAAGCTGCTTAATTTGCAAAAGTCACTTAAGTCAAAAAGGACCCTAGCTGTAATCTAATCTGTAATCTGTACGTAACTGCAGCAACGCATTTGTTAAATTTAAGATTTAGTGAAATTTCTAAAATATCAGGAAATATGTTTAAATATGCGCACACTATTACTATATATTAATGCGCAAGAAACTCTTCAGCCTGAGGGTATCTGCTCTATAGTTAGAACAATAAACAATTGGGGTGCCTGTCATAGCTGTTGGCACCACATACATGTAAAGATCTTTAGAAATTAAACTGACAAGAGTACTGATGTAAAAATATTATTAGTCGATATTACTTTATGACACTTGACACTTATAAATATGAAACGTTTTTAATTACTAAGCAACTCTTTGCCATGTAGTTGGTCATCCTTTGAGGTTCTAAATTCAAAACCCTTTTGGATTAACCTACAATTGAACTAACTTTTGCTTTTGTATCAATTGATTCCTAGTGTTGTGTCCGGGACAACTGAAGGATAGACCAACCATAAACTACACCTGTCGTAAGTGACGACTGAGCAAGAATTTAGGAAAGGAACATGAAAGCACCTTAGATGACATCTAGACATATTATTCCAAAGCTATAGGAATCATGAATGTAAAACTGGGCTTAGCCTATTATGCCTTAGCGATTAACTCCTTAATGAATGGAATGCTGTGTAAGGAATGTGAAAACAGAATGGATTAGTTAATTTTTTTAATTAGTTAATTAATATAAATAAATTTTAATATTTAGAGTTAAATTCAGAAAGTTGAATAAGTAATATTTCACTATATTGTGTTCAAACAGCTATACAAGTCTCTTATTAGTCCCTTTACGTTTGCCTAAACAGACTTAATGCACTTTAATTAATATTAACTAATAATTAATGTTTAGAACATTATGATTACTTTAACGTATCATGTGTGATTTTATCTTGTACTTTATAATTTAAAGTATTCGATTTCTTCCATTTAGCTATAGTAAAAATCTTTATTCGTATACAAGATAACTAACGTATAACAAGTATCTTTCATTAAAATAATTTGGACAACTGAATACAATTGTGAAAGCTAAACAATATTACACCAGAGAACTACCACAGAAACTACTATAGACAATTTGTTTTTTAATAATCCAAATCGGTAGATAAATACTGTTTAACTTCACTGAGTTCTACTTTTTGGAACACCATGAGTGAAATAAGAGTCGAAACGTCACTCAATAGTCTTAATGTAAGAACAGTCTGAATTTACTTGTAAATATCAATCATTAATGTTTTCGATGTTACTCCTCGGAGAACTAAACCTAGGTTTATCAGAGAAAATATTAAAATATCACTACATGAAGTCTTTAGTATTCAGGCACTTGCGCAGTCAGCTCTCAATATAACTCATATCTTGTCAGATTAGATTACATAGTCCCCGGTGGTACTAAGGTCTTCCAGCATTCCATTCTTTCATTTCATCATCTTCTCATACTGGCATTCATTATTGGTTTTAAATTATGAATGAAATTTTTGCAATAATGTTTACGAAATGAAAAGCAGTAATATTTTTTAATTTATTTCGCAGGAATTAATCCAAAAAAAAGAAAAAAGAATAGAAAAGTCTTCTTTTATGTTTACCATAGGTATACATAACAAGCAAGCATCAAGGTGCAGAAATAAAACAAATTAACTAATAAACCGTCAGTTATTAAGCTGCGATACTGTAGATCTGCGATCTCCACTACTCTTGCAAAGTTATTAACAATAGAATCCTTAATAGATGACATCGACTATTACAGCTTACAACTTTTCAAACATACAGTTGCACATATGTAATATTATATTACTTAACATATTAGTGGTTGCAATTGTAACACTAGTCTATTTAATATTTTTGCAAATACAAATAATAAATATTTATCTAGCTGAGCGCCAATTTAGGTTGTGAATAGTTAATATTGTACATTTTTGATTCAAGGGTTTGTTAGGTTTATTTACAATATGTGGCTTAGTGCCAGTGTAATAGATAGCCAAAGTTAGAGTTATGAATTTTGGCATGATTTGTTTCTCTAATAGGCCCTATTAAATTCCCCACGATGAATTCTGCGATTGGTTTTTATAAGCAGAAAACCTATTATCTCTGCATTAGTATAAGGGAAATTAGAGAAATTGGTTTTCGCTTAGCGGTGCACTACGTTGTCTTCCTTTAGAGCAACAGTTGCTTACAACTGCAACAAACGGCAGATGAGCTTTTACACTTTATTCCCCTAACTTCCTCTCATCTCTCTGTTGCTTTTCCCAACCAAATCTTCTACCACTTCTCCTTAGAATTTCAGTTCGCATCGAATATTCTTGTCTGTTTTCAGCGCTAACCCAACGCTCCCTTCACGCCCTGGCCTCCCGCTGCCTCGTTTAGCGGGACGAGGCGGCTGAGGTCGACCAGCTTTCGCTTCCGACAAATTCAAGAGCCGAGAGAAATGTAAATAGCACGCCGGTCGGTTTGCAGTCGCATCGCCAGAATGTTATTGATGTTGCTTCAGCAACGATTCGAAACGAAGAAGAAGCGATTGAGTTGGTTATTGAAAAAGCTGGAAGATGAAAGAATGAATATTCGCCTGCCGACGGATTAAAGCCGAACGGTTTGTCAAAATTAACTTTTCACAAGCGGCCATCTCTCTACTCCCCAACTGTTATTACACTGATCTGACTTATTGATGGGCATTGTGTGTAGAACTATCTGATGATTATCTGGTTTAATTGTGGTAGATAACATTTGAACAGCGAGAATATTTGATTGTTCAGTAAGTGTAAGGTTATGTTTGTATATAATTGTACAACAAGAAATTCTCTCTCCTTTCTTCCCTCAGACTCTCTCTCTCTCTTTCTCTCTCGCTCTCTCACTCACTCTTTCTCTATTATTCGCTCTCTCTCTCTCTCTCTCTCTCTCTCTCTCTCTCTCTCTCTCTGTGTGTGTGTGTGTGTGTGTGTGTGTGTGTGTGTGTGTGTTAGATCTCCTTTGTCATAACTCCTGCGCATGTCAGTTTTGTTTGTTTTCATCTTCAAAAAAGGCTATACCACTAACATCTCTCATCTCGGATTTCATTTAATTCTTTTTCTATTATTCACGCGTTAGCTTTTTCAAACATAACCTCATAATCCTATTTAAATGCTGTTATCATTCTTATCATCCGTTTATTAATAAAATCTACTCTTCATTTCTACAATGATATGAAGAATACATTATTGCTACAGAGATTAATAAATAACAGGAAATTGCAGGATCTCTATAAAATATTCTTTTTGTAAATCTTCTGCTATGGAAGAATTTAGCTTGGGCTGCTTTGTGCAAGAGAGCCGTCAGATAGAATCCACAATGGTTTAAATATCTTCAGCAGTACTGTACAGTTGATTTACTGCTATTTGTATTAGTTCCCTTTTTATGCCAAATATTACATTATGCTAATACTACCACTTTACCAAAGGAAACTAACGCTTAAGACGAACATTGGTTATGTCTGAAAATATGAAGCCACTAAACAAACAACTGTTTATTACAACACGTTTTTGAACAGGCTGACAAGGTTCATTTCCACAACACCACATAGTAAGTTTCAATGTGCTTCAGCTCTACTGAAGCAGTTCATTCATCTATGAAACCTTTTTACAGTACTTCAGCTTCCTTTAAAATATACTAAACAGTAGATGACTATTTTTAAGCAAATATTTGCAGAACATGTGATTAGTATTGAAAATTTCTGCAACGCCAATTTTGTTACGTGAAAATTGCTACAAATTTACAAATCGATAAATGGATTAAGGCCTTAGTTGTTTTCTCAGTGCACAACAGAAAGCATATTTCTCTGAGGGGATTGAAGAGGAATTGAACCAAGACTTGAAAGGTTATTAGCTGATGAATTTGTACCAGAATCACGTGATTGTAATCTACTATTTTAAAGATATTTATCCAAGTGCTATTGGTTGATAGTTTAGAACTTTAGATTACGTAATACTAATTTTCACTTTGCAGGATTATTATTTGGTAATAATCGACAATTATTTGACAGTATTTGATAATATAGCACTAAGAACATTGTCATAATGCATTCGCAGAGCTTGGCGGCTGATATTTTCAAAGATTCTCGTTGAAATTAATACTCGGCGTTGTTCCACTGCCAGCAATATGCAAATCATTTATCTTACTCCGGGTGCCCGGGGTGCTTAGATTTCTTCTCGATGTTACTTCGACATTTCTCGCTGGAGCAAATTACGTGAACGGTTTCCGATTTCTATGCTTTCTTTTCCGTTAAAGTACTGCCGAGCAATTTAACGTAACATTTTATACGTGTACCTTGAGAAAACTATTTTATTCCTCTTAAAGGAAGTCTAATGGCAATTAAGCCGGTAGACTAGTATTAGTATTAATAGCGATATTTTACACCAATTCAAGCAGGCGAGCAGCCACGGTTTGTCTTCGCAACGGGCTAAACTCTAACAGCGATCAAGTGTTATTCCGCATGAGTTTATTGTCAACATTGTACATGTAGACTAATGAAAGATGTTAAATCTTTGGAGCTCAGCTGTACTGTATTTTACATCTTGATTGATAAAATAGATCTAATAGTTTGAACAACTGAAGCAAGAGTTTTAACCTTCTAAAACTAGCGAGGTTTGCACAATGAGTTTATTAATTGCACAATGAGTTATTTGTAGCGAAGCATAATGACTTCTCAAGTTCTCATCAATGATATAGGTAGAACAATAGACTATAGACTGATTATATAGGCTCAGTCAACAACCCACAGTCAATTTGATTGGCAAATCGTTAGTATAGGCCCTAAATATCATTTTGTATTTTTCTTTATTCTATTTACTGCACATATTGAAGAGAGCAAACATCTTCATAAGTTGCAGTAGGTATTAATGATAATAATGGTATATCAAAATGAATGCTATAGCTGATTTAAAGATCCACTCAAATGTGAACATGAAGAGGAAAACGAAAGATAGGTATGAGTGGAGGCGTTATATACCATGGACCTGCCGCTAGACAGTGCACTAAGAGAGAGAGAGAGAGAGAGAGAGAGAGGGAGGTAGGTAGCGAGAACTTTTCAATCAGAGTTGATTTTGTTCTTGCATCCTGTGGATTTTGTTCAACTCTGACTCTTTTGTATTAGAATCTGAATACATCTAGGCCTATTCTGACATTTTCCACAAAATAATCATGATTCTGTGAAGGTTGTATAAGAAAATGATTTGACGACTAAACCACAAAAGAACGGTCGATGTTAATTAAAAAGTAGTTTCAAATTTACGGTAAAGAAGGTAAATCACAGAGAGATTTTGTTGTTTATTTATCTTTAGAAAACCTATTGCTTTGAAAGCATTCTTTTATTTATAGAAGATGAACAAACTGTAGAGTTCAGCGAAAATTTCGGGAACCAAAAACTAAAGGCAATAGATACGAGACGTATTATATAGAACTGGTTTGAAGAGTTATATTCCATGGATCTGCCATTAGGCAGTGCACTAGAAGAAGAGGTCTAGTCAAGAGACAAATTGATTGAGCCACTCTAAATCTTGAGCAACTGCTGTGGCATATTGACGAACGTGTGCGAACGAAACCGCTCAACAATGCTCTTTGTGCTCAACCGGTCCACGAAATAATATTCTCTAAATAGTTCATTGTGATTCCATAATTATCGCAGCACGTCGTTGGCTCTGAAAGCTCAATCGTCTCATTTGCGCTTCCTCGCCCGACGTCTGCGGACAATTCTGAAATTGATTTACACGTATAACAATACCGCCGGGCGCTAGCGTAATGCCGCAAGCAAGTGCGAGATAAAATGCCGTCTTTAACTATGATGCAGACACCATGATTGTCTCTGCTCTGTTGTACCGTAACTTGTACGGCTGAAGATTGACAACGGTTGATGGCATTTTCATTTTATAAGCCGAAGCTTGGTTTGATGCGCCGCTGTTACAAATTATGAACAAAATATAATTACAAATTTAAAATAAAATTACAAATTAGGAATAAATTGAAAGGAAATCTTCATTTGAATCACACCAGCCTTTGCTTTCCTAGGAGCAGTTCCATAACATAAGCAGTTGAAGACCTATCTTTTCCATCTCCCTTTTCCATCCAGTGTCCATGAGCAGCGACCTGCGCCTAAACCATCTTTTCTTTAACTCCCTTTACTTTGGACTGAATTTCTGGATTTTGGAATTTGCACCGTTTTTGGACCTTCTCTTTTTTGGTCGCCGGCTTGATTTTGTCTCAATAGTGCTCGATGTTGTCATTGATGACTGTAGCACTCTAATTGTTGTTATTATTATTATTATTATTATTATTACAAAAAGGTTCAATTTTGCTACCATGTTAATTTTATGTAATGAAACCATTAAAAAGTCATTGACGCAGTTTATTCACTCTTATTGTAAAATTTACCTTGATTGCCTGATTTCTTTAAAAGACATATAAAGAAACAATTAAATTACAAATCTATTTTCAATGGATGCTAACTTATCATAAATATCAGTATTAATATTTCATAAAAAGGCAACGATTACTAAAAACCATGGAGAGGAAGGAGGAAATGGGTCTTAAAACAAGCGTCAGTGCTTCCTGATCCAGTGTGCCGTTATGTTGTGTTATATCAACCTACGTCTTGAGAAGTTTTATCATTCGCTAGTTACAATCCGTTTCAGTGCAAAAGCAGAAAGGTTGTTAAATGTTTATTTAAAATTTTATTTTTGGAAAAAAGTAAGGTTAGTTGAAACTAAATATAGTATTAAAACTGCTGTCTATTGTTTAGTCCAAGATGAGAAAGCTTACAATTGCTCTTTAGAAGATGAGGCATCATCATCATTCAATGTTGTCAATTACAGTTTTGAGTATTACATCTATTACATCTTTGAGTATTACATCTAAAGTTAAAGTTAACACGCATTATAATGAAATGATCAACTATGTTGATATCTATCACTTTTTAATACCACATGTTATATCCGTTAGGCAATTTAGTCCATTTTCTGTATAACCAGTCCAGTGAATGTCCGAGATTTTATTCTCAGATCAGCGCGGCTGGGATTCGAACCCACGAGGGTTCAATTCACCCCAGGATCTGTCATTTAAAAGTTCATGACGTTATCCATTGCGCTATTGAGACATTGTATTACATCATGAGTATTACATCTTTGGGTATTACATCTTTGAGTATTACATCTATTACATCATGAGTATTAAATCTTTGAGTATTACATCTATTACATCATAAGTATTACATATTTGAGTATTACATCTATTACATCATGAGTATTACATATTTGAGTATTACATTTATTACATCACGAGTATTACATCTTTGAGTATTACATCTATTACATCATGAGTATTAAATCTTTGAGTATTACATCTATTACATCATAAGTATTACATATTTGAGTATTACATCTATTACATCATGAGTATTACATATTTGAGTATTACATTTATTACATCACGAGTATTACATCTTTGAGTATTACATCTATTACATCATGAGTATTAAATCTTTGAGTATTACATCTATTACATCATAAGTATTACATATTTGAGTATTACATCTATTACATCATGAGTATTACATATTTGAGTATTACATTTATTACATCACGAGTATTACATCTTTGAGTATTACATCATGAGTATTACATCTTTGAGTATTACATCTTTGAGTGTTACATCTATTACATCATGAGTATTACATGTTTGAATTAGACCGCTTCGACTTTTAACTGAAAGAGTAAATCAAATAACAACTTTACAGGGAAAGCTTTCTCGGCGTTATCTTCAAGAAGGTCTTTTCTTCAATACCGAACTTGTTGTTTTAACGGCTTCATTTCATGACCAAAAGAGAGCACTTTGAGGCACCAATAGCAAATTCTTACCCTAGAAATTTTAAGTAAAATATTACACTCAGTGTTATATATCTGAATTATATACAAAGCTCACATCGTTAAATTTTAGGACTAGACTATCAGTTGTGTTAAAAATTACTGAATTTTTTAAACAAAACATCGTATCGCTTTGATAATAACTTTATTATCACTATAAGCTGCTGAAGTTCAGAATGGGTCAAGATTAAGATAGTTAAGTGCACCAAGGGGGGTTAGGATAGCCGTGAGTGGGAAAGGAGAACGTCAGAAAAGGGAGTGTGGAGGTAGTTAAACAAAAGATAGTAGTAGAGTGGAAGTGGATGGGATTTGGAGGGAGACAATTAGGGGAGGGAAAAATAGAAGCTCATTTGTCTTGGGATAAATTAATATGTATTGTAATTCAACTATATCAATATCAAGCGTACATATATGTACTTAGCAATATAAAAATGAACGTAAAACACATATAACGACAGTGCAAAAGTAAATTTTCATAATATTTGGTACAGTAAAAATTTAGTAAACTCAATGCCATACAAACTGTCTCAACTGAGAGTCGTGCTCTATCTAGCAAGCCACCATAAAAGTACGGCGTAATTGTTTACATATAATCTATTATTTAGTGAATAAATAAGATTTATATAGAATTTGAAAACCTTTACAAATTTACAGCAGTTTTGATAAAATCAGGTAGGCTATACTATTTCAGATTTGGAAGCTAGAAAATATGTATGGATCGACACAAATATAACGAAAGCATTTTTATTGGAAATCGTATCAGACAAATGAAAGTAACTACATATACTGTATATCCAAAGAATTAAAATCGCTCAAGTATGTTATTTCGAAATCGCCAAATTAGGAATAAATTGGCTCACAGGGACAGAAGGGTGTCCATTCTGGTTCATCTCCGCAAGGGAGTAAAAATTAAATAGAAAAGCATGTAAACTGCATATCGTAACGCTGAATACGAAGATACAAGCATTTCAGAAAACGTAACGCCAACACAAGTAGAAAATAGCAGAATTCATTACATTAAACTAGGCTTTAGGTTGGCCTTTAATGTAAGGGGAATGAGTTATTCGTTTAATGATCACTTAGTTATACGAAGCAACATCAAGTAACAGGGACCTTGCCTTCTAGCCGCTAACATTAACTTTTCTGTAACCTTAAGCTAATGTCGTGAAAAAATGTTTGCAAAGTGTTCTCTTAATACCAAATGATCATACAATGCCTGGCATTACTTCTCAACGCTAACTCGAGCTATGCAGCAATCATTGAACTATCCAGCTTGTATTGCATAAATCTTGTCAAAATGTTGTAAGGTATTATCAGATCTTTAAAAGACTGATCTTTAAAATGCTTACCATTGTTGCCATTGTTACGCAAACTGTATTATTCAGTATAGTCTGCCACGGGCAATGTTGTATTCTGAACTGACATCGATTGCAAATTAACCCCCGCGTGCAATCCTAGTTTCTTCCTTCACTCGTCGCTCAATTCAAACCAATTGATCGAGGAGTCGGTTGACAATGAGATTTTAACGTTGTTTTTGAGAAACGTGATTAATTTTTTAACATACGATCATTTAATTATGAAATACCTGTCGTAATTTATTTTATTTAACGCCAAATAATAGTAAGTGACAGTGTTTTTAATAATAATTTCCAATTTTAGAGTTAAAATATTTAACTCTAATATTTATCTGCATCTAAATTTTACTATTAATATTCTTTTTATTCAGGAAAACGATGAATCTTTTTGCATATCTTTGGAATTTCCAGTCTTGAATCCAGTACATTAAAGAATAGATCCATTGCAGGTGTCGAAAGGGACGCTTACGTAAAACCTGCGGAAAGCAATAAGAACCTACGTCAGATGCTATATTTGTCAATATAGGCTGCAGGCTCCATTCAGTTGGGGCAAGAGTTTAGCGTTTGTGATGGGATGAATTTGTTGATTATGCCAGTGCTCTCTCTCTCTCTCTCTCTCTCTCTCTCTCTCTTAATAGCTTCAAAATAGCTATTTGCATCATCGCTATAAAGCATAGTCTTTAAATTGCTACAGGTTGATAGCAATACAAACTCTGCTCCACTACAACATGGTCGAAAGAGTCCATGAGAAAGTCAATTGTAACAGCGGTTTGAAGAATCAATTATGATTGCTGCAGAATATACGCTAACATCACTCCACTTCCTACCCGAACTGAAACAATGGTATTATTCACACAATCATTGCATTTCCTTTGCCTTAGATAATTCCAAATCATAAACTGAAATAATTTGTTCTCATATCTCAAAAGATATTGAAAAGCCTTCTCGAACGTCGTTGTTATCAATTTATTTAAGCCATTCATTCAAGTTGGTATTCCTTTAGGGTATTGGAAGTCATGAAAGATATTAAGTTAATTTTATTATATATATACTTCAGATTCTCTGTTGGTACACCTGACCAGTTAGTTCAACTTAACCAAACAGTTAGTTATTCTATATAAAGAGCACTATTGTTCTTTTTATAAAGTAGTGGCTTATAAACAAATCTGTGTATATACTGACTAAATATCACACACTTACATGTTTAGCTAGTAAATAAAACCATAATGTCAGCTCCACTCATATGTCGGAACTTAAACATAAACGTTCGTGGGACACACTCAACTAGAACACTCGAGCAGAAGTTGAAAAACGATTTACCAGCCAACACAAGAAAATGTCAGACAGTTATACTGCCGCTGTGAGAAAGAACAGGTTACAAGACTGCTATAGACAACTTTACTCACAGCTCACGTCGTTACTGGCTGGGTTTAGATCATCAGAAAATCCTTCTCTCTCTCTACAAATGAAACTTAAAACGCCTTTCTCATCCTCAAATAACGGCTACTAAACGCTTCAGAGAGCATAGACCGATTAGCTACTAACTAGACAATCTTCAGAAACATTAATATCTCAACGTTCTGACAGAGCCTTGTGAACTAACGCTAAGACCTCGGTTTTCGAATTGAAATGCCCGCAAAGCCAACGAAACATGCATAATTATTTTAAAAAGGATCATGCTTTGGTCTGTATTTTGATCTGTTTCTTATATGATTCGTGTATTTACTCTCTTGAAAACAACGTTAAATAACGTTTCCCATTTTTTGTGAATACGTTCGAGCACTTGGCTGCTTTTAGTGAATTTATCTCCCTCATGGCTGCTTGAATCAGACGCTAAGCTATATCTGATATAACAGTTAGAAAGTTGTATTATGTTATGGTTATACATCACGCATAAAAAACTTTCAAAACTATTGATCGTTCACAACGGTTAAAGACCTGACACACAATTTAGTGAAATGATTATTCATAATCACATTATTAGATTCATTACCGAATATATATAAAAACATCACAACATTAAAAAATGAATTTTACTCCTGACTAGTCCTTGAGTAGTGCATTTTAGCAGCAACGACGACAATATTTCGGTGATCTAACCTAGCCCATTGAGTAGCCGAAGATTTGATCAAGACGCTTCATAATAAATGGGTTTTCTCGTCCCGACGGACAGGCGGATGAAATAATAATGTAACGAATAACCCAGCTCTGCCAGAAACTGCGAGTCGTTTGTAATTCTGCTGATAATGTGTTACGCGGCAGAGCCCAGTGAGAAATAGATAAACATTAGCGTGTCGGTTAATCGCATCTGTTTGACTTTCGAGTTGGAACGTTTGTGGTTGACAGGAAGCGATTCGACAACGATTATAATATTTGATTTAGAAAAAATAATCGACATCAGTGACTTCGAAATGCATGGGTAAAGCGAGATTTAAATATAATTATTTGCTTACAAAAATGCTAAGCATAATTGTAATTTTCCTGAAAATATTAAGATTATAAATGTTCATGACGATCAAGCTATTCAATGTGAAATATCTGAACTGGGAAGGTAGCGCCATTATAACTTTAATCATGATACTTTTATTTCACTATGAAGACATCTCAGTAGATTACTCTACTATTATAATATTAAGTAATGTAGATAGTATTTAAAAGCAATTTATATCATTCTAAAACTGACAAAGATGGCCCAGATTGGCTAGATTAAGGTTTAATAAGCTTTTACCAAGGGATTTATTCGTTGATCGATGGGTTGCTCTTGAAGGAGCTTGAAAAACTACATGTGTGCACGAATATGTACCTTGGACTTGCCACTTTGCAGAACACTAGAGAGAGAGAGAGAGAGAGAGAGAGAGAGGGAGAGCGAGAGAGAGAAGTGTTAGCAAATCCAATGAGATTTGCACACAATAACTAATTTGTATCGGCAGGGAAGGATAGTGGAGTGGAAAAGGAGGCTGGTATAAGGTTTGAAATACGTCACTAGGTATACATGTAGATTTCTTATGTGATTTCGTTAGCGAGGAAGTTAAGATTCTAAGGCCATCAAAACCCTCGCGGGATACCATAGCTCAACACAAGCACGGGCTCTTGATATCTTAACGTAATCAGTGGCTCCTGATAGCTTAACACAAGCAGGGGCTCCTGATAGCTTAACGTAATCAGTGGCTCCTTAACACAAGCAGGAGTTCCTGATACTTAAAGCAAGCAGGAGCTCCTGAAAGCTTAACGCAAGCTTGGACTCCTAATAGCTTACCGCAAGCATGGGATCCTCATAGAATACAGCAAGCAAGGCTCCTGATAACATCGTAATGACAAGTGATGAAGTGTTTCACACTGGAATATTGATACTGACCTGTAGTCCAGTAGTACAGAACAGCGCTGTGAGCCTGTAACTAGTAACATGGAAGTTTAGAAAGGTTAAACAAGCACAGTACAACGGGTATTCTTGATGACATCTTCTAAGATGAAAAAATGTATACATTAATCAGAAATTTAATATGATCTATCTATCACAATCTAATATTATAATGACAACCATTTAATCTCTTTTCTTTCCTTTCAGCATTAAAATCGTTTGAATGAATCGATTTGTAGAGAC
Source organism: Enchytraeus crypticus (assembly GCA_905160935.1). NCBI lineage: Eukaryota > Metazoa > Annelida > Clitellata > Enchytraeida > Enchytraeidae > Enchytraeus > Enchytraeus crypticus. The sequence continues at coordinate 357,770 of CAJHZI010000743.1, read as the reverse complement.
ATGTGATGGGGAACGCCCCTGAGAGCATCCTTGCATAAGGAAACTGACGTTAAACCTTTATTATCATTATGTATTATTACAACAATCTTTCAACTTCAACGTACTTGCGCCACGCAAACTAATTACAGCAAAATTGATAATTCATAATTAGCTCTATCAATCTGCCCAGAGAACGGTTAATCAGCTGTCAGGCAGATTACAGGCAATAAATACGTGTGAGTGAGAGGGAATAGAGCACTAGTACCACCTCCCTCCCTCCTCCCTCTTCTCTCCCTCACTCTCCACCCCTTCAAGTCACCCACTCTAATCTTCCCTCACACCACCACAACGAGTCATATCGCTTTGCATTTACAAAGCAAACAAAAGAGAGCAGGCAGATAGGAAAGGATTCTGCCACTCGCTGTTATTATACGAGTCGGCAGAGTGAACGAGTGTAAATGTGTATTGACCCCCTTCTTCGCGCCCCTTCCGGCCCCCCGGCAGTAAACCCCCGCCCAGCATTGCGGGCTGCTCGTTCACAGATATAACGTGCTTGGAGCAGTCACTGTGTATGCTTGTAACAGAAGATAGTGGCGCGAGAGAGTGAAAGAGTGAGTGAGTGAGAGAGATAGAGAGGAGAGTGAGTGAGTGAGGGAGAGAGAAGAGAGAGAGAGCATGCGAGAGTGACGGAGAAGTATATATATATATAATATATATATATATATATATATATATATATATATATATATATATATAGAGAGAGAGAGAGAGAGAGAGAGAGAGAGAGAGAGAGAGAGAGATGGAGGGAGACAAAGGGTATGAGAGAGAGAGAGAGAAATAGGGAGAAGAAAAAATTAAGAAGAGAGAGAGATTTTAGATACTATTGATAGTGAGGGAGAGGGAGGAAGAGAGTGATAAATGAGGGAGATGTTGAGAGAAGAAATACAGAAGCTATAATAATAGAGAATAATACAGATAGATAGAGAAAGGTGGAGATAGGGGGGAGTAGGAGAATAGACAGTGATATAGTGTCAGGGAAGGCTAAATGTATTTAGTATATGCTGTGTTTCAAATAATAAAATCTTAAATTTTTAACTACTAATTAGAATATTGCTTGTGTATTTCAGTAGACGTTTTCTAACGAGGTCATATTTAGGTGGTATGACAAATCTCATAGCTACAAAATTAACGTAACGTTACAGGCACTGGGTGAGAAAGCACAATTGCTTCTTTGAGACCCACGCAAAATAGGAGTTTAAAAAGCTTACCTACACAAATAACATAGCATGATATAGCTAACAAATTTACAACATAATATTATAATTTACTAGCATATATCTATCTACAGCAGAACTAGGCCTACACATTTTCCAAATAGCACCTTTTCAAGTCAGTTTCCTACTAACTTCTCTTTAACAGAGGATGAATATTTTAAATTGTTATGCTACAGATAGATAGTGATAGTGAGATATTGTAGAAGAGGTTAGAGAGAGAGAAAGAGAGAGAGAGAGAGAGAGAGAGAGAGAGACAGAGTGAGAGGATAGAGAGAGAGAAAGAGAGAGAGAGAGAGAAAGATAAAGAGAGAGGATAGAGAGAGAGGATAGAGAGAGAGAGAGAAAGAGAGAGAGAGAGAGAGAGAGAGAGAAAGATAAAGAGAGAGGATAGAGAGAGAGAGAGAGAGAGAGAGAGAGAGAGAGAGGATAGAGAGAGAGAAAGAGAGAGAGAGAAAGAGAAAGAGAGAAAGATAAAGAGAGAGGAGAGAGAGAGAGAGAGAGAGGAGAGAGAGAGAGAAACAGAGAGAGAAACAGAGAGAGAGAAACAGAGAGAGAAACAGAGAGAGATAAACAGAGAGATCGAACGAGAAAAATTGAATGAGAGAGAGATAGAGAGAAGAGAGAGAGATAAACAGAGAGACCGAGAGAGAGAGAGAGAGAGAGAGAGAGAGGGGAGAGATAGAGAGGAACAGCAAGAGAGAAAAGAGAGAGATAGAAATGGAAAGAGAGATTGAGAGATAAAAAATAGAAAGAAAGAGAGGAATATAAAGAGAAAGATAGAGAGAGAGAGAGAGAGAGAGAGAGAGAGAGAGAGAGAGAGATGGACTTGGCTCTGTTGTACACCGCACTGATAGCTAAGCTAACCAGCGCTCCGCTACAAATCAACCGTTGCTAATCGCTGTATGTTTCTATCGAATGTGGCAATGCATTTATTACTGAGTGCTGTTAAACCGGACCTGCGCGATAGTTGATGCGAGCTGATTCGATATTCACTAATAATTTGTAATTAATAACTGTAATAGAAATTAAATCTATGCGCGAATATTGTCTGACGTAGTTATAAATTGAGAGACTTTGGGTTTTAGCGTTAATTACCTTTATAGAAATCAAGCTAGGATATTTATCGGATATTGGATTGCACTTTACAATTGTCAAGCCGTCATATATTAATAATAATAATAATAATAAAGGTTTAACGTCCGTTTCCTCATCCAGGGAAGATGTCAGGGACGTCCCCAACAGCACACATCACTACAGATATTGAGATATTGCGATATTTGTCATAAAGTTTAGGTGCAGTTATTTTACATCTAGGATGACGTTTTTAAAATAATCGAGTTAGTTAATTTAGAGTTAGGAGTTGTATTTCAGTTACTTTGTAGAATATTAGTTATATTGACTATATTTCGTTGAAATTTATTTACTAGGGTGAACATTCTAAACTGTTATGAGAATATTTCAATTGACAATCAGTGATTAGTTCTGTGTTGGATTTCAACCTTTCCCTTGCGTGGATATAATATTAGACATTCGCTATTACAAATATTGGATATTTGCGGATAACAGATAAAGGATTATTATGTGTAGCCTTAGCTGGAATTTAAACAACGAAATGCGTTAAGGTAAGAATACTTTTGTACTCTTTAATCAATTGCGACGTGCCAAATATAAACGCATGTATTGTATTTATTTTTCATACCTGTTTGTTAACGGAGATATAATGTATGCAGTTGCAACGGCATTGGTAACATTCAACGTTTGTTTCTTCTTCCAATCAATCAATAAGAATTTAACGTCCGGTTTCTCGCCATAAGATAATTTCAGGGACGTCTCAAGCATTCTTTGCATCAACAGACACCTACCCACCACACGATAAAAACTTAGTATACAATGACCTCACGAGATTTACGTTAAATTCTTTCCATTACTGAACAGATTGATTGACTGCGTGTGTTATAAAAATGTTTCCTAAACAGTATTCAAGACTGATTGATAATTATTTTTTCATTTTTGTAATTTCTGTTAATAGGAATTTGGAAGAAGATTCCATTTCTAACATCAGTCTTTTGCTTTCCTGTATGCAGTTTCATAGGCAGTTTATGACAGAACTACTTGTTGATGCAATTTCTATCTAAGTGTTCACGAGTTGTGATCAGCTGGTATACATATCCTTGGACTGATTTTCGGGAATTTTGGAATTTGCACCGTTTTTGGAACTTCTTTGTGCTTGTCGGCTTGATTTTGTCTCAATAGCGATCGATGGTGTTATTGATGACTGTAGTACTTTAATTGTTGTTATTATTAATGTTGTTGTTAGTATTAAACCTCTGTTCCAGTAAATTGAAATTCCTTGTCTTTGAGCTAGTTTACTGAGACTTTTTTTCGCTCGCCTCCTTGCTTTGATTCCTTGATGCTGTCGTTAACGTAGCACTTAATTGTTGTAGTTGTTATTGAACCAATTCTGAAACATAACATAACAATACAGGGTCAGAAAACACAATTGTTTGCCAACAAAAAAGTTGATAAAGAAATTTCAAAAGGACAAACAATAAACGATTGATTGACGGCCTATTTTTCATGCTAGGCACTTCACTAAAGCTCTCATTAAAATTAACTCAAGCTGTCACTAGTTACTGTATTTAATTACTTGGGTTATTCTTTCATTGTAGATACCCTTCTAGCAGTTGTGTCTGATTTTAAGTGATGATTTAAATGTCTGTATGGGCTCCACTGCTTTGTGGTATATGCAAATATTAAACCAAATTTGGCCTGAAATTTTAAAATTGATCTAATTGGAAACCAAAGTGATGTTTTTATACCAATTTGCATAGATACTGAGGAAGGCGATTGAGAATCCTTCCATAATCGTTATATAATCTTTGAAGGCAAATCTTTTAGTCTTAAACTTGAGAAAGAAGTGTTTAGATTGGTTTTTTAAGTTAAACGATAAACAAATAGAGCGCTATAGGACTAGCTGTTAGTGTGTGAGGGACTGAGAGTATTGCGATATTTTAGGCGTAACAAATTACAAGTAATCATTGTTTGAAGATTAACGGAATCCTCTCTACAACGGGTGATGGGTATTAGTTTTGCATGGACACGATATCAGCGATACGAGAGTGTAACTTAATTATATAAAGACGGATACGTTCAGCGATTTCCCTACGAATAGGCAATGAATTTCGAACTCATTTTGACTGGCTCCATTTTTAGAGCCTTACTCAGTTTCAGAAGCTCGATGTTAGGTTAACAATGTCGTTTTAATCTCAGTAATATTCCAGTGGTTGAAGGCGGCTATGGACTAACATTTTACAACACGACTTATTAATTAAGAGTAGGGGTTAAACCAACGTCAGTAGGGGCATTTGGTTGGTGGGCGCCTAAGGTTCCAGAAATCGCAACAGAAATTGTACTGAAACGAATGGAAAAGCAGGTCTATTCTATGCGGACCCTTGTGAGATTCAAGGGAAGATAATGATGATTTATATGTGGTTTAGGCTAGTTGTTATTGTGATAGTATACCAAGGCATCACTGATCACAACAGTTAGCCTACTACTGTAAGCTGAAAAGAAGTGGTTTTCTATGAGAGTGTCTGAAGATAGAACAATGGTGATGAAACTGATGTAACAGAGGCTGGAGTAATATTGAGATCTATGATTACCGCACCTCCGAATACTGTGTCACTCCCAAAATATTAACTTAATATATGAAATAAATCTGTGGCAGGCAGTATGCCAACACTGCCACTGAAATGACGAGATCACTTATTTGACTGATTTTATTTACTTATATGATGGAGCTGTACAGTATAGTGTGTAAGACTTGTCTCCTGCAGTTTTATGTTTAAACATTGAAACGGTAAAGAAGTACCACCTGAGGTCCATACTTCTCTAAATAGACCTCATAAAGATTTTGGAAAAGCATCAGTTCTCTAGCTTAGCTATGGTAACGATTTTCTGGTCTACAGAGTTAATGAGCAGGAATTGGAGTAAATACCTTGGACTTGCCATTAGTCAGAATTCTAGTGAGAGTCAACTTGTATTCCATTGCGTGTGCTAGATACAATCATGATTTTGTTATAAGTATAGACTACTCGAGGTACAAAAAGATGAATGTTTGACTTATCTCTGCACCGCAATTTGATTTATAGTTAGTTACATTTATTGATTGATAATTGTTGTTAAATGCGCAAGCTATGCATTGGCTCAGTTGGTTTCTAGTCTTACAGTATACAGTCATCATCATCATCATCATCATTATCATCATCATCATCATCATCATCATCATCATCATCATCATCATCTTCCCTTGAATCTCAGTTAAGTCGGGTCGGGATTAGAAAATTCTGTATAAATTTCTGGAGCCTAGTCACTCACCGACCTAGTGTCCTTTCTGACGTTGGTTTGGATCTTAGTGCTTTGTCGCCTTGTACGACACGTGCAGTCCACGGCTGGCCAGTTCTTCATTAACTCGGACACAACCGGGGTATCTTATAATACACTGTATAGGATATATAGTCTATATCATGTTTAGACTGATTCTTTCAGTAATGTTATTGATTAATTATTAAGTTTAGAATCTCATCTTTCTGGTAATAAAACATCTCTGCTGCCCCTAAATACATACCATTAATATACCACTAATATTAAATACCACTGCAGTTTCATTGAAATATCGTATCCGAGATATAAAATAATGTGCATATTTGGTACTATGTAAAATAATGTGCATATTTGCTACTATGTAAAATAATGTGTCATTTGGTACTATGTAAAGTAATGTGTACATTTGATGCTATGTAAAATAATGTGCACATTTGGTAGTATGTATTTCGTCGGATTGCACTGTTTGCTAAGGTAACAACCACTTCAAGGTACTAGCCAACAAAACTTAAATTTCTGCAGTTGAAACCGGATTTAAGGCACTATGTAGTGCTATTTGTTGTAGTTATTATTCTTACCTTTCCGCTGTAAATCAATGGAATTCAAGTTTTAATATAAAATTATATGACATTATTGTAAAAACGAATGTGAGTAACAACTTAATTTTTTTTCTATTTAGACAATTCTAAATATTAAACAACTCAGACTACTGTAGGACTACTCGAACAGTTAATATAATGTTTAATAATATGGCAGCAATACGGAACTTACTGTTTGTAAATGTTTTTGTTATTAAGCCCTATTCGAGAAGTAAATAATATTAAAGGCTGGTAAAGCTAGTGCTATCATCGGTTTCCTCACTTGAAAGCGATGTCAGTGACGGGAAACCCCAGGGTTGGAACCCCACACACACTGATCCGCGGTCTAATATCTTACCGACATCGCCATTGGCTCCAGCCACATTGCCGCTGGCTCTAGCCATATAAATAATAGTAATAACAAGACTAAATTGTAAGTTAATAATAAGACGTCCCTGACGTTGCCTTATGGCGTGGAACCGGACATTAAATTCTTATTGATTGATTGATTAAATAATAGTTGTCTAAATTTATAGATCAAAGTTTAAAACTAGTTGTAAATTTATGCAGTAGCTATGGCAGATTGCAGGTCATGGATGCTTCATTGCGGTTTAACGAGAATAAACTGTTGGGTTTGATCTCTCAGGTCCATTTGTCGAGCTTTGTGATACATAAATCTAATTGTTGTCATTGAACGCTTGTGTTATAATGTTATCGACGATTACAGGACATTAGTTTAAAAACTTAACAAAGTTTTTCATAACCGACTCGTTGCTATAGATAAAAAATGTCAATGACACTGATATTTGACTATTTGATAACAACATTCGGTCCGAGAGGAGTCTTTTAGAATTTAACTTTGCATTCAGCTAAATTCTGGATGTGGATTACCAACCGTCGACACTCGAGATATCATTTACAAACTCGGATCGTGTTTCCTCTATAACTTGATGGCTATATGAAAACTGCCAATGTTTTGTTTGCTCGTTGAACTTTCCAACGATCGCTGACCGAATCGTCTCGTCTGCAATCTCGCATCACTGGTCTGTTCTTTTTCCACCGTAGGAAAACTCCCAGCGACGTCTTTCTCTCTATAAGACCACCCAACCAGGAACAAGCGAATTCAAACCGCTCGATGGTTCTCGGGGTATTAGAGGCGCGTACTTAGCCGGGTCTATGGGAGGGATGAGTCAGGGTAGGGGTAGGATTAGTTCAACAAAAGATTCTGAACGCTATCAAATTGTGCAAAGAAATTGAATGGATCTAACCTCAGTTTAAAATGATTTTTACGTCTGTTACTAGTCGTGTCGACGGGGTGTTATTCATACCACAAAGAAAAGTTGATTTTAGTTCAACTGAGATTAGCCAGAATTGTTGTGTTTGCTGTTAAAGCTCTATGTTTTTGATTTACTTTGTACGCGCAGTTAAATACCATACAATGCAATATGTCTGAGTCAGCTAGGAACACACTTGTTTACTGACGGGATCGCTTAATAGGAGCTCGGTTCAAATCTCAGGTTCATAATTATGTTACTTATGTTGCGAAAAATCCGCTAAAATGGACTCCTGCTTCCTAAACGATGTTTGTTTCTCTCTCTCCCTCTTTCTCTTTTATCTTTTGTATTTCCTTTCTACCTATTTTTTACCGAATATGCAGGTCCTAATTATCAGTCTAAGTGTATTCTTATTCAGTATTTTCTACTCTTACTGGTAAGTGCCCAACCAGTTGAGATCATGAAATAGGAGAATGCCATTGCAAGCGCAGCATAGTATTGCTTCCAGGTTGATTTCTCTTGGCCTTCCTCTTTCATGACTTGGTAGCCTCTTGTGGCACGTGCTCGATTGATTAATTGACGTTAGCACGAGCAAAAACTGTATTTATTACAAGGTAGATTAAATCTGTACTGGCATATTTTCTGATATACTGAAATCTCTGCTGAACTAACATCGACTGGTAGCGGGCGTGGGGGGGGGGGGGTAGTGAATCGAGGATGAGGTGGGGGGTGAAGCTTCCGGCAATCAATTTCCATTACTATCGCGAACTTCGGCTCCGGTTCTCTTTTGAGGAGTCTTTGCTCGGACTAAGGAAACCGATGGATTGAGTAAATGAAAATAACGCATCACAATTTACCTCACTCCATCGATAGCAGGCTTGCATCCGCACCGTCGTTAGGATTATTGTAAGTTAATATTATAAACAGTCAATTTCGTGTTTTGATAAACATGCGAATAAACGCCAAGCTTGAAGCTACGAAGGGCAGTGGAATCTGATAGTTAGGATGAAATGAGCCTGATGGATGTTTCATACTCTAATTACGCTGTTGCTGCTACTTTAATGAGTTTACTGCTAGTAAATGATATACTGAAAGTTACACTAGATTTTAAAAATAAATTTTATGTACATGTGCGAAATGCTTTTTGAGCTTGAACTAAGGAATGAACGAGATTTCAGGGAAATTTAAGTTTGGCAGTATTTAGCTCTGTCACTATTGCCTACTATGAATTGCCATATATATGAAGTACAAAGCACATATTCCTACAGTAATTTCAACTCAATTTGCCCCATTCCACTAAAAGCACTCTATCGATCATTGTGCATTCGAAGTCTCTAGTCTTATAAATTCTTAAATATTCAGTTGCTGAGAAAATGTGAGAGCTGTTTGATTTTTTCTTAATAGCAAGATACATATATCCAGGAATCAACCCTTTTCAATCTTTGTGCAGTTTTTGGTTAATCTATTGTACATTTTCTCGGACGAAGAAAAATATTGATCAAAATCTTCAAGTCGAGTTAATACCGCGTCGTTGAATATGTGACATGGTTCGCCGTAAGTTGAGGAATGAATTTTATGCAAAAATCTAAAGCTGACTTGTTTTAAGTCAGTGTTTTTCTCATGACAGCATACCAGTGACATAAAATAATGAATCCGTAATATTATCTACAATTTCGTAACCTATAATATTAGCATATTGCTGCTCTACAAGATCTACTTAACATTGTTGTAACCCGCAGGCGTCTTCCGTTAATATTTTACATCACTCGCTTTTCTATTCTGCCAATTGTCGTAGCCTAGCATTAATTTAGTCTTTTTACTATTGAAAAACAGTATATTTCGTGGTTGTTCTCTATCGTAATTAATGTTTGCTTGGTTACCTCTTACTAAACGAGTAACAATTTCGACAATAATTCCATAATTATTAATTAATAATTAACTCAATAGTTCAGTAATTGTAAAGCTAATCTTAAACAGTAGCTAATAATAATATCTTTCAAAATATTATACCTTATACTCCAAAATAGCATTGTCATAATTTATACAAAGCCGCGATATTGGTTAAAAGCCAAATTAAACGGTTAAAATAAAATATCAAACTTAGAAGCCTAAGCTGTAACAGATCATTTCAACAATATTTCACTTATTCGCGTCAATTATGTTATTTGCCAGACGGCAGGAAATGCAACGTGAGCATGTAATAGGTTACGATGCTCTCAATCACGCAACGCCAGTGCACAAACTGTCGAGTGCAAGACTTAGGCAGATCAGCCCGACGATAAACAAGAATCTAAAATAAAACACATGCAAATACAAACTCCTACAAGAATATAAGCTACTCGATAAATGCCGTATCAACTGCCGGCAGTGTTTGTGTGCTAATGCAAAGCTCCTAAGCAGCTTTATATTCTTTATTCATTGCATAAAAGAGTAGAGACAGATATCCGTTGTCACAAATATGCACTAGAGTTTCGTTTCTTACAATAATTACAAAGTTAGAACTTAAAAGTTTTTTAGTTTATTTAAAAGTGAAGTGTTACTTTGTGACAGAGCTCGGAATAATATGAAGTATTTGATGTTCTTCTTCAGTGCACTGCCAAGTGGCAGGTTTAATGTACATATTCATACTCAAAGTCTGCTTTCTAGCTCGATAAGAGCACACCTTAGATCAACAAGTTAATCTCTTCGCAAAGTCTATGCCTTATCCACACCTTATGTAGCCTATAGCTTGGAAAATGGATGGCTTCTGAGGTGGTTTCCCGTTGCCTTCCTCAGTATTGGATATAATGTGTTTGAAATAGTGTTTCCATGACTAGAAATACCTGCCAACAAGTTCACGTCCACTATAGACCTGCAACTAAAGGCAACGGTTACTAATTACAATGGAAAGAAAGGAGGAAACGAAAACTGCAAAAACAACAACCATGAAAGGAAGCGATGTATCACATGCAGTACGTCATGTGTGTAACTCTACGAACAAAAACAACAACCAAATAACGAAAAAGATTGGAAGACAAAGTTCATAGATTTTGTTAAATGGCCAACAAATCACTTAAGCAGCTTATTAATAATTTCTTTTTTGCACAAATTAAGTCTTATTCTGAAATTAGAAGCACATTATCGAAATTTGGTAATCTAGTTTTATATAGAGCCAAATGAACGAATGAATGAATGAATGATTGAATGAAGGAATGAAAGAATTAACAGACAAACGAATCTGCGAACCAATGATTTATATTATATACTATACTACATTACACCTAAATCTTTGGATTGGTTTTCTGGAATTTCAAATCTGCATAGTTTTGGACCTTCTTGTTGCTCACCTGCTGAGATTAGTCACAATAGTGCTCTAACAGTAGGACTCTAATTGCTATGTCATATTATGCCGTAATTGAGCTATCTGCCTTACGCCATCTCAAGAGGCAAAATGTTGCATATGAATCAAGAGAAAGACTGACTAATGCATATTGAATAGTATAGATGAATAAAATCAAAGCAGAAATCCTTGTAAACATATTTCATATTCGATGATAGGCGATAAAGTGTAAGAATGTCAGGATTATATTAGTGTCCTGTAATTCCAATGCTTATGTCTGCTTAACGCTGTATTTACATTATACTGTTCAACGCGTGTATTTAGAAGTGTCGTTTATTCGGCTGGGAACTTCTTGAAGGTATTTTGATTAAAGAGCTTAACGATAAATTGAAGTACCCCTTGAACAACATTCTTATCCTATTCTGATGGCCTGAACTAACATTAAACTTTCTTCCGGCATCAAACCGACGATAGCGATAATGGCAGTAAATCGACCTGCACGCCAAAGTAGACGCGGTTTTACGCCGTTTTCCTTACGATATGTTTCTCAAGAATTTATCTAATTGTTTTCGTGTATCAGATAATGATTGCCTATTTTTCTTCGGATACAGTACGGAATGCTCTATGAAACATCCAGTGTGCATTATAATCGTAGGAGTACGGCCAGTCGGCCTCGTTTTGTTTGTAAATGTCGAACGTCCGTGTAAATCAATGCGGCAGTGGAATTTCAGCTGGCAGCATTCGATCGTTGCAAGTATGCTGCACAGCGGTGTTTAATGTTGATAGGTTAGCGATACAGTTTATCTGTCGAGTTAAGCTGACATTTGCTCATGATTGTCAGGAGTTTAAAAATGTCAATATTTGAGCCTAGTAGTTTTTGAATGACTTTACGTATTTAGGCTCCTACAGTGTTTATATTTAGGTCTACTACGAAGGGTAGATGAATGCTAATAGGCCTACATAAAGCCGATAAAGACCTTACATAATATTGTCCGCATTTCAGAATATTATTATTATTTTTAATGCCTGGGCTAAAAATGAAGTCAGAATGAAGACTTCATTTAGTTTAAAATACTTGAGTCATACTATAACATATGACGGGGAAATGTGCTGGACTCAAAAGGTTACCAATGAGGAAGTTCTGGAGAGAGTTGGCACAGATAGACAGTTGATTAATAAATATTAATAAATAAGTATTAATAAATAGGAAGAAGAGTTGAACAGGACACATTCTAAGGGGGAAGGTCTATTAAAAGCAATTATAGAAGGAGGGGAAAATAGACAGGGGCAGGCCGAGATTAGGTATGTTAGATGATTTAAAGACCCACTCATATGTGGAAATGAAGAGGAAGGCGGAAGACAGAGAAGAATGGAGGCGTTATATACCATGGACCTGCCAGTAGGCACTGCGCTAAGATGAAGAGAGAGAGAGAGAGAATTACTTGTGTAACTTAGGCACTGCACTAAGATGAAGAGAGAGAGAATTACTTGTGTAACTTATTTAGTGTATTTTATTTGTTGATTAGTAAACAAAACGCTTTCGCTGAATACACGATTACTTTCATGTCTCTAAAACTCTGAGTGGTCATATTGCCTTGGATTAGAATCGTTCCGCAACCGAAAACCTAACCTATTTGACTAGGTATATGAACTACTATATATATATCAACTACTATATATATATATATATATATATATATATATATATATATATATATATATATATATATATATATATATAGTATATCAACTACTAGGTATATCAACTAGGTTGCTGTGTCATTTTGTACATAGGATAGCGTATAGATTGCATAATTGATTGCGCTATTACTTATAGTATTGCACTATTTACTTATACTCTTTATTTCTCATAATATAAAAATCTCATGATGAGACTTATTTATGTTTATGCATGTTTTCTTGTTTCAGATCTTTGGATTGTGATTGGATCGAATTTTTATCCGGATAACTTAGAAAATCGCTCGACATCAGTGCGAAAGCCGCATAATGGCTGTGTAGAATTTTGTATTTATTGTTAATTTATCGCTAAATTGTGGTTCTGGTGATAACAACAACAGCAATAGCAAATAAACAATTGGTTTTTGATATTAGCACATAACGATAGCTCTAGTGATATAGCTGACTTTAGTGTCATACCATGAGTGAAGACGCTGCCGTTGAACATCATGCTACCGTCGATAAAGGATTAAAAATGAAGATAAAACGTAAAAACTTAGCGGCCAAAGCGGCTGATCAGAATAAGAAATCGGATGAACAATGCGAAGTGTCTCCAGATAACGCAGATGTTTGCGATGCAGATGAAACATCGAATAATCCTGAAAAACTGTTGGATACAAAGAATTCTTCTCAGAAATCCGAGACCACTGCTAAAGAGGTATCGTCACCTAAATCAGCCGGTAGAGGTGGAGCCGCAAATGACACGCAGCCTGCCGCTTCCACCAAGGCTAAGAAGAAGAAAGCTGAAACTCGTTCTAGCGTGGATATCTCCGAAACAACTTCTGAACTGGCAGAAAAGGTAACCGGTAAGCAGTCCAAAAAGAGTCGTCCGGCGAAGATCTCTGAAAACGTAGGTAAATCTCCCGCTAAAGCGGCCAGTAATACTAATACTGAAATCTCGAGTACATCTGAGATTGACTCGCCGTCTGATCTGAATTTAAAGTCTGTAAAGATCTTTTCTACAGCGTCGGGAAAGGAAAAAACTAAAGGAAAGAAGGAAAACAGAAAGAGATCTCTTCAAGTAGCTTTGACTGAACAAGCTCAAGCAGCAGTAGCCGAAGCTAAACCCGTTTGTATAGGATTATCACCCAAAGAGGATAATGAGCCGGTCAATGGTAAGCCGACTGTTGCAGATCCTGAACCAACTCTTCCCAGTTCGGGATCCTCTCCAAGTACCGATCCCTACGAGTTTGTTGCACCGTCTGACGATCGCTTTTCGGCCGTCATCAACTTACACATCCCTGTTAAGAAGTTCAAAAGTGACAAGGTAAGATCTTTTCTATATTATTTTAGGTTATTTTATAATAAATATTATCTGAAAGGGAGAACGAAATTTAGTGAACCATTATACATGAAGGATTGAAATGAGAAGAGATTCAAGACGATTTAAAACTCTACTAAGGTTAAATCGTTGTACACATTGAAACCTCGTCAAGGCAAAAATGAAAGTTAAATATTCGTGGACATCGTCAGGTTAAAAGGGATTTATCGTATATGCTTTGCAGATTATCTGTGGAAGTATTTGCAAGCACGTGGCGTGACAACGCGATTGTTAATCTGCTTGCTGTCTGTGTATTTCTACTCGTTCCTAATTCAAAACCAGTTCATTGTCGTCTTGATTTCTCTTTCTCCTCGTACGCAAGAAACTTTTTAACTGATTTCATTTATCTTACCCCGGATGTGCTCGTGGCAGGTCCATTGTACTTATTCCTATTTGTAATACATTGTCTAGATGGACGATATATATTGACGTGAATCAGTAAGCTGATTCTATAACTACAGTGGAATATAACCTGAGCTTGCACATGTGGCTTCTCGGAACAGATTTTCTATTGCACTGCTTGATATTCCAATCAATCGACGATATCTAAACATTGCAGTTTTAGTTTGGTCTATTCGCAAGTGTTTCTCTAATTCAACATAGGATTTCATTGTTTTTCGATAAAACTGCAATTTCAGTTGAAGACGTCTTCGTTTATTAAACTAGTTATTGTGAATTATAAATATAAGCAAGTTATACATCAGCTTGGTCAATAAATAACATCATCATTAAATAATGGATTATTTTTATAAAATTTTTGTTGTGTCTTTGACCATCCTCAAAACTTATCTAAAATATACTCTAGCGCTCATTACGTTTTTGGTTTCATGTTAATTGTTAAGTCCATTGTGCCGATTATTACTTGCAGTTTAGACTCCCGCCCTTTAAAGGGCATCCCAACGAGTAATAATTTAATAACTTCATAAAGTCTCTGCAGTAGCAAAATAAAGTAAAATCTTGGTCTTTTAGTTTAGCAAACATTTCTTAAGTAGTTTTCCTGTGTTAGCCGCAACTTCTGCGATTAGTCGCCGCTTACGATACGGGCAGTTGACTTGCTATACGTACTGTAGTAGCGTAGACACTATGCGACCAATACAGTAAATTTATTGTTGACGTTTCCTTATTCATCTGTCATGGCGGATTACAACTACTGCAGCTGTAGCAAATCTCATGGATTTTTTCACTCGAGGTGAAGTGGTAACGGTAATTGAATTCAGATGTGAAAATTTAGGCGCTCAGGTTCTTCGATATCAATTCAGGGAAGAGTCTCGCAAAGTTCACCTTATTACTAGAGGCCGATACGATACCTTTCATTTAAGCTCTGTCTTGCTTTACGATCGGCCAAGTCTTGAGAATTCGTAGCTTCATTTTCTCTTAAGCTTGAAATTGTGCAGTACATTCTTCTTATAACGTTCACTTGACAATCTTGAATTTAATTTAATTGTATTGGCATTTTTATTTAAAGTACTTATTGCAAATATAATTCCATTTCTTTGCTTTATTATTACTTAGTATTGGTCTTTCAGATCACTGTCTTTTTAGTTCTTGGCATTATTTGTGCTCTTACATATATTGATCAATAATGCGGTCACACATCTCTCAGTATAGTATAAGTAGCAATAAAGCGTTCATTAATTGTATAAACATGTATAGTTAAGTACTTTAATATCTTCTGAGAAATCTGTTGGCGAGCGAATAAGTGTATACGCTGGTAAATATCGAGAGCTGTAGTTTTAGAGCCATCTGAGCATAATTTCGCTTTCTTTGATTTTCAAACGTCGAAAAATAAACCGAGTGTCTTTTTTGGTTGAGCTAATATCAAGCTGCTTCGGGCAGACATGATAAATATATCAGATCTATAGTATTCTTTCAATAAGTAGGTTCAAAATCTTACACAATGTCTGCTCCCAAGCATTGTTATAAACACTCGCTCGACCAATGTATTGATAGCATAACAAAGGTTATGCCTTTATCAAATTTTAAAGTCGCTGCTAATTCGGTAATATTAATCGCTTTCTTTAATTACTTAATCTTAAGTGAATTATTTTGACGCCTAAAACTGATCTAATTAAACTTTACTCTCTTATACCGGACACTGAGTAACCCCCGAGATATCTGCTAGTGACATCTGTGCCTCCCCACACTACCCCCTCTCGTACGGCTCTTAATTTTCACGCCATTTCAGAACAGAAGATGAATCGTGCTTGGCTTTGCCTGGACATACAAGGACTCGATGAGACGGTGATGAAAGACGACCGTAATACGAACTCCCACCGTCTCGAGACAGAGACAGATTGCGCTGTTAGAACGAAAATTTATGGGCGTATGACATTCTGATTCGACGCAGAAATTACGAGTCGATTGAGTAACGGTTTCAATGTGGAGACTGAACTGTTGTAATAAATTTTTTATGTCAAATAAGGCTTTTTTCGGTATAATAAGTTTTTTTGATCAAATAAGGTAGGATTCTACACTATGTAATTTACGTGTTTAATATTGTAAGATAGCTAGTATTATCAAAAACTACTGTAGAATTCAAGAGATGTGCGCATTTCATTGCGTGATGAAAATGTGAGCAGTTGAAATATGCATTTTGCGAAAAGGAGATATAATTACTTAATAATAATAATAATCATAATAATAATAATAATAATCATAATAATAATAATAATAATAATAAAGGTTTAACGTCCGTTTCCTCATCCAGAGATGATGTCAGGGACGTCCCCAACAGCACACATTACTACTATTAATGGCGCCATGAACGATTTATCATCAATATTCCTCCGCTATATATTGTTATATCGTTATATTAGTTGTTTAAATTGAACTAATAATAGCATGAAAAGAGCTAAATTCTGCTCTTGTCTTCAGATAGATGATATTAAAATAGATACTGGGAAAAATCTTACCAAAAGTCTAAAGCAAATTTTATCCATCGATGCTAAGAGCATTAAATCCTATATTATCGTGTGTGAGTAATTTAACTAATATTCTAGTTAAACCTTATGATATAATTTTTATAGCTATTATGTTAAGAATATCCCAGTTCGTCGTTTGCAAATCATAACTAAGATCGACGTCCCTGATACCACCCTGGGGTGAGGAAACTGGACGTTAAATTTTCATTGCATTGTATGGCAAAACTAACGTGGATGTTTGGGAAGAAGCTGCTGAAGAATGGAAGAGTGATAAATAGATTTCTAAGATATTGTTTAACTATTAAATCAAGTAATATATCATGACTCAACTGAGCGTTTACCAGCTCCACGGGAGTTGTGAAAATATATGAGTGGCAATAAAAAAACCGAGACGAGAATTTAGTTTCGTATTATCGCCCTATTTGCTCTCTCTCTTTCTCTCTCTTTCTCTCTCTCTCTCTCTCTCTCTCTCTCTCTCTCTCTATCTATCTCTTTTCATCTCTGGCATACTGATTTGTTTCTCTCTCAACTCTCTCCTCTCACATCTCTATATCCATCATTCTTTGGTTCCATTATACTTAAAATTGATTGCCATGTTATTGACTAGATATACAATACTTAGAAACTGATAGAGTTAATTAAGTGCTCAAGAGAACGCTTTAAATTAAAGAAATGAAAGTTAAATCATACAATCTCTCATCAGTACAGATTTAGCTTTTGTCCGCGTTCATCTTATTACTAACTATTGCAGTTTTTGTTAGTCTATTGCAACAATTTGTCGATCATAGTAATCAATGTTAGATCGACAGTTCAGTTAAACGAGAAATAATTTCATATTCTGTTAATCTCGTAATAGTTGGATATTTATGTAGTTATACATTTGGATATTTACACTCGGTTGAAATATAAATCTTTGTTCTAAGTAAATAAACAAATAAGTAATCATTAAATAGAAAAGCGTTCTCTCAGCTATACATGTACATGCAGCTATAAACTGGTCAAGTTTAAAACAACGCTGTCAAGCTTGATTCTCATTCACTCTGGCGTTGAATACAAAGTGTTTTATTAACTGTAATATATTACCTGTGCGAAAGGCTCGAGTATCGTACAAGTGGTTTCTAAGTGAATGTGTTCGGTCGTAGGTTTCTTTCTGCTTGTTTGATGGCAGGGACTTCGAACTGTGCAGTAACTGCAGAACGGCTGCTACGATGTGTTTGCATTAGCTTGGACTGAGCTGAATGTACGGCTGTTCGCTAATAATTGTATGACGGCACGTTCGTCTCGTCGACTTAAGGGGAAATAGTTGCGCTATGAATTCCATATTGACGCCTGCGTCTGGTCTAACGCACCAACAGCCGTAAATCTTCGGTTCGCCTTTGTCTTGCGTGAACGCTCATCAAATTTGTATTCCACTCGCAGATATATCTCGCCACGAGCTCTGTCACGGTATGTTTTCTTCGTTCATTGTTCTTATCTCTCGTTCTTTGTCCGTAGCTCTTATTCTCTGTTCTTACTCTCGTTCATTGTTCTTATCTCTCGTTCTTTGTACGTAGCTCTATTTCTCTGTTCTTACTCTCGTTCATTGTTCTTATCTCTCGTTCTTTGTACGTAGCTCTATTTCTCTGTTCTTACTCTCGTTCATTGTTCTTATTTCTTGATCTTATCTCGTGTTCTTTGTTCATATCTCTTGTTCTTGGTTATTATTTCTTGTTCTGTGTTCTTGTCTCATTTTCGTTGTAACATCTCGTTCGTTAAAATGCGACTGCTTGAATACGTTCCTCAGTTTGTTAAGATTGGACTTAGCAGTGAGCGGCTAAAAACATCGATCGGCTAGCTCTACGAGTTTTTTGTATAAGATTTTAATTTAAATTAATAAAATGTATTAATATAATTTACGATAATTGTACGCTGTTAAATAAGATATGTGCAAATATTCATTAGAACAATAAGTATTCTACTGCAATCCATGACAATATATTATAACGTACCACTTGATTAGCCTATGGACCTATTTAGGATAACGAATGCTTATATTACAAGCTTTTGTCCAAACAGCAACAGGTGAACTGTAGTGTCTCCACTCGTAACTTCTTAGTGTAATGATCAATTAGATTCTAAATACATTTGTTCCATCGCTTAATTCACTCTTAAATTTGTTGCACTGCAGCGCTCATTAGTTCCCTTACTCTCTGTTAGATAATCTCCTTTATTCCTTTTACTCTCATTTAGATAATCTCCTGCTTTTCTCTCGTTTTGATAATCTCCTGCTTTTCTCTTGGTTATTTGACAATGAGAGGGACAGATGATTAAAGCTGTAATGTCTATCACTGTGTTCATTCGTGCGTGCGCACATGTCCACTTTAACGATCTCTTAGCACTTCCCGCCTCCCTCCCGTCCAACCCTCATTCATTCCTTCCTTTCTTCCGCTCAGACAGTACCATAGATTATGCACATGCCTCGAAGCGTAGTACTCCCAGTCGAAATAATTAAGCCAGTTTCCAACGGCTCGAAACCAAATAGTCGTAATTAGTAGTATTAAAACACAATATAGGACGAAGAGGACTGTTATGCAGAAATACAGTAAAGTTGTAAAAGTAGTACAAAAAAACAATAGCAGATATATTAAAAGATAGAACATTATTGGTATGTCGCGTCTGTAACTTATCTCATGGTACTTGCACATCGATGGCATATCCTAGCATCTTTCATGCCTTGGTTTTTCCCACAAATTCATTTTCCTATCGTAAAGAAGCTTAGAGTAGTTTATTGTTTGTTTATTAGTTTGAGTAAAGTAAATAAAAGATATCCAGTTGCTTCCCTGATTACTTAAAATCGGATATGTCTAATAACGTGAGCTTCTTACTCTGAAAATATAAAAACTCTCAAGCGATAATCGACTTCACTGTTACTAATACAAAATATATAAAAAGGATTTCTTTGGAAAATTGAAAACAAACATCAAGGGTATTAATACGCTATACAGACAAATTACTAGAACAGTCCACGATATGTAATGGTACGAAGAACCAGACAGATACTCGTTGTCTATTTCAAGGAAAGCAGAAATCAATGCAAGACAGCGATAGATTCTCTATTCGGTTTATGCCGGCCAAGCCGATAGCGTTAGATGTTAGCTGTCGAGTTGGATTAATTCACCAGTGGCATGTGATTTCAGAGATAGGAAATTTTCCTCAAGATGATAGCGAGAGCAATTGCCGAGAGATGGAATGTCAATAAGTTAATTATCTTATTATATGATGAAAGATAAGCGTCAAAAATATTATGCATAAACAAATTATATTTTTCTAAACTATTGTGTTGATATTATGAAAAGGCATGAAAAAACCATGACCTCATAAGTTTGAACTAACTCAGTACAATAACATTGTAGTATAATTGCCGAGATTTAGGCCTACCGCAGTCTGAGAACGTTGTTGCTTAAGCATATTTTTCATGTTGACTTATTCTCCTATTAAATTCTTAACTATGATATTTATATGTATTATAAAAATATGTAAAATTTGTAAAACTCAATATCTCCTTATCTATTTGTTCAGATAAACACATAGCTCCATCGATCATTTTGGTGAATTAAATTCAATTCATGTCTGTTTATCGTTAGACTAACTTCGGCTAACTCCGTGTGTTTGTTATAATATTGCTGTTTTCAAGTTGATTTCGGTGGTTCAAGTGCACTTAATAGTTGGTCGTGCAATTCACTATGTCATTATTATTACATGGTTTATTTTACAACTTGTTTGCCTCCTTGCAAATGGTTGAAATTTAAAAAAAAGTCGACCTATTAGTGTTGCGTTGATTAAACAGCGATGAATAGAGGTACAGCAAATTAATACAAATGTATTTCGTGTAGCATTTGTTTTGAATTACTAATTTGATATAATCAGTTGCTCTTTGTACTTTTGTTTATTTTAAACTGATGTGTGTTGAGCTTTCCGAGGTAGAGTGAGTGTAAAATATTGCATAATAAAGAGAGAAACTCTAGACTACTGAGGATGAATGTAAAGCCTCTGTAATCTATACCAGGAGAGTTCGTAGGATTTAAATCTCTCTCGTTTGACGGCTCTTGTTAACCGTTAACTGCGGTATCGTTTGAAGTGGTATTCGTTAAAGAAGAAGATCTGTTTTCTGAAGTGTCTGTGAGTTGAATTGTTGCGAAACTAATGTTGTCTTATGGCTAGCAAATGCACTGTATACCGTTAACGCAATGTTGTGTGCTGATGTTTTTGTCGTGTAGACTGTAGATAATATACAATGCTATAGAAAGCTGTGTGAGAGAATGTCTGATAGTCTGTGTAAACACTGAAAAACAAAAAGGTGTACCGTACTTTATTTTGATCTTTTTTCGCATGTTTGTTAAGTGATTAGTTTAGTAATCCTTTTAATTATCAGAAGCATATCCTGTTTAATGTTTAAGATAGTATATCGTGCAAAAGCATCACAATACTTTACAACAATTACATACAGTAACCTATGTGTATATGCAATAAATTCGCTTACAAATTTTAGTTTTACATGTATTTAAGTTTTAAATAACACTAGACTTTAGTGTCATTTTCGCGTGATCTTAGTGTTATCAGTTATAAATTTCGCTTTCTATCTTCAATATTTAGTGACACAACTATACTTCTTAAAAATTTGTCTTCATGCTGTTTCGGGAATAATAGATAGATAGATGGATAGATAATATGTTTATTTTCAGTAAAGATACCAAACGCAAAAGCGACATACAATGCATTAACGGCAATTTATACATCTAACACGAGAAAAATCGGTCGTCAGTGAAGAGTATCTTATCTAGCTGACTAAGACAACCGAGTATACATACAATAGTTAGTCAAATCCAGACGAGATAGCGCCCTTTGTGAACGTCAGAACTGGTTGTTAATAGGTCAGATGACGACTACTTTATGTTGATGACGCTACATTAATGACACACGCGATGATTTGCCACATTACACATCTGTTTGTCGATGGCGCGGTGCAAAGTCTGCGCATTTCTCAGCGCAATGCTTCGACCCGCCGGCGTTCTCTCTGCGAATATCCGATAATAACGTTTGTTCGCAGCTGGTGCATTGAAAAGATAGACGTTAGATCATCTACAAATTATCACCAATAATCAGTGTATCCACAATAGCAAGACGTTGGTCAGGATGCTAGCTATTAGATATCGATCCGATTTGACACCTACAACAAACTTCGAAAGCCTTACTTTTTTTTAATGTAATACTTAGAATCATAGAAATGAGACTAAATATAAACATTATATAAGTAGTATGTACTGTGAGCGGTGACTAAACGTGAATTGAAAATGCCACTTGATAATCACCATACTTTTCCATTCTTAATTAATGACACCACTGTAAATTGTCTAAGATGTCACTCTTGTGATGGAATCAACTCGTATGTCGATGATGTGTGCTATGTAGTTAGCCTGAAAATCAGACTGGGTAGGAATATATACCTTAGAGCCCTCATTTGGTGTAGAACTCTGATCTTTAAAAACTAACAAAAGAATATAATGGTGGGAATCTATTTATTTTCTTTATTGTCGACTCGATGAAGTGTCCACATCTCCACATATTGCCTTAGCTTCAAAGAGAACCTGCTCAAAAAGAAACCTGCTCAAAAAAGATCTGCTCAAAAAGAGATCTGCTCAAAAAGGACCTGCGAGATCCACGACTATTGCTCATTGTAGCTGGAGCTGTTGATTTAATGTTATCCACATTATCTGCAAAGGTATAATTTCTTTAATTTAAACTTACCACTTCTAAATCACGAAGTGACTCAACATTAGAAGTCGCGAAATGTAGATCTGAAAGGACTAAGCGGTCACTAGTTTGAAATGGGGTCTGAAGACATGGATCCTACTGCTGATGATGAATCAGATAGATTTGTGGTCATAGCGGCTGTAGCAGTTGAGGCAGGTAGACCATAAGTAGTAATAGAATTCGTATTATCTTCAGAATCAGAATAATCAGAAATAGCAAACGATTCTCTGAAGCTGACAGAATTAAAACGTCGAAGAGCCAGTGAGATTCGTTGGGACTTGAACGATGTTGTGCGTTTATCGTCGGTTATATATAAATATTTCTACCTGGTATATAGATATACTCTGGGGCAGCTTTATTCATTGGGTCGAATGTATCGACTGCAATCGGCATGAAGTCATAGACTGAAGGCAAATCTCTATAGTTTTCGAGTTTTCTTCTGGCAGCTAATAATTGTAGATAATTTTCTTCTGGCAGCTGATAATTCTGCAGCTCCTTCTGTTGAAGATGATGATGAATGATGATGATTGGTTGATGCTGAAGAATTTATTAATTAATATATTAATTAATTTCAGAGCTGCAGATTAAAAACATTCCATTAATTTTATTTGTTGTAATGGTTAAGTTGTTGTGTTTAACATAAGAGTAAAATAGCAATTTTCGTGATATTATGATTATTTGAATTTGTTTTTTTTTAAGTATTGCTGTCTTTTACAATATATGAATAATTTAAGAAAATACTGTAGGCCTACTTATTTCCTAGATTTTACTCTTCTTCTTACTTGTTCTGTATTTTAAACTATGTTTATTTAATTTTTTCATATCGGATTAAACTACATATGGCTTAAAAGTACCTGATTTGATGTTGTGTATATGACAGAGCTGCACTAATTTTAAGCAGCTGGTTCGTAAAATTGCTAAAGTTGGAATGCCATTACTTGATTAAAATAATTTAAATTTAATTAATTTGTAATCAATTTAAGTAAATTTCTCTGAAATTAATTAAATAGGTTTGCATATTGGTAAACAAGATAGTTAGTTGTAAACAGTGAAGAAAACGTCATATGTAACTATGCATTCATCGGTAGAAGACAATCTGAAGATGATCTAAGGTGTATCGATAGAGAAGGTTGTATGTCAACATGGCGGCTGGAGCGATAGTTACGTCGACTCAAGATCGCTTATTTGTATTGACGTGAGGCGGAAATTGTGAGCGGTATTGTTGTCCGATGCACCGAATGTTTTGTGCTCGTAATAAATAAAGTGAAAGAATGACAAGCAATGAAAGAATGAACATACGTTGTTAATATAATACCGCTATGACTGTTTAAATAGCAATCTGAACGCGTTGTTTAACTGTATTATGGGCGAGAGTTTGCGGTAATGGTGGTATTAATCGTAGGTAAATCATGAAATAAAGCACCGTGAACGAAATTCATATCTTACTAAATACAACGTACAGTTTTTAAATTTTGTCTGTAGTGTTTTCTATGTTTTTACGTCGCTGTTTTTTGCCTCAGGATACCAATATGTTAAGTTTATTTTAGATTAAAAATCACAATTCAATTGATATATGTTTAACAAACATCAATGTAAAAGATATTCAGATTGGCTTCTGGTGAAGACATCTTTAGATACAGTGCCTGCTATAAAATCATCCGTGTAATTAAGCTTTCCTGTAACCTCTCGTTATCGAATCTCTAGGGCGTACTACAATCAACCTTCTCCAGATGTCGGCCATTAGGAGCATTGCCTGGTGCGGACTGAAAGCTGCGATAGTAATGGTGAAACTTTAGAAACGGCGGCTAGCGACTGATGTTAGAAAACTGGCAGACAGAATTTGCCTGGGGCAGTGTCTGATCAGTCTAACCCTATCTTACGGGTTAGAGATCAAACGTGAATTCACTCTGCCTTGATCAGAGCGTACTTCTGCAAGTGATTCCATAGCGGCAGGTGATAGAGATTGAAATAACGAGCTATTACTGTATCATTAGACGTTTGTGAGATTTGACACATTGATGCATTTTGATTGAAGTATTATTGAATGTTTAAGGCCGGTATTTTTGCAGTTTATGAATTTTAACATTGAGTTGATAATCTGAACTATGTATAAGTATGTGCAGTGTATATTACACTAAAATTATTAAGTATATTACATTGTATTTCCAGATTTCCTGATTTCAGTTCGTTTCGTTTGTTTGAGTTTTGTTTGAGCAAGTGTTGGACATCCATATACTCACACTAAAACGTTGTTGTGATACGACGTTATTTTTATAAGTAACTGTTGTTATTTTTTAACTTACAGCTTTACATTTTCTAACGCATTTTCTTTTTTCCTGACTGCCATATCAGAATTGTGAAGACGCTGTGTAAATCCAGAAACATTTCAGAGTAATCCTCGAGTCCGAAGCCTTAAAATATTCTTGCGTATGATTTTCAGAATTCCGCTCACCGGAAACG
The DNA here is from genome assembly GCA_905160935.1 of Enchytraeus crypticus. NCBI lineage: Eukaryota > Metazoa > Annelida > Clitellata > Enchytraeida > Enchytraeidae > Enchytraeus > Enchytraeus crypticus. The sequence continues at coordinate 332,734 of CAJHZI010000743.1, read as the reverse complement.
GTTGCCGTTCTAAATCCGAGCTTTCGATTGCAAACCCTGCAGCATTCTTCTGCTCGTTTGATATCGTTTTCTAGTTTTCTACGCTGTTCACTTGACTGATTTCTGCCAATCTTTCACTTTGTGTCTGTCTTTTCTTTTTTAGTTTTGTTGCAGTCTGAATCTGTTATTGGTCAAACTGGTGTTTGTCAATGGCTACGCGTTTATGAACAGCAATATAGTCCAAAGATTGTTTTTCTACTTGTATGGAAGATGTTAAGGTAATAACTTAATTATAACAATTTTGCAGAATATCTATTAACGAATTCGTTCCTGCTCTGTATAATCGAATGGATTCTAAATGATAGTCAGTCAAGCGAAATATCACTGTATTTATCATTTACTAAAAATAGAACTAATGCCATATGTAAAGTCGTTCTTCCTGGTAATCGTATATTTCTTAAAATAAATATCTTTGCATCTGTAGCCCAAGGAAGTGTTTTAAATATCTCAACGTTCTAAAAGACAGAATCCGAAATTAAATTAGGAATACTTTAAAGTATTTATTAAATATTGTCTGAATGATTTTAATAACATCATATTATTAAATCTGTCGCATCTTGAAAAATATGTGTCCACAAAAAGAAGTTTAGTATTCATAATTTCCTAACTCAGCGTGTCGCTGTCTTCGTATCTCTTTCCGTTAACCTTGAAAGAAAAGAAGGACGTTAAAACCCTTTCCGCTTTTGATGGATTGATCGCCCCAGTTCTTAACGTCGTTTGAATACTGACCAGCCTAACGGTCAATGAATGCTGAGATTTATTATCCAGTAAACAACTGGCAATTCTTTTGCATTAATTTTAAACTTGATCCAACTTTGGACAAATGATGGTAAAACGAGTGTAAATCTGTTATGACCAGCTTAACGTCTGTTTCCCTGCTACAACGATGATGATGCGCCTGGTATTCAAACCCATAATCGCCGGGATATTGCACAAGACGTTTGTGCTACTGACTCGACCATCCTATTGGTATTGATAATCTCAAACGATTTTATTTACTATTAATTCGGTTATTGTTTCTCTTAAGTTCCGTATTTGTTATAGCATATCATTAATTTATTCTTTGCAACATTTTTTAATTATCAGCATTGACGTAATTCTGAAAAAAATATAATTTTCGAGCAATTGTTGAAACTCAATCTACATTTTTTATTTAAATGCTTTTTTAAACTTTGAAAACTTGCATTAGTTTCGAATGATGTTTTATTTCTGTATATTTGTATTATTTCTGTTTCACTTTTTTTGCAGTATGATGGGTTGTTATATATTTATCATCTTAATATTACATAAGTAGAAATCTGTAAAAAAAGACAGTAACGTGAAATGTGGAAAATGCATTTTGAAATCATATAAGTATAGTGAACTTAATTTAACACCAACGTTAGACGATTTTATATAACATAATATTAAAATGTTCTGATTCAATTGGCACGTACTCTGCGATCCAATAAACAATGTTCATTTGAAAGAGTAATTGAGCGTTGCATTTCTTAGCGTGGAGTTGTATTGAAAGACAGCGGTCTCTTTTAGTTAGACTATTCAATGCATATAGATGAACTGCTCTCTGAAGATGTAGCTCGCCTTCAACGGACTGAGGTTGCCAATAGAATTTCTCCTCGTCTTCCGTCAATTCCCGGAGCGACGTACGGATACGATGCGTCGTGACGATGAACTTTTCCGAGCGAAGATCTTTTGAAACGTGAAACTTGCTTCCGAAAATAAATATGCCGAACGAATTTGTAACGTTCGTTCTGGATATATATCTCGAGAAATAAGTTTGATGATAAGCTGAGTAGATTTCGATAGATATATATTATTGCCTGATGATGATTTTGACTATGATTATTTTGATGCTTTTGATTGGCGATTTTGATTTTGATGTGCAATTGAATGTTCAATAGTGTAGTATAGAATAAATCGTAAACTAAATGTACTTACTTTGATGGTATATACAAATATTGTACCTGTATGAACTCATATAGTCCTGTAGTAAGAATGAGCTGGTAACATTTATGTATCGGTTATGACTAAAATCAATTGATTTATCACTGTGACTCAATCTGTATCAGTGGCGGTGATTAATTATATGCTATCGTATCATGAGCGTGTCATTATTTCTAGCGACTGACAGGACCAGGTGCTGCCAATCTCAAGTGCCTCAGGTCGGCTATTATGCTGGTCGTAAGTGTTACATAATACTCAATACGTACGTGAAAGCGCTTAGGCGAACACAAATGAAATATGAAACAAACCTGTTCAAGTGTGCGTCGAACAACAGTATTAGAAGATAAAGGAACATAAAAACAATACGGCGACGGTTTAGTGTTGGTTCTAACGTTCAGAATGTTGGTGTACTAATATTATCGTCATGGAAATGTGCGTTAATTCTTGATTTATGATATTTCTTCATTACTCAACAACAATGATAAACTTTATATGTTTGGCGTGATCAATGATATTGCTATAGATAGTGAAAGTTGGTTATTTAATTTAATCATTTTTAGCACGAATATTTCTCCGTGTTATGTCCGGGTTGTTTGAATAATTGATCAACCGGAAACCGCACGTGTCGTAGAAGGCGACTGAAGCACTAAGAGCCATAACAACGTCCGAAAGGTCATTCGGCTAGTGAGCCTCTAGGCTCCAGAAATTACTACAAAAAATTTAAACGAATGGAAAAGTCTCAAATAGGCTATTGACTGATGGATGAGATGATGTTGGACAGAGAGGATTTGAGACAGTCTATTCGTATCCCGACCCTAGTTAAACTGGGATTCAAGGGAAGATGATGATGATGATGATGATGATGGATTGACCTCATTATCCTAGATTATCTAACATTATCTAGCCCAGTTTGGATCTTATCTGTCGATTGTACTGATTGGATAACCGGGGTTGTAGCTCGCTTGTTGGATAATCAGAAGGCTACTGATTCGGTATCAGGTCTTACCTGACCGTCTCACGTGTATATTGGCGATACGAAAACCGACGTTAAACTTGGAATTTACTTCGCTTCATGTTGTAGGATTGATCATAATTTCCATAAACTTCTAAGGCTAATTCCATACACATCCCACACCTCTGAAACAATTCTTCTTATGTAGTCTAGCTCTAGTATTGTTCATTGCGATTACTATAGGGTAGTTGTCTGAAGAATTCAATTGAAACCCCTATACATTTCTGAGTCTATTTAATGTGGATATATGTTCATTATTATGTGTATAACAGTATTTTCTGTAAAACATTTAAATCTTATGATAAAAATGTTGTACTGAATTGTCAATGGTATTGTGGTTTCTGGCCATTTGAAATATTATTTGATTTTCACAGGTATAACTTTTTGAGTAAATTAATTGCCTGTAATCAGCTAAATGATAAAATAGAAGTAGACAGTTCTGACTATATGGATTACAAAGTTTAAAAAAATAAATATGCACTCCAGACAAAAGATTTGCCAGCTGTGACTCGGTTTAGGTTTTGGTCATATTTTGAAAGTCTATTTTTAAATGCTGAATAGTTTTTTTTTAGTTTTTTTAAAATACTGAATTTTGGTTTAAACAATTATCTATTTGGTAAGAATTTTAGTTCTGTTTAGTTTTATTTGTGACGATAAGGTATATCTGATGTTGTATCTGTAGGTGATACTTGTTTGTTTTCTGTTTTCGTTTTTGTTTACTGCCATGACTTTGGTGAAAATAAAGATTATATATTTATTGCTACAAGGACTTTAGCGTTCTGAAGCCCATTGTTGAATATTTTACTCTCGCAGAGCAAAGTAGATTTAATTTCGTTAAGTTTGAGTACTGATAGTAAATGTATTGTTCATTCAGCTTTGCTAAATTAATAATTCATTACCTATATCAATCATCAAACAAACAACTAGCAATGTAGATTTTCAATTCAGTAAGAGAACTGCTGTTGATCCTTTGTTCGTATTCATGCGTTATAGATTTTCTAGCCACTGACACGCGATCATAGGAAAGCTGGGTGATTTTTCTGCCTTGAGTTCTTCGCCTGGTTACACGCAAGATAGAGAGCAAGTGCTACTAAATTTACTGGCTTAGTTGCTGTTCTTTAAGTTTTAGTTAATTTAACGATTTTCTTTAATCATTCTTAGTAATTAGTAGTCAGTAATTTGATTATTTGTAATCGTTTTCTTTCATAGCCCATCTTGTTCATTAGCAAATGGCCCTAGTGCATATTATGAAAGTTCACTTCAATACAGATTAATATAAATTTTACAGTTGAAATAAAAAATCGAAATAAAGTCAAAATTAAGGAGTTTCAAAACCAAACCCTAATCCTGACAAAACCATGAATTTCTAAGTGGTTTTTCATAATATAGCCTACTGACCGGGTTTAGAACAAGTTGTTTCTGAACCGGGTGTTATTTTTCGCTACGCTCTTATTGATTATCAATTTGAAATTTATTACGGAAATAAATTAAAAATACGACAGGGAGGAAAATCGGAGCAAGTAAAGTTAACAAAATTGCTTATAAAATGTATGAAATGAATTTGAGCCGGACGGTATTTTATTTAAAGAGAACGCCCAACTGCTGTAGAAGCTAACGTAGTATATTTTCCTTCCGATTTCGTGTTTTCCGGAATAATTTATGATTCTTTGATTTGTGACTTCATTGCCTTTAGACACACTCTTTCTATTTATTTCTGTTCAGATCTGTGTTGGTATCGGATTGCTCAGTGCAGTACCAGTTTAAGGTCTCAGCGCTGTCATGTTAATGTATAAGTTACGAAAATGTTTTGACGGTCTCGGTGGCTCAATGTGTAAGCGCGTTAGGTAACGACATGAAGTTTTAAATGGCTGATGCTGAGGTCCTGGGACCAATTACCGGTTGAGCTGATCAGAGAGTAAATCTCAGGCATTTACCCGTGAACTTACACCGGTACATCTGACGTCTTGAAGAGAAACCCTTTGGGCGTCTCACCTTGACGTTAAACCCACATTTAAAATAAGAGAATGTTTTGCCTGATCTAGAGCTGATGTGTTTCTGTATCTGCACAGTCTGCGAACGTCTCTTATATAACCTTGGTATGAGGATTCAGATATTAATTCATCGCCGATTGTTTAATTGATTGATCATCTTGTAAGATGATCAAAATTCTCATCACTCATGTCAGCTGATTCTTAATGGAACATCATGTCTTGCTGAACCATCCAATATCCTTTGTGCTTTTGTTCTACCACTCTCTATTCCTGCTGTTTCGTTACTTGAGCTTGCGCATATAACAGCTGCCTGGCTCGTTGAACCTCTAACATTTCTCCTGTTTCAAGCTCTGTTTGCTAATGACCTTCCCTGTGTAGATTAAGTGATGGAGGTTGAGTAAACGCTAGATTTGCAACTGATGAAATGCAGACTTGCACTACACCGTTAGTAGCTATTAGTATGATAATTTAATAGTTGAACGGCTATTTTATGTGTTTGTAACTTCACTTGATTGTGTGTTACGATTCATTGAAGTTGACATAATTTCTAATAATTTGTTGAATAATTTGGTTTTTAAGGATAATACTTGTTTGATTCCATTCTTAGAGTATGAAGTATCCGTAGAAAGGGATACGAGATATAGAAAGAGAGAGAGAAAGAGAGAGAGAGAGAGAGAGAGAGAGAGAGAGAAAGAAAGAGAGATACAAAATTTGCTTATTTCAATTTCAATCATAGAGAAATTAATAACTAAACTAAAAATTAAAATTAGAAACTACAAATATTTTAACTGACCGAGCTGTTGCTAAATTATACACTATTATTATAACTCCCTTTCTTGTTGCTTTTCTAGACGAGAGTCAAGAGACAACAATTTGCTATATTGGCAAGTGTTAATAAAGTACTCAAAGTTGAAGTACTTAAAGTTGAAGTACTTGACCGCATGGCACCCCAGTATTGTTGACAATTATTATTATTTTACATACACGGACATGCTTGAAATATTGAGCCAAATCTCTCTTCAGTTAAAGCTCAGTTGGCGACTTGCTTTGTCTGTATGATTATGAGGATGAATCGAAATGCAAGGAAATCATTGATTATCGAGGTGATTGGTGTTTGCGGCGAAATTTAGACAAGATCAGTCAATGTTATGTTGAGTTAAATTAAGCAAGCTGGCAGATTAATGAATCCAAATCTGTATCTGAATCATGAATCTGCATCCCAGTATTCTGGTATTTTCTTTCAATTTGCTTATGCCGTGGCATAAATTGCGTCACAATTTCTGAATATATTATTTAACATATTAGGAAATTCTGGTATAAATTGTATTCCAGGCTTATATGTAATTAGCCAGTTTCTGTATGCAACGTACACCTGTGACAATTTTCATACGGCTTCCTTTTTCTTCCCTAACAACGCGCTTCTATAATTTACTGGAGCTCTGAATGTTGAGAATTGAGTAACATTAGACATTTTGCTTACTTTCAATATTCTGCTTAAATTTAATAGCCTATAACCTATCCTGTAACTATACTTTCTTGTTTTCAATTGCTGGCTCAAGCAGAGTTCAGTCTTGTCTGGCATCCGTTGATCTATACTGCGTTTATATCGTATCATACTGGTAGCTTGTTTTAGAGTCTGTTCAAGATTTATTGTCATAATTTAATTTTGTAATTATTGTGTTTGTCGCAATTTTCAAAGTATGTTAGCCTATAAGTGCTGTAATTAATGCGTAAGAGTTTAAAACTAAAAATTTCCCACTCACTTGATTTGTCTTCAATTATAAAAGTGAAGTATGCACATGATAAGCTTTAGAAATCCATAAAATTCTACAGTGCATTCTCTAGAGAGGAGTCTGTTAAATGTTCAGTGCTTGTGAAATCTACTGGATACAAATAACATCCGGGTCATGTTAAAAAATGCCTAAAGTATACTGTACCGAATCAGAGAAATAAATCAGTAATGAACGATGTAGGCAAGTGCAAACCATTTCGGAAGCCAAACCTGTCTTAGATTATATATGATGAAGTCTTTTTCTAGAAATCTGTGTGTTGATAGCTAGGTTCTCACTATTATACCTGTAAACAGACTCGGAATACATGCCTCAAGCATGCCACTTAGCAGACTCCTTGAGCGAGAGAATGCATTGCACAATTTTCTGGAGTTTCTAAGCTTATCATATACATAATTTGCCGGGACGGTAGTCTGCTGGCAGTGTGTGGATCCTGAAGCAGAGGCGAATGAATTGTCGTGGGTGATTGATTGTGGTCATGTGTTGTGCCGTTCATTTATTTTGCTGTAATATTGCTGTATGATATGTCCTGCTCTTATGTCCTGAGTTGATCTTTCTATCTGTCGTGCAGCGTGTTTGTGGTTGAACCGGGGCGTATCGAATCGTTTTGTTTTAGAGTGTGTGAATGAGTTTATTAGAAAATCATTACCTAGTGATAATTAATTGTGACATTTATATTTAGTTAAGAGGTTAATGTATTCAGTCAATGAATTGTTTGAGAGATCTATTTGATTTGTTTAATACAGGCCGCAAGGTAATTATGAAGCACAATTTATAAACGCTGCCTAAAATTTGTAATATTCACTTCTAACATGCTAACATATGCAATGCGATTCAATAAAAGTATTGCAACTCCCTATAATGCTCTCTTAGTGCACTGCCTACTGGCAGGTCCATGGTACATAACTCCTCCACTCTTCTCTGTCTTCCGCCTTCCTCTTCATTTCGAGTCTTCCACGGAGGGCAGTTAGATCTCTGAGGTTTGGAATGGACGCTGATGTTTTCCCATGTCAAGGTCACGCCAGGGTAGTACGAGGAAGTGCTGAGTCCCACCTCCACGTCCTTATTGACTGACGAAGATTGTAAGGCAGAGATCCTGCGACTGACGCTGCTTTCTTTCTCTACGGGAGAGTTAACAATCTGCTCCTTGTTCATATCATGCGCTGAATCGGCTTCTGAGCCATTCTGACTCTCCGATGCCATTTTGAATTATTTAGTATAGACACATACCTAAGTCTTTAAAAAAGAAACTACAGTCAACTTGGCTATCTCTCTCTTAGTGCTCTGCCTACTGTCAGGTCCATGGCATATAACGCCTCCACTCTTCCCTGTCTTCCGCCTTCCTCTTCATTTCCACATATGAGTGGGTCTTTGAATCATCTAACATACCTAATCTCGGCCTGCCCCTGCCTCTTTTTCCTTTCATTCTACCTTCTATGACCTCTTTTAATAGACCTTCCCCCCTTAGGATGTGTCCTATCCATCTCTTCTTCCTATTTCTTAATACATTTAGGATCATCTATAATGTTATAGAACTGTTAAAACACATAACTGCATAGTTACTTAGTACTTTTCTCATTTTCATATGTGATGTCTCATTTTCTTATTTGTGTCTTCACGTACTGAAGGTAAAGATATCGAGGGATTTTACAGTAAGCAGCAATAATAGTATCAAGATTTCAGTAGACTTGAATCAAGTTGAATACAGTAAGGAATGTTGTTTGTGGATATCTTTAGCTTCCAGTATTTGTTTATTACGTTTTTACATTCAGTCTGTTCGCGTAACTATATTCAGAGTATATTTACATGTAGGCTTATTTGCATCGGTATCAAGGCCACAATATATTCAGTATGTATTTTGTTGCTAAATGACTTAGGTACTTAGGTAATATTGACAATTTATCTTCACTTTAAAAGTACTATTGGATAGCTGTACGTGTTTACCCATTTACTATAGCTCTACCTGTTTTTATGTTTACCTGTTTACCATAGCTCTACCTGTTTACCCTGTTCTTAGAACTGACGTTTATTTAGCTAGAACTCATGTTACTCATCCTGGTAAAACTAACGAATCTTGCTCATTCCAACGCATGGTGGACATTAATTAATAACCAATGGCGTCATCTCTACCAATGATGGTATAGCCAAACATAGTTGTTATCGAAACCCATTGGTGACCATCCCATCTCATGTTCGTCATTTAAACTCATGACGTACACACCGTGTCATTATAGCCATTCTTCGTTGTCATATAGTTGTAGATCGATTCCGATTAATCGAGGCAGTAATATTTTTTGTTCGTAAAATTAGCATTTCGTTTATCATCATTTCATATTGCATATTTCAACTCGTTTTACATATAACGACATGATGCCTGCAGCGCAACTAAATTATCAAATTCATTTACGCTTGCTAACGGAGCAAATTGATTCGTCTTTGATTAAATTGTAAGCGAAACCAATTCGGAAGTGTCATTATTTCAATGCGGCGTGATGATGGATGCTCGGTGAGCCAGTGTTGTTGTAACTGTATTACGGTATTCAGTGTCTGTGGTTGAGTTAATTCGTACCGATCGGTCGAGTGTTATCGCGCTGAGGTCCTCATATCGGCGCCATGCAGCGCTGATTAATGTGTCTGATTGATGAGCTCTCACTCCTCTGCTCCAAAAACTGTGTATTCCTCTTTACATTTGTTATGCACAACAATACATCTTCACTGTATTCCACTTTTCACTTGTTATGCATATCAATACATCTTCACTTTATTCCATTTTCCATTTGTTATGTATGCACATCAATACATATTCTCTGTATTTCACTTTCCAGTTGTTATTCACATCAATACATCTTCACTGTATTCTACTTTCCAAATGTTATGCATAATCAATACATCTTCACTGTATTCCGCTTTCCACTTGTTCTGCACATATATACAACTTCATTGTATTCTGCTTTCTACATGTTATGCAAATCAATACATCTTCACCAAATCAATACATCTTCACTGTATTCCGCTTTCCACTTGTTATGTACATAAATTCATCTTCACTCTATTCCGCTTTCACTTGGTTCTGCACATCAATACATCTTCACTGTATTCTACTTTTATCCTGTTATGTTCATCAGTACATCTTCTCTGTGTTCTACTTTTATCCTGTTATGTTCATCTTCGCTGTGTTTGTAGACTATACACGCTAGTCGTAAAGGCGAAGCAGTTGCTTGTTTGTTTGAAAGTTTACACAGCGTAACTTTGGAGTATGTTCTGCAATACATCAGTGGTTTTGTACAGCAAAATACACCGTCGCAGTCGGTGTGTCTTATATTTTAAATTTGAACACTTCTAAATGTTTCTTGATTAAAAATTTCTGGATGCCTACTGTCAATGGTTTTATTAATTTTGATTTAATAAAATACTATTTACTAATAATTATTTAATATAATGGGTCTATATTATATTTTGATTCATAAAATTTGTTTTAGTAGTCGTTTAAAATTGTATCATTGACTTTGTTATTATGCGGTACTACTTCTAATTAATATCGTATTAGTATGACCTTATAAAACGCTTATAACCAATTCCTGTTCTAAATAAACCTTCCCTCATTTCAACCCGCTTCCTTACTGCTAATGGCGCTAGTGTGGAAAATGGTGAAATAATTATCGCGCAGTGGCCGGTAGCTGAGTGGTTTCTGTTTCATCTGATCTTCAATTATTTCCAGCAGGGGTCGTGACCCATTCGTACTGGTGTCAGAAGATCCCTGCTAGACACTTCCGGTTGATAAGATTTCATTAGATATTTCAGAATTATGGTCATACGAGCGGGTAAAGGTTGACTAAGGTCTCGATGCTCGGGGTCCTACAAAGGTCGAGGTATTAGAATCAACAGTTTAGTGTTATTTATCGAGTTTTATCAGTAAGTGTTATGGATTTGTAATCAAAGTTTGTGTATCTGACACGCTATATTTAAAATGTCCAGCCGTAGGCTGTTAAAATAATATTACTGGACCAACCTTTACGACTTATATTAAGCAACTAAGCAGGAATTGAAGAAAGCAACGGGAAACCACCTTGACGATGCTTCTAGTTTCCTTTTATCCTGTTTTTGTAATATCCATGTTTCACGTCCGTACTGAAGTGTCGTCAATTCGATTCTTTTTGCACAAACAATTTGTGTTTTTAAGAAGTAAGAGTTCTTAAATCTTTCCGAAAGTCTCATTTGCCTGTTCAATTCTACAGTTTATTTCCATCCCACTAAATCCATCGTAAGTAATGATGCTAAGATTTACATACTAAATTATATAATTTAACGTAATATGTTACTCCAATTTTTTTTCGTAGTTTTTTATGTGAAGGAATAGTACTTATTTATTCAGTAGTGACGGAGATATTGCGTTAATATATTTAATTTAACCTTATTTTTCGCTATTAATCTTCAGTTAATATTTTTATTTGCTAGTTTGTGTCTTTGTTTGCATCGAATTTCTTCACTTCTATTTTTGTGTTTACTCATATTGTATTTATCATTTATTTTATCTTGCTATCTGAAAGATGAAATTAAGCTCTTCTCTATATAGAGAGGTTAATTGCATTCTCTTATTTGAATTGATCAGAATATATAACAAATATATGGGCCCATAACTGCTGCATTGATATCTGCACATGAACTATGACCTATGCAGTGATGGGTATCACGCCATGATTACATCTCATTTCATGCTTTCAACACTCCACTTAATCTGAACGAAATTTGCTTTTGCATCTACATGTACTATTAATTTTTCGCTTCTAATTCTCCTGAATTATATTTCTCGTTTATTCATTAACTCCAATAAATTGTCTTGGCTTGATAAACTAGATCGGTTTATGCGCGCTGTATACGAGTGGTGATTGCAGGTGTATTATACGTTGAGTAGATTGAATGAATGAATAATTAGAAAGATTATGTAGGCAATCCTTCTGCAAATAATTAACACTCACAAGTAAATGATTAATTCTGCGTTGATAAGTTTAGTGCACAAAGTCCTGAGGAGAATATTTGATGTGTGCGTGAGAGAAAAGAGTCTGTTATAAGTGCGTATTTGTATTTTGTGCCAGTGTTTGTGTGTCAGTGTTTATGTCAGTGTTTGTGTATGTCAGTGTCTGTTTCAGTGTTTTTGTATGTCAGTGTTTATATCAGTGTTTAGGTGTGCTAGTGTTTATGTCAGTGTTTATGTGTGTCAGTGATTGTGTCAGTGTTTATGCCAGTGTCTGTGTGTGTCAGTGTTTATATGCGTCAGTGTTTATTTGATTCAGTGTTTATTTGTTTCAGTGTTTATTTATTTCAGTGTTTATGTGTAAATGTTTACGTCAGTGTATTGTAAGTGTGTGAGTGGTAAAGAGTGGGAAGCGCAGAGAGAGAGAGAGAGAGAAAAAAAGAAAGTAAGAAAGAAAGAGGCAAAGAGAGAGAGAGAGAGAGAAGTGTGTGTGTCGTCTGTATATACCGAACGTCTATATATCTAAAGACAGTTTCAATTATTCATCGTCAGGTCAAAGAGCGAAACTTGCAAGAAGCGAAGACTTACAACAAGGACGCCAAAGACTTGTGAAATCGTATTAAACGCTGCTCTAAATGCTTCATACATGAGAAGTTGCATCTTAGTTAATTGTAATTTACATAACAACAATATTGTTATTTAAATGATTCAAATGATAGAAATAAAATTAAAACATTGAAGATTGTATTATATATAGCAACTGCAAAAGTTAGAAGTTGACTTCAGATGGTTATGACTTTAAACACATTTTGTAATCTCTTTCGAATTTACTAAAGTAAAATCTTCTCTGCTCTCTTCTTCACACGACATGAACGAATTTTAGAAATAGCAAAGCTGAGGACGTTCAATGACGTCTTTAAGAATTATACCTGCTAGGCCAGCACACGTGAATTTTTTCAGCCTACGGAAAAATGCTAAATCATTAAATGATAAAATCTGAAATAGTCTTACACGCAATCGTGATTTGAGGAAACGGAAATTTGTTACTACAAAATCCTTCGCCGAGTTCCTCTGCCGCAGCGACCGTCTTCTACTCGGTAAATTACACAAGCTTCGTGCTCTCGCCGCGCTGTATGCAAATCTAATTCAGTTGATCACGTAAAGTCTGTCGTATTTCTATTAAGAGTCACTCTAGCGGTGTCTGCGGCGCACAGCTGTCTCGTGTGCTAATCTCTAATGCTATATGCCAAACTATTTACCATCCCTTTGTCCGATTTTGGATCGGGAAATTTGAGAATTGGACAGCCGTCAGCTGCAAGTGTTTCGTAAGCAGCTGCTAGTATTATTGGTTGGATTCTGGAACGAGTGGGATCTTTATAGTGTTGAATTTATGTTAAGTCAGTTGATATCTCGGAGAGTAGGATATTGAGGCTTGCTAACAACTACACAATAACATAAATAGTGACCTGTTCCCTGTTAGGCTTCTTAACTCATCCTTCGAAATTAATTGATGGGGCATATGCTTAGAGAGGCCATTTCTCTCCCTCTCTCTCTCTCTCAGTGCACTGCTTACTATATTGCCTGGCTCCATGGTATATAGTAATAATAATAATAACTTCCGACAATTTCTATAGCGGTGTCATGGCCGGTGGCCGGTCTTCGAGACCTCTTTGCAGGTTTCATGGTCCAGGTAAAGTGTACTTTACTTTCTGAGTTTTGCATGCCATATCTAATCGTGGTAAATTTAGTCTAACTTAACGGTTATTAGAAGCGGACCAAGATAATGGATTCTAGATGACGTAATCATATATATCATTGAAGCTTACCTTTTCATATTTATAGACAAATAGAGATGTAAAAACGAATACTGAAGAGAGAATAGGTTGCATTTTTCCATGGACCTTCTGATAAAGTCGATACCACTTTATTTACGTATCACTGTACCGCCTAAGGGCAGGTCCATGGCTTATAAAGCCTCCCCATACTTCTATCCTACGCTTTTCTCTTCATATCAATCTACGAATAAGTTATTAAATCACCCAGCATCCCAATTCTAGGGTCTTCTAACCTCCTTTCTCTCAGTTCTTCCTACAAATTTAAATAAACCATCCCCTCCGAACATGACCTATACAATTCTTCTTTCTTTTTTAATGATATTTATCAAATGTCTGCTTGTGCCAACTCTACTTAGCAATTCTTTATTCATAATTTTATAAGTCCCTCTGATTTTCTCCATTCTTCTCCATAGCCACACTTCTATCGCTTCCAGTTTCGTAATATCCTCCTTTCTTAACGTTCATATTCACAGGCTACAGGCGAGAAGAGTGAGCCGCAGCACTTACCATATTGACAAGATTTAACTTGGTCGTAAAAGTATTCTTAGATGAAACTATGTAAATCTATTTATTATCGCCGAGTATTAAATATTACAAGCTACAAACAACTCCTAAAAGCATTTAGGAGATGTTTCTTCGTCTAGTCCTTTCTTCTATCTATTCATACGTTTTATTTCCGACAGCTCCCATTATGTATTTTATAATGATTACTGTTGATGCGCGTAGTGCGCAGGGATATTTGAGACATTTGAGGTGGCGGCATGCAACAGAACGCCTATATTAGATAGAACTTACACAGGTGCGTGAGGCTTTTATCGCCAGTCCACGGCTATATCGATTACACCGGAGTTTGTTAGGTCGTTGAAGTATTAACGAATAATAGGTTTTTCTTTGTACAAGAGCTACACTCAACTGTACTGCAGCTAGTTGTCTCTTTCTCAAACAAAGTACACTTTAGAATTATCGTGTGGAATAATATTGGTTTGCCTCGTTGTGTAGATTATTCTTCGGTGTGACAACGTAGGCCTAAATGCCCATGAAATCAATATAGAATTATATGCTACTATTCCGCACAAAATACCAGGTACGGATTAGAGTTTGGCTAATACTCTAATCAATGACCAGTTAAGCATTTGTTCTCATAGAAAATGTAGTTAATTTACTTCGATTAAACGGATCGTCATTTGGAAACAAATTGTAACCTGAAATTGATATATATAATCAGAGAGTTAAGCATTTTGAAAGCTATCGACACGGGAATTTAGTCATTTTTTTCCTCTGCACGGGAAAATTAAAAATTACGATTCGCCAAAATTGCATAACTTTATTAGTACAATAAAAGCACGCCAAGGAAATGATTTGACAGCATAGTGCATGTTACTTCCCCTCGTTTCTTGTTACCATTTAATAATTATTAAGTCATCAAATAATTAATGATAGCTGTCATATTCAAACCATTGAACAAACATTAGAGATTTGTGAATTAGAATACTCCGATAAGATGAGAAATAACTAATTACTGGAAGAAACAGTATACCGATTAAGTGTAATAGATATATGTTTTTGATGATACTTATTTTCGTGTGTCGCAAAGTTCTATGCCTTATATTTATTATCATCATAAAGATTATCATATTCATCTTCATCTTCCATTGAATCCAAGTTTAACTAAGGTCGGGATTGGAAACTTTTTTAGCAATTTCTGAAGCCTGGGCGCTCACAAACCGAATGTCGTTTCTGCGTTGGTTTGGATCTTAGTACTTTGTTGCTTTTTGGGACACGTACAGTCCACGGTTGGTCTATTCGTCAGAATTTTGGATATAATACGGGCAATAAAAAGGCAACGATTACTAATAACCATGGAGGGGAAAAGGAGGAAATAATAAAAACTACGAAAAGAGCAACTAAGAAAGGAAACCATGTAAACACGTGAGGTATGTCATGTGTGTAAAATACGAATATAAAATTTAAAGTAATATCCTTAATATCCATAGTATTTATATTTTTTTAATTTGCGTGTTATTCAGAACGAAATGTCACCCTCAGCCTCCTGTGAGCAGCGAAACGTGGGAACAGACGCTTATTCTGTAGGCGTCATGACGGATCCTGAATGTTTGGGACCTTGTGAACCTGGAACTGGAGTCGTTCTGGAAGGAATTGTGTGGAGTGAATCAAATAATGGTATAAGCAGTTCTGTCTCTTAAGTTGTTTTTCTGTGTTTCGTTAATTAGTTAGATTAATCAGTTAGTTATATATTTATATTTGTTTTTTTCAATCCACAATATAGATAAATAAACAAGTAACTGCTGAAGTTATTTACATTTTCATGTTATTGATTATTGTCTTACTATTGGTCGGAATGCCTCGGGCGCTATGCAAATGCTGAGTACAACTTTTTTAAATTGAGTCATTTGATTGGCTCTAATATACATGTAGATAGACAAATGAGAGTATTAAATTATTTTACTTTTCATGTTATTGCATCTCTTCTTAGTATCTGCCTAGTTAGAACTCTTCGGATTGCTGAACATGTGGAATATAATTTTCGCGAAATTAAAAGCTGCTGAAGCTAATGTTGGACGTCAGTTTCCTCACTCGAAAGCGATATCAGTGACGGGCGAGCCCAGGATTTAACCCCACACATACTAATACATACACTAAGGCATTATACAGGTTCTGGTAAAAGTTATGTGAATGGGATGATTCAATGAGAGAGATTTATCGATGGTGTGCTCAGAAATGAGTGAGAAATATTCAATGTATAGAAATATAACATCTGATAAGACGATGATGAGTTAAAATGTTAAGCATTGCGTGTATGCCACGCATCATTGATGAAGTGATATCAAGAATGAAGAGATGATATCAGACAAAAAATAAAATTTAAGTTTTATTGCCTATTTTAAGTGCCATTAGTTTGTTTTGTTTCTCAGATGTTTCTAAAATGAATCGACGGTTATTCGGTTTGTTTGTTTATTTTAAGTTTACTCACGAATCAAGAATTACCTATCATTACGTTTGCACTGATTTTTATTAGTGTCAAGTTAAAATTTATCCTTGTCTTCTGCCTTTTCTTCTGGTAATAGCATTTGATAATGATTAATTTAGCACACATCTTACAATAGTTAACGCACTATATTAGTCACTACCTGCGGTTGTTTTACGTGCACTGTATTCTCCTAATCACACCAAGACGTAGCGTGAATGTTTGATGTTTTTGTTGAAAGGAATTCTGGTCGTGAACGTTACGTGGAGGGGAAAAACTTACGTGGGCACTCTGATGGATGCAACACGTCATCACTGGGGCTCTCCGAGGTATGCGTAAACATTTTCCCACCTACACCGGCAAACTTTCTGCGTAACCGATAATTATTTTAAAGCAATTTTAAGCAGCAATCGAAAAATCTTAGCCAATACTATTTGCTTTTTAAATATTGACAAGTTTTACTGCAAAATAGCCATTTGTAACTTGCTTAACAAAGGTTTTTAGATTTTTTGATAACATTAATACCCACTGTACTGTTCATTGGTATGTTAAACAACATCAAGCACTCTGGTCAAATATCATCCAACGAGTTGTAGTTGAATGGCGAATGATTTGAATGATTTTTCAGTGAGCCGAGCTAAAGAGTTCATTCAATTGCTCAAATGTAAAACTGGTAAAATACGTTCTAGGTAAGCAAGTTCAAGGGTTTATTTTGGAAGCGGTGGTAGGTTTCAATATATTTATTGTTAAGTCTAGAAACACAAGGTTTTTATTAAGAGCCTCGAATTGCTACCAAAAAGACTGGCTCTAGTTTATTATTGCGTTCTATAGTATTTGAAAATCTGAGATTGATTGCCAGAAACTCTTCAGATGTTACTAGGGAAGTTATATAGTGTGTTTAACATCAACGTTGAGAATCACAAGACTTCTGAACGTTGGTCAGAGCTTCAACTAGACGTACTCGACCTACCGACACAAAGAGTAGTTCAAACTTATACACAGCCATCTTTTCAGATAGATTTTGGCTGGACATTTAAAACTGTTTTTTATTTTCCATGTATTTGCAAGGTACGAATAACAAGCGTCGAATATATCGCGATTTAGATGTTTACTTTAGCGGGATATGATGCTGACTATGTACTAAATTAGCTGAGCAATAAAGGTGCTCAATAGTTTCAATTTCATCTTATTTTAGAATTATGTAGATAGCTTAGATTATTACTGCCTTAAGGCCATATCATTAAGGTCCATCATTAGAGCGTTAAATACTGTTACATTCTATAATCGAAACTAGCGAAAAACAGCCTTGCAGACAATTAGCATTTAAATGTAGTAATATCGCAGTGGATTGTCAGCTCGGAGCCGTTGTACGAGTTTCACTTGAGTGGTAGTAATTAGATAATGCACATGCACGATTGTGTGTTGATAATTGATACCCGAACGAATGGTAATCAGTCTAACGCGTTGATTAGAATCTGTAATTATGTTTTAATGTGGATAGCTCAGCACTCGACTGATCTCACGACTTGAGTCTAATTACTGCGCGAACAGAAACATCCGGTTATACGGAATGTTCTGTTTTCTTATCACTCGAAAATTTAGCTTTTGGTCGATCTAGAACTTCTGTAGAAGTAAATTTTGCTAATACGTGTTGAATTTTAGGTCAGCTTAACACGGAGAGTGATAGGCTATACATATGTTAGAGGGATTTGAAGGGAATCTATAAATGTTATGATATGCATTAAATCTGTAAAATTATGTATATAATACTGTAGTTGAAAAATAAAATCAAACAAAATTAAATGAAATAATATTATACTAATGAAAAGTGTAAAACGAATAGTAAAATATAATAATAATAAAAGTTAACTTAAGACTAGCGCTGATGCTAAATATATGCTTTTGGCAAATATTAGTAATTACCGTAACTTTTAAAAAACTTTAGAAATCTGAGATATCTATTGCCTTCTATTGAAAGAAAGTATTTCAGATTGTAATTTCTTTGAGGTATTTTTAACATCTCCTGGATTCATCGAAACATAATCTCACACTTTTCCTTTAATAAACCATTACAAACGGGTCAGTTTATTTTTAGCTAATAGCTAAAGCCTTTATTTGATAGTGATCTTTGATCTTTTATGCTGAGAACAGATTCTAAGATTTTAAATGACGTGTTCATATTTTATCTAATAAGCTTATTCAAATAAGCTTATTAGATAAAATATGAAGAGATTTTAAATGATGTGTTCATATTTTATCTAACAAGCTTATTAAAATGAGCTTATTAGATAAAATATGAACACGTCATTTAAAATATTATAAGTCCATAATATCTAAATTACATTTGTATAATGGTGCAGCCATGAACTTGAGATATATCTTCTTATATAGAAGAAAAATCAAGGGAGCAGTCCAGCTACATATAAACCTACTATCAAGTAGGTTTATATGTAGCACTAATGTATACGAAGATCTCTTTACAATGGTATCGCTATCAAAACAGCCTTCACAGCAACACAGTGGAACATTGGCTCTCAATAATATTCAGTATTTCAGAAAAAATTCAACAAAACTTAGCTTTCTGAAGTTGTTCAGTTTTATTTTCTTAAACTCTTCCACACTGTTACATTTTCTGCTTCTAAATTAAGCAGTTAATATAACAAATATATATTAAAGTTTAATTGTAAAATAAATTTTTAAAAATCTGTACGGTTTTTTATTTTGATGTTGTGTCTTTGAATTTGAGATTTAATTATTTGACTTCTTCTTGGTTTTGAGTCAATGCCGTTGAAGTATACGAAACTGGTGAAACGCCGAAATAATTCACTGTACATGTTTTGATTGGCGGGCAACACTGATAATCTAAATGATCGATCCTGAAATGAATTGAACTCTCGTAAGTCTTAAAATAAACTTCCGCAAAGCTAGTGTGAAGCAGGATCAGTTTTAATTTTCGGCTCCAAAAGGTCTTTTCAGGAACAAGCTCTGCTAAAATTCGAACAATCGCCCTATTTATACCAGTACTAATGTGGTACGGTTTTCACTGTGTATACATCGGATACTACGGGATGGGATTTAGTTCATCTAAATAAAATTTGTACTCGGTGAATACTTTTATCATTAATAGGAAATTTTTCGTCAATGAGGTAGCATGAAATATAGAATTACTAGAACAACTTCTCGTATATTCCATTTTTGACATTTAATTGTCAACGTGTTTTAGCGCACTTGTATACACACATTGAAACATTGAATCATTTACATCGAACTAAATCAAGTAAATATAACGTACGTTTTCTTATATATATATATATATATATATATATATATATATATATATATATATATATATATATATATATATATATATATACAAGTATTGCAACAATTCAACGATTAACAGCAACAATTCAATGATTAACAGCAACAATTCAATGATTAATCGCAACAATTCAATGATTAATCGCAACAATTCAATGATTAGCAGCAACAAATCAATGATTAATGATTAACAATTCCTGTATTAACAGCCTTCATTGTATATACTCGAAGTTTGAATCGCGTTTTGAGGAAACAACATTTTGATGGAAGACATGTATTTATTGCTTATCAGTTGAATCGATCAGGAAGACTGTAAGAGTGATGAAAGACGTTGAGCGGATTGACGTGGCAGTTTATAGCAACAAATGTGATATCTGACCTGTTAAACGCCCCGAATAGATTTCATTAACGCCGTCGGCTGTGTCTGATAATAAATGGGCATCTCTTCTTTCACGCCCATTCTGTAGCTACAGTGAAAAAGACTGGGGGGGGGGGGGTAGGAGTGGGGGAGGATGTTTGGGAAGGAGTGATTAAGGCGATGAGGGGGATGATGTTAGGATATTGCCTCTATGTGGGGATTGATAAATAAAAGTTCAACAAAAGACCAAAAGTGCTTTAGGGCGGGTTAACGCCGGATATTGTACATATTAATAATAATAACAACAATTAGAGTGCTATAGTCATCAATAACAACATCGAGCACTATTGAGTCAAAATCAAGCTGGCGAGCAAAATCAATGGGGTCCAAATAGGTGCCAATTCCAAAGTCCAGAAAATCAGTTCCAAGTAAAGGGTTACTGCTAGTTGCATTAACTTAATTTTTAACTTAACGAGAACGCATAGCTTATTCTCATATGTTGTAGCTTCTTTCGGTGCAAAGCAGTAATTTAAATGCATCTAAAAACAATTTTCGGATAGTGTTATTATCTTAATTAATGATGTTTGCATGGAAGGACAGATTTAAGGATGTGTCTTGAAACTGACATCTAGTCGATTATTTTAATGAGCCACATAAAGGCCTTACATACTGGATGGTTGGATGGGGGTCGTTAGATAAAGAAAGAGAATGGTCTGGACTGCGCGAGAGGGGGTGGTTTAGATAAAGGAATTGAAGTAGGCAAGACTGATGGAGTGGAAGGATGCCAGTTCCATGGAAACTGAGAGGTCGCTTGGGGGTCATTGAGTAATCCTGTGTGGGGGAAGGAGAGTGGAGGGGAACGGGGGGGGGGGGGGTGCTGTCACTTGACCTGCTGCTAAGTATGCGGGTTGAGTGTAGCTTCTAGAAAATCTGGAAGCCTTCCAGTCTTAGTGTACCTCATGGAAAATGCAATTTCTGTAAATGGAATACTGAAAGGGTACCTTTTTTATTAAATTACTCGTTTTTACGATTTTTAGAAGAAATGCTGGTTGCACGGAAGATATTGCAAATAATGTTTTGAAAAGTTCCACTTAGTGAAACGCAATAATAAATTCACATGAAAGTAAAACCTGAAGGAAATTCACGGGAGTCCATCTTGTAAATGCAAGGCTTTTCAATTTATACTGTTAGGTATATTTTTCAAGTGACATCAATTTTGTTGGTGGAACTTTACTGGTGATATTGCAGCAAGGCGTCTAAGTTTAGAAAATGTGATTTCTGACTTTAACTTTTGGTTGAGATGAAATTTAAGTTTGGTAGAATTAATTTAGTAGAAAGGAATATAAGAATGAGATATGGATTAGGTTGAGAATAAGTTATTTAATGAAATGGTATTAGTTCATTAAAGTAAGCTTTAGGCTTTAGCAACTCCCAACTTTACCTTTTAATTTGAAAAAAAGCCACCTGGAAATGCTGGCTTTTATGATTTACACTAATATTGCCACTTACTATGATTTGTTACTATTTTCCAAGATATTAACACAATAGTATAGGCACGTAATTCGTAGTTATCGAAGGCAACCTTCATGAGAACCCTTAGGCAACCCTTATCCTTATGCTTCATAAGGATTTTTGTATATATGTGTTTGAAATTAAATAATATTCAAAGTTTTCTGGATTAATTTCAATTGTTTATGGGAATTGACCATAAAGACTTTTCGAATGAGTGGAATGATCGGATACGTGCCCAGCTGTGCATCAGTAAGTGCAGTGTTCAAATCCAGAGCTGGCTCTGTGAAACCGACCGTTAAATTTTCATTGACTGAACGTTTAATTAAGCTATTAACTTATGAATTGAATGACTGATTGATCGATTGATTACTCTGTTAAATATATGATTGTATGTTTGATTCTTTGATTATTTGATTGATGACTCGGTCAAGAGAATTATTGCTCCAAACTCAAATATGCTTTCCTTTTGTATGGATTAATAAAACGATCGCAAGATTGTAACGATCACTAAACGATAGCTGTAATTTACGTGACGTTCCAAGAGGTAAATACTGTTGTTAGTACTGTTAATAGTTGGAATGGTTGTTAAGGTAACACGAGCGTTTATTTTCACTACAGTTCATAACGTCAATAGTTTGAAAGGTTGTAATGATAACCCAAGCGGTTACTGTTAATACTGTTAATAACGTTAATAATTTGAATGGTTGGATTAACAATAACCTGAGCGGTTATTGTTAATAGTTTGAATGGTTATAACGATAACCCAAGCGGTTATGGTTACTATTGTTAATGCTGTTAATAGTTTGAATGGTTGTAAAGATAACCCATGCGGTTATGGTTACTATTGTTAATGCTGTTAATAGTTTGAATGGTTGTAACGATAACCCAAGCGGTTATTATTAAATTGTTAATAGTTTGAATGGTTGTAGCGATAACCCAAACGGTTATGGTTACTATTGTTAATGCTGTTAATAGTTTTAGTGGTCGTAACGACGCTTATCTGCAGCGTCAAATAATCTCAAACAGTCTCTCAGCTTCGAGTGACATTCGCGGCCGCCACCAGATGGCCGTTAGCATATATCATTCCGTTCAAGTGGTTATAGTGAAGTATAGACGACCCTTCTATTTACTCTCAGGCACTTCTCAGACCGGTCGTCAAAAGTTTGCTTTTGAATCGATTTAGAAGCGCTGAGCAGAGTGTTTGGTTGTAAATTACTGGAATGTAATTTAGCGATTGGTATTCGGTGGTCAGTATTGAATTATAATGAGTTAGTTGCATGTGAGACGAGTAGCTGAGCTCTATTACAGTTGTACTGTGCTTTTGATGAACGTACGTGTAGCTGCTCGTTCAATTACGCAGGTCTTTACCGTTCTGCTTTAGCTTTGTAAACCATTATTGTACTGCTATTGTAGTATAAATCATTACTGTACTGCCATTGTACTGTTAATAATTATTGTACTGTTGTTGTACTGTAAATAATTTTTGTACTGCTATTGTACTATAAATCATTATTGTACTGCTACTGTATCGTAAGTAATTATTGTACTGCTATTATATCGTAAATAATTATTGTACTGCTATTATATCGTAAATAATTATTGTAATGTTGTTGTAAATTAAATATCTATAAGCTGTAATAGTTATTGTACTGTTGATGTACTGTAAATAATTATTGTACCTTTGTAGTACTGTACACCATCTTTGCACTGCTATTATACCGTAAATTCTTGTGGTTCTACTATTGTGTCGTAAACCATTATTGTACAACTCATGTACTACTGTATAAATGGTTACTTGTACTGCTCTATGTTTACGTTACACTGTTTTAGGGGTAACTATAATGCAGTACTAAGTACTTAAGTAAAAGTACTACATAATATTTATTTATGCAGTAGTATTCCTATATCATTCAGCAGCTGTTCATTCACTTATGCTGTTCCTACTATCTGGAACACTTTGTCTCGTAATATTTGCGCCTGTTCTTCACTTTTAATTTTCTCCGGCTTATGACGAACCTCTTACCGACGTTAAAATATACTCTCTTACCAGAGGGGATCATTTAGGACCTCACTTCGGCATGTAATATGTCTGTGCTGATAAACGTTGATAAAGCTAATTTTAACGTAAGTTTCTTCACTCGAAAGCGATGACAGTCACGGGCGAGCACAGGATTTGAACCCCGCATATAGGCATACTGTTGCGCAGTCGAATATCTTACCGATATCGCCACTGGCTCCATGTCGGTAAGATATTCGACCGATTTAAGTGGATGATCGGTTTAAGTAGATATTTTTCCATTGATGATACTGAGGGGAGGACGTTCCTGACATCATCCTTGAATGTGGAACGGTCGCTAAACCTTTGCTATTGCTGCTGTTGTTGTTATTATTATCTTTATTATTATAATATATTATTTATATATAGTTATTGTTATTATATCGACTTTGACTGCTGTAGTAGTAGAATGAATGATAGAATGAATGAATGGTATGATAGAAAACAGTGGTAGTCCTATCTTTATCTGCATGGTATATACCCCTTTAAACTATCTTTATCTGATTACCTTAATAATTAATACTGATAATTTTAAATAACTAACTTCTTTCTAATATTGAGCTTTACAGGAATGTTTAATTTTTAAAAACAATTAAAAAACCTTAATGTTAAGGGTTTCTTCAGTGTCAAGTTTAGTAGCCTCTTATAGGCTTCTTGCGGTCCAATTTTAGTATTTTTCTACCAATCTTTGCTGTGAAGAATAGTCGTGGAACGCTAAGGCTTTTTGATACATGAAACTAATCATATAGTAATAGTATTAGTGCGTTCAGTAAGTAACCAAGAATCGTGCGAGAAATTATATAATTAGATTATTATGTATATATTTAACTCAAGATGATAAGTTGATGACGACTTATTAGGTTGATAGGAGTGATAGGGACTGATGCTATAATTACCTCTCTACCATTCCATCAAATTTCTTCTTAGACTCGCGTCCGCTGGCGAAACTAATAATCCATTAACTGGAGCGTTAGCTCCGCTAGGCATGTGACAGGGAATTCCACTTGGATGTTTCGGGAACACTCGATGGAAGCCTGGAATCATTGTACAGGCAATAAGCTCTTTATAAACCGCTCTTTATAAACCGAACCGTTCTCATCAACCCACGGCTCGCCAGGAGCAATACTAGAGGATAAAACCGGATTTTACGCGTAATTATTAGGCTCTCATCGTTGATGTTTCTTCAGCCAGGGATTTGATCCTCGGACTAATAGGTACAAAATTATGGACCGATTCAGTGACTCGTCATCGGCTTAGCTAAACTCGTTAATCTATTATTTTATTTAATAATCTTTAAACCAGCATCTCGAGTTTATGCCATTTTTAACTTCTTCGTTCAAAATTGCCTCACGTGTCAGAATGCAAGTAAAAAATATACATACGAATAAAATATACTTAATACTAAGTTGCTTTGTCCACAGTAGCGCTGTTTGTTATTGCACATTGCGTTACGGTTAATACTTTCGTGAATTGTAAATTATTACTCCTTGTATTAATTAGAATTACTATTGTTTTACAGTTTATAGAATGGCCGCCACAGAAGCCAACAGTCCAGATTGCCCTTCCAATTTATTCCGAATTTTATTTATTTTTATATACTGTTTCTCCTTCATGACTTTACTAATACAAACTTACTTTATTATTTCATCATTTTCTATCATGTATCCAAGTTAGGTATTTAGTTTTAATCTTGCCGTCATCCAACTAACTGCCCGCTACAGAAGCGACGGCAATGATTTTAGATTAGAAAAGCTCTATTCTAAATCTCGCGTAAGTTGCGAATAACTGTTGTGAGAGAGTCAGGCCCAGTGGAAACAACGAGACGATCAAGATGCTGCGCAGATGCTGGTCGTAGCGAGAGGTCGACAGAGGGCGTGCCGGCTACTAATTAGGACGACATCATTTTCGAAAGAGGGGAGGGGGTGAGAGGATGAACTTGAGAGTGATAGACAAGAAGAGTGTTGGATTTTATCTATTTGAAAGTTTCTGAGTTTTTCCTTTGTTTTTCAGTTTTGATATGGAGTGTGAGATTTTACCAGATTTAATTTAATATTTGCTTTAGAATGCTCACGTGCCATTTTGAATTTTTTGGTTGTAATAATGTAATTTGGCATAAAAGTCATTATGTTACACGTCGCTTATTATTATAGTTCAAACTCTACAACACCAAAAGATTAAATGTTAAGCGATAATTAAGTCAATTATATGGTACGTTTTCTAACGAGTCCTTCTTAACCACAGTAGCCCTAAAGGAACAATTAAGAGTTTAAATGATCGCAATAGGTACGATAGTCTAGACTTCCGCAAGTGCTACTAATTAGTCTCTAAGGTATAAATTATGGCCTCGAGACATTCAATGATTTAAATATCTTCGGTGCCACATCTGCGTTACTTTCCTCTTACGAATTACAGTTGTTGCCGTTTCGTCAAATTTTAATTTTCTCGAATCTATTGAAAAAAATTAGTTAAAAAATTGATAGCCTAACGAATACGCGTTAATTGTAGTAAACTACAATATAATGTATGCCTGTGTCTACTTCATCTTGAATAACTTTGTTGCCGTATTTGTATTATATTGTATTTCCCCTATTATGGCGCTACACTCTAGACTAGCTCATTCGTACAGTTTGAACGATTCAAACATAAGCGGAAGGGTTTTGTCTACATAGTCTATTTGCACATTAAGAGGGGGCGGTTATCCCGAAATCCGGAAGAGAAATCCCGGAAATGGTTAAAAGAGACTCATGGATTCACGCAGAAATCTCATCTGTCGCATCGTACATTATTTATTTACAAGAACTGATCGCCTCCACAACTATTCGACGATATTAGAAATACTACCAGCATCAGATCCCTACCGCTACATACAGCATCGACTCTGTCGGGCGATTATAA
Organism: Enchytraeus crypticus; assembly: GCA_905160935.1. Classification (NCBI taxonomy): domain Eukaryota; kingdom Metazoa; phylum Annelida; class Clitellata; order Enchytraeida; family Enchytraeidae; genus Enchytraeus; species Enchytraeus crypticus. Next base: position 306,023 of record CAJHZI010000743.1, on the reverse strand, counting down.
TCAGCCATTAGATCAACTTTGATAGAAATGGATTATACCGTTGATTTTACTGTGTAATGCGTTCATTCGCAAAAAGGATGAAAATAATGCTAATTTCATTTGTTTGTATAGCGTTTGACGTTGCTATTTCAGAGTAATAAAGACGATAAGTATTTAAGCTTTTATAGCAGATCGACGTATATACATTATAGCATAGTAGCGCGAGATAAAGTACTTAGTTGCGTTATAGAAAAAAAAGTGTGGTCTATTATTACAAATATAAGAAAATTATAAAAATGCGAATGATATTAATTATAGACATACAAATAGAAAAAATGATAAAGGTATTGAAATAAATAGTGAAACATATTCAATGTTGTAATAACCTACTATTACTTACTTTAGCAGATATGTTACACTTTGATGTGAGAACTGCCTCAAATGTTGATCTCTCAGATTCTTATTCTAGTCTTGGTTAAATTCACCTCGCCAAAATTTTGTATCATTCTTGAACACAGCGCGATATTTTCTGAAATTATTAAGTAATCTAATCGTCATCATCATCACATTCCCTTGAATCCCAGTTTAACTAGGGTCGGGATACGAATAAACTGTCTCAAATCGTCTCTGTCCTACATCATATCATCCTATAGTCAATTCCCTATTTGAGACTTTTCCATTCGTTTAAATTTTTGTAGCAATTTCTGGAGGTAATGTAATAGGGGAAATATTAAGTAATCTAATAGGGGAAATATTACGTAATCTAATAGGGGAAATACTAAGTAATCTAATAGGGGAAATATTAAGTAATTTAGTAGTGGAAATATTAAGTAATCTAATAGGGGAATACTACTACTAATCAAATACTACTACGACCCTAGTTTAACTGGGATTAAAGGGAAGAAGACGAAGATGATTATGATGATGATTAAGTAATCTAACAGGGGAAATGTTTGTTTTCCAGGTTTTGCGACGACTCCACGAGCACAGAGCTCGAGTGGAGGACTCCCAAAGGTCGCCGAGGAAACGTCACCCCGGCGAGCGAGGCTTCTGACTGTGGACGCCGCCTGAGGAAAGGACGGCGAGGCGGTGGTGGTGGATCTAAGGGAACCTGGAGTGGCTCGGCGAGATCGAGTCCGGTTCAGCCGGAGTCCATTGGACGTCGTAGAGGAGCTGGGAGGTGTCCTGAGCCCGAGGTAGGCTATTCAATTCAGTCCTAGGACTCTATCTATCTTTAGCTCTTGTTTTTCTCTTTCAACATTCTCTATCAAGCTTAAGGTAGGTTATTCCATTCATTTCTAGGACTCATAGATATCTCTCGCGCTCATTGTACTGTTAAATAACAGCACTGTGGCATAAAGTTCTTATAATGAATTCGATCACCTGCTTTGCGTTTAATATTCTTAGAGGAACGGTTAACTACGTCATCCATAAAGAACTAAATAAGGCGTCAGTTTCTTCACTCGAAAGCGATGTCAGTGACGGTTGAGTCCAGATTTAAACTCCGTACATACTGATCCGAGGTCGAGTATCTTAAAGATTTCGCCACTGGCTTTAGCCAGTGTCGAAGTCGTAGGTATGAATACTTAATTATCTTAATGATTTGTCAGTCAAATACTATTGCCTATTTTATTAAATTTCTTGACAATTGAATGGCTGAGTTAGTAGAATGCAGACCTCTGATAAGTAGGAGATCATCGGTTCTAATACTAGAAAGACCGTCAGTGGCTGTATTATTTATGATAAGGAAACAGACGTTAAATATAGGATTCACTTACAGTTCTACCGAATCTGTGTTTAAGCAATCTTAGCAGTTCTGCTATAACTTCCACGATGAAGACATGTCAGTAACTTCTAATAACTTAAAGGCATTAGGAATCTTCTAGGATATTAATCCTAAATGCCTTTTGTATTGTATAGGTGCATAAGAAATTACATTAACATATATTATTTTAACAAAAATAAGAGGTTTTTGAGAATGTTGCATAAGATTGCTTCTACATATTTAGGGTGACCACTCTTCAGGAAAACCGGGAAAAGTCAGGGAATTTGAAAGTGGTCAGGGAAAAGTCAGGGAAAATGGAAAAAGTCAGGGAAAATAGAATTTTAGCATTCTTAACATTTTTCGTATGAAAAATTCAAACACTAAGACGCCAATTGTTGGCAAAATTGCATAGGAAGCAGTCATTAAACCTTAATTATAGACTAGGTGTTTGTAATGGGTAACATTATATTTTAACATCAAGCTCAGTGGGAGGGCCCTCCATCTTAAATACCATTTAAACGCACTCCTTTCGTGGTTAAGATTTTGTCATTAGAATATCGTATAATGACTGTCATGAAACATTATCTTGGTCTATTGTTATCTTGGTATTATTGAACTTTCTATTTACTTTTTGTTCCATATATGTTTGTACGTTTTCTGCGGTATGTCAGATTTCAAGTAATAAACGAATATGTTATTATGCTGATACTTGCCTAATTTGATACACAGTAGATATATCAGTGTAAAATGAAATAGCAAAGTGCATATTGTTTAGAAATCATTTCTGACATTGTTTTCCAACATAGAAATCGATGCTGCGATGGTAACGAAATGTCGAGGCACACTCTAAAAGTCAGGGAAAAGTCGGAGAATTTGTTGTGGTCTGGAGAGTGGTTGCCCTGTATTATAATATTTTGATCGGGAGTTTATTAATGCATATCAACGTAAGTTATTTTTTGGAGAATATAACTGACGAGTAGTGATTTATTATACGAGAAATTGATCGGTTTTCATAATGGTATATAGATTTAAATTTTGTTTTTCGAACATCAGAGTTTTCTTGTTTTTGTAGATCAAAGTTAGCAAACAGTCCTCGTCTTCCAATGAGGAGGAGTCGAGTTCAAGGCTCACCAGTGCCTGTGCAAGCTCTTCCAGCGAATCCACAGAAATGTTTGAGTGCTCCAACGAAAACTGTAACAAAAAGTACAAACACGCCAGTGGCCTACTCTACCATCAGTCACACGCCCATAAGAAGTCCTCATCTCAGAGTCCTTGTTCCAGCGATAGTGCTTCCGGGCAAACCGGAGCGGAGACCATGGAGTTAGACGCTTCCACTGGAGAAATGAAATCTGCCGAAATTAGCGCAAATCGTGTGACAGCTGTTGATGCGGTTGCGGCTGGAAAAAACGGTATCGTGTCTGGGGACGTAAAGATATTAAGTGACTCGATAATTGGGGCGGTGGTAAGTGAGGGGGCCCTAACTCCTGTTCAATCTGATAGGGGTAATCCTGCTTCTAAATCTACGGGTGCATCTCAGTCTCAACGGACTATCTCGTCTCCTTTCGATGCGCTTCCTGTTCCGGATTCGGAAAAGATTGCATCCGGACAGTCTTCCTCGGATGGAGATAATTTATCCACGTTATGTTTTAGCGATAAACTACCGGCTGTAACGAATGACGATAAGAGCTGTGTAAAATTAGTGACTGAAGGCAATAGTAAAAAATCCGTGGATGAGACTAAGTCAGTAGATTCTATACAGAAAAATGAAGTCGATGTCCGCATTTCGCCGAATAAAACATCTTTTAACTCAAATATCTCTGTTAAGTTAGAGGCTCGTGAAAAGTCATCCACTGCCGGTCAAAAATCGCATAGTCATATTAAAACAGAGGATTCTAAAAATGGATTATTAGCAAGAACTGATCAGGTTAAAACCACTCCTCCCAGATCAGTAGAAAAGTGCCATGACGCTGGTAGTCTGGCCAAATCAAATCTGCTTAATAGTAAAAATTATGATATTAAATCATCTCTACGATCGGGTTTAGAATCATCTGTTCATCCATCCATTTACAGTAATCCCATGGATATGGAATACCAGAGAAGCTTATGGATGGAGAACATTCGAGCAGCTCAGGAATTTGCCGCCAGAAATGCAGCAGTTGCTTCTGCTGTGGGTCATCCTCAGTTTCCACCTGGAATGAGTGGAATGAGCCAAAGTCCGTTTGGATATCCTACCGATCCGGCCTATCACCTCCACTTGATGTCGACGAATGTGGACTACAGAGAGCAGTACAGTCGATGGGTGATGTCTGAGCAGCAGCGGTATCGATTGGCCGTAGAGTCGTCGATCTCGGAATTGAAGCCAGTGGATATGAGTTCGAAACCGTCGCCTAACGGAACGAGCGCTTCCTATGACGCACAGAGAGGGACTTCAGGTCGTGATCCCAAGTCCTTGCGACCAACCTCAGCTCATCCTACAAATTCAAAGAAACAAACCAATGACGGTCGTGATAGAGGGGTTTCACATGGACAAAACTCAGCTCAGAAGTCCAACTCTGATGGAAAGCATTCAGGACCGTCCCTGAACCTTTCTGATCCTCACAGTCGACAAAATCGTCCGTCAGGTTGGGAAGGTATAGTCAGGTCTTCGAACTCTGACAGTAAGTCTCAGGATTCTGGAAGATCATCAGATCATGGTGGCGAGTTAAATAAGAAGCGAGATGATTCTAGATCATCGGAGTCATCTGGTAAAGGAAATAGTCACGTGACTAATTCGCAGTCCAGCATTAGGCCGTTTTCGTATTCGCCTAATTCTCATGTACTTCTGAAGCCTTCTTCTCCTGGCAGTGTGCTGCCAGTTTCACTTCCTAACTATGCTTCGACAATGCTTCCGCCTACAAGTTTCTTTCCAGGAATTCCACAACTTCCCAACAGTAATTCTGCAGAGTCGAGCTACCAGGCTCTCCTAGGCTATGCAAACTCTGCTTATTTGAATACTCCAGGTAGCAAACTGTTGGATAAATCGTCGCCTAATTCCTCCACTGGAAAGCGACCTGAGGGTAAAGCAGATCCACCACAACCTCGAGCTTCTAGTGCCAGCAGGCCAAGTAGCGGATCTGGAAAAGATGGAGGCATCGGTACCAGTCCTGGTGAGAGAGGGATTGAGGCAGGGAGGAAGGAAGAGGGAGGTAAAGATAGTCTAGGAAATTCGTCAAATCCAGCTCTGACTTTGCGGCATCTGCACACACACCATCACACACACGTGGTCGGAGCTCCTTATCCTTTGTACGGAACTTATCCAGGTATGTTTTCTTCCAGTTCACTCGTTTGCCAATTCACTCGTGTGGCTGGCATGAATTCCTATCTGTTATATATCAATCTTTATTTCATCCAAAGGCAGTAAATTAAGTACTCTAATTATATATATATAGTACTATATACTCTAATTCTTTTGAAATTTTTCCAAATAAGTATGACAATTCAGTATTCATTGTTAATTTGTTAGACTGTCATTAGTTTAGTTGGTGCCATACAGTGCATTTCATCTGCTTTGATTTCATTCAACTTAATATCTGTAAACTCGCCTATCAACTTCCATCGTAGAATTTCTCAGAACCTATCTTCTCGAGCTTCTTTAAATTCAAGCATTTTTAAAGTTTAGCTTATAGTATTTTATATTTCTATTGACAACTATAGAGTCAGACTTAGAATCTGAAGTCTATTTAAAGTTCTATTTCTGTATTATGCGTTGCGAATAAGCTACTAGCCTGATAATACATTTCTATTAAATACTAATAGTAATCCTTGTGTATAATTATAGCTTCCTATTTTAGCTTACTCGAGATAAGTGCGTCGATGCTGTGTTTGTTTATTTTAAAATGTAGCGTGGTGTCTGCGAAATGTTTGCTTTTCGTATTTGTTGTTCTTAGAGGCTTTTTATTTTATTTCCGCTGATTCTAATATTACTATATTTAATCTTGAAAGGCTTAAGAGCTGCTTAAAAGTGCATGTAGTGTTAAATTTAGTTTACTTGTATTCTGTTTTAATGCATAATTTTATATGTTTATTTTATTATTTGTAATTGTATATTTTTCAGGATTAATTCCGCCCGTTCCTCCCACTCCACCTGGAATTACCTCAACGTCATTCCTACCTAAATAGAAATCCGCTTATTCCCAGCGCATATTTAATGGCTATCAAACTGCAGGATGAGGTAAAGTAACTAAAGAAAGCTTTTTCATAATTCTTGTGGCCTGATCAACCTATTTAAAATTAACCAGTCTCTGGGGTGTAATTGAGTGTTTATGTGATTACTGTGATGACGTGCTATTTAATGAGAAATGATAGACAGTGAGGAGAAGTAAATTTCGTGAACCTGACAATTGACCAAATACTGCAATGATAAAAAATATAATTATTTGAATTATTGAATTAAATTTCATTTAAAATATGATTTAAGATTGATTTAAGCCGAAAAATCTATTAAGAAAAGGCGATTAAAAACGATTTAGAGGATTAACTGATGATATGGTATGGGGGAGAGAGAGGATTGGAGAAGGTCTATTCGTATCCCGACCTGGGTTTCAAGCGAAGATGACGATGATTTAAAACAAGTGTGATACTCGAGGTAGTCAGTTGACTTTGTTGTAACTAATACGTTCTAGACGTTTCCACATACATTCAGTCCTAATTAACTCAGCGTTACGTCGCTCTGGAGAATGTTTGTGCCGTTACTTCCAGAGCTTCCCACGAATCCATTCACCCTTCCTTCCTCTTCCACTTCCAGCGTGATCCATCCCCCCCCTCTCCGCTTAAATCCCGGTGCTACACTCGCGTCAGCAGATGTTTCTTTCTAGAAAGAGTCTCTGCGCTTACTTGTTGTACAAAATTTTCTTCTTAGAATTATTTGATCAATAAATATTTAGTAATTAAAATCTGTTAAAGTGTGTTACTATAACTATTTTGTTTTTAAGTAAATAGCAGTAAAATTTAACAATCAGGGAGGCCCTTTAAAACTCTGTCGCTTCTCCATTTTAAAACAAGCCTTACCCTGTCACTAACTTTATCAACCAATCTTAGTTATCAAGCTGCGAAGCAATTAACCAAACTTCTGGTTTATTTCTGAAATTAAAATATGACTGACAATATTGACTTCAGAATATTATTACTCAAACATCCCTCACCCAATTTCCGGGTAAATCCTCGCATATCACCCCCACCCCTACGTCCCCTCCCCGGCTGAGAGGTCGACTCCACCTCCCCCTCCTCGCCCGGTTTACTCCGGCGCATCGGACGTGGAGCGTCGAGTACGGAAGCAATATCGGATCTCTGCCGTCGAGACTTCTCATCAATATCCGCGATGACAGAACGAACATTTGCCCTACCGACAATCTAATCGATTAAATTCTTTACGCTTGAGCCTCTGTCAGAGCTCGACGTTTTCTCAGCGGCTCCTTCCACTTCCCCCTCTCTCTCTCTCTCTCTGTATCGGTATAGTGTTGTATCGTTGTGGAAACATTATAATATATAACTATAAAGCTAATGTTAACGTAAGTTTCCTCACTCGATAGCGGTATCAGTGACGGGCGAACCCTGGATTTGAACCCCGCACATACTCAACCGGGATTGAGTATCTTACGGACATCGCCACTGGCTCCAGCCAGTATTGTTTTGTCCAGCCAGTCTCTAATGTATTGGTGTGGCAAATCATGGAAAGTTGTTAGTTTGTGTTTGTTTTTAATTAGATGTATTTTGTAGTATGGTTAAATAGCTAATTTGGTAGAGAGTCAAGTAACGGCATTAAAGTGAAAAAGGATCGATTCGTAGGAGAGCTGATATGAGTGCGAAATCTCTGGCATTCTATGTAAAATATAAAATGAAATTTTTTAATGTAGCTGTTCGGCAAAACATTCATTGAGTATAAATTCTAACGATTTAGATATAACAATTTAGGTACATGTACTAGAGTGATAACTAACATAATGTATGATCATTTCATGATACTGTATTTAATATTGAACCCATAAATAATCAGGATAATTAAGATGAAAAATATAAAAGAAAATAAAAACATAAAAGCATTTAATAAAAAATAAAAACATAAAAACAATATTATCCCGGAAGAATAAAAGTTGTACGGAAATTTGATAAAATAATATGCTTAGATCTTTAACATAATCGCATAAACATATGCATTTTACTAATTACGTAACTTCAGACTGGTTTGTCGCATATTGGATTTTTACCTTATTGGAATTTTTTTGCTTATCGTTTTAGCTCGTAATTCTTTAAGCAAATAAAGGATAAACTTATATGGAGAATAATTATAAAGCAGCATGCTTAATTGGGTATATTAGGCTACTTATTGTTAGATATATTTGAAAAGGCTCAATTACTGCATGATAATAAAAAAAAAAAAATAAAATAATAAATTAAATAAAATAAATAAATAATCTTGTTTTCTTTTATTAACTTTTGCTAAATTGCAACATATAATAAAAACAACAATTAACGTCAGTTTGTCTGAATTTAGCCGAACTGTATTGTCGGGCTTTATTTCAGGATCTAACCCGTGCTTTATATTAAGTTTATATGAAGCTTAGCACCACTGAACCATTAAAGAACCATTGTTGTACCATTGTTGAATCTTTGTTGAACCATTGTTGAACCATTGATTACTTTATGATAATCCGTAGTTCTCTGTGACAATCTTAATGATAATTGATAGTAATTAATTATTTGGTAAATGATAAATAATTAATTAACAATATTTAATTAGTATTTCTATTGAAATGAATTGAATAATTAGGTTTAATGTAGAATCTGTAGATTTGCAATGCGGACTAATCAGATTTCTGTTTTTCTGTATTTTCAGTTCGCAAAGCCCAAAAGACTTCTGTTGGAATCGAACTGGCAGCATCAGAAAATAGAAAATATTTGTTTCAAAATGTTACTCTATATTTAAAATCTATCAGTTACTCTGATTTTATGATTTTCTTATTGCCATTTTTATGTTTTCACTGCACTTAGGTTAAAGGCGCAGTATCTCCCTCCCTCTCTAAAATGCCTTCTGACCTTGACGTTAAGCACAATCTAATCATATTCAGTAAATTATGTTTAAGATAACTCGTATTAACATTTTTTACTAACGTATTAACTTTTGCAAATACATTAATTAACATTCCATAGGCATTACTACAAATTCAAGATTTAAGACTCATTTCTAAATATACTGTGGTATCTAAAGAAATTTCAAGTGTGTTCTATTTCTTATTCTGAAAGCTTTTAGCTACTGTTTTATTAGCGAGTGTGTTATTATTTTATATGTATACGTTTTGGTACACTATTGATTGATTGATTGTGTAGCTGATTGATCGATTGGTCGATTGCATCCTTCGATTTCTCATTAATCTATGATAAGCACTGTATTGAAGGTCTATGTCCTTGACATTAACTTTAGACCATAATTGTATTTGTAATCGTAGTTTCATTTATTTAACTGTGGCAGATATCAAATTGTTTAGCTGTGACAGATATCTAGGCTGATTATGATGTTTACTATTCAGAATATATTTATGTTTAATTTTACTTCGCTAACGTGGTTACTGAGTATATTTCAGATATTTGTAAAGCATTTCTCGGTATCGTCCGTTTATAACAATATCCCGTTATGAGCAAATTGTATTGAGTCTGTTGCATGAATTTGTTTGCATATTGTTTTAACGATATATTTGATAGACACATTACCAATATCATCGTCAGATTACTAAATGTTGACCCTACGTGAAATTGGTATTGTGTGACGTTGTGTAGAGTCTTGAAATTTTATGTGAAGAACTAGCAGCGAATAGGGTGTAATTTAAACATCTTTTTCAATGGCATATACAGTAGAACATTTCTCATGATCTCATTGAATTTATTGTATAGACTCTAATTTACTCATAAAGTTTAAGTAATGGTTCCACTGGTTGAGCTGATTGAATGGCCTCTGTGAGTCATTAGTTTTCTCACAGGCAACTCTTTGCTTCTCTCTCGCTTCTTGCATCTGCAGATCTTAGACACAAATTCATACGCATTTTATTTTATATTTAGCTCAGCGCTGAACAATCAAAGGACGATTGCGAGAGTTAGGTATTATCAGAAAATACTAATGCCAAAACCAAAAGTCAGGTTTAACGTCAGTTTCATACTCGATAGCATGTCACTGATGGGTAGAGCACTGGATTTGAACCACGCTCCTACAGACGACGTTTAAAGTTCTTCAAAGCAAATTTGCAATATTTAGTAGTATGGAAACTACAAAAATACTGATAAATGTAAAATTCCATCTTTCGAACTTAACGTGTCGTGATGTTTTACCTTTAATGCTGTTGCGTTATCCCTTTAGACCTCTTGCTGAGTGCGTTTTGATATATACTGGCTTTTTCATTCAGGAGTAAAGTTTAGGAAAGTAGTTGTACTGTAATTATTATCTCAATTTGTTGCTTAACTTCTTACTCAGATGCCATGTAAATAATTGCTTTGATTGTTAAATTAAAACTATATTAATAACTTAAACGATATTTTGTTTCTTTTATCAGTATAATTATTCAAACCACTGCAAGAAAAATGACAGATTTCGTTAAGATATGCTTATTTTGTACGATGAAACCACCTCAGAAGCCGTTTTTAACCAAGCTATAGGCAACGTATAGATAAGGCGTAGCCGTTTGTGAAGGTATTAATGTGTTGATCTACGAAGTACACTTTATTGAGTGTGAAAAGAGACTATGAATATGTACCTTGGACCTGCCACTGAGCAGAACCATAGAACCATTGAGAGACATGCCTGGCTTGAATTTATATGACTGCCGCTTACGATAATCTAAGTGCAGAAGTGTGACTAGGGCTTCACTAGCAATGAAGAGTAAAGCAATTTACAAAGACTGTTAGTGGCAACTGAGAGTGAAGCAGCTTGTTAAAGGCTGCTAGTGGCAATGCGGAGCAAAACAGCATGATGACGGTTTAATTGTAACCGTTGTCGTAATCCAGTTCTAATTATTCTAATTCAATAATTGCATTAAATTAGAAACCTCTGGCTTAGAGAGAGTCTTCGTTACCATTATTATATATAAATGTGTATACGAAGTTCATTAAACAATAACTAATTCAAAGTGATTCAGTAATTTTTTGATTTCATGAGAATATACTCATTGAGTTTCACTAATATATACGATTTTTAACAAATTATAATACTAATTCATAGTTCAGATAACAGTCAAACATGCATGTATGTATCGCTAATATAGAACCGAATTATAACAACTAAACAATATCATAATAATTTACAAAATAAATTAATTTAAAATAATTAAAGCTAATCTTTAAACAAATCATAATACTGATAAAAAGTTCAAATAACAGTAAAATATGCATACAGTCTGTATCGCTAATCTAGAAGCGATTCAGAATTTACATTGTCTCGATAACTCATTGGTATATCCAGGAAGTAAGTTAATCAGCGCTCGCGATAGTTGATAATTATGACGTAATTTGATAGTTGCTAATTATGACGTAATTTGATAATTGCTAATTATGACGTAATTTGATAGTTGCTAATTATGACGTAATTGAATAACTTCAAGAGCATTTAGTTATAATAAGTATTATGTTAGTTACAATTAACTTTCTTATTCATTTAGTAATTTATTCCAACGGTTAATTTTAATGCTGAATAGTCATTGTAGAATTAGATCTTCGCTATGACACACATAGATCCATCCCATCACTGATTAAATGCGTCGTGTTTCTAAGGATTACTATTGGGCCTACCAGTGTAACACTAGTAAGATTTTATTGTATAGTATAGATAATAATAGATAATAATAGATAATAATAGATAATAATAGATAATAATAGGTAATAATAGATAATAATAGATAATAATAGATAATAATAGATAATAATAGATAATAATAGATAATAATAGATAATAATAGATAATAATAGATAATAATAGGTAATAATAGATAATAATAGATAATAATAGATAATAATAGATAATAATAGATAATAATAGATAATAATAGATAATAATAGATAATAATAGATAATAATAGATAATAATAGATAATAATAGATAATAATAGATAATAATAGATAATAATAGATATTAGATAATAGATAATAAATAATAGATAACATATAATAATAGATAATAATAGATATTAGATAATAGATAATTTATAATAATAGATAATAATAGTGAAAATAAAAATACTAGTAATAATCAACATTTTAATAGTAATAATAATCACAATAATAAAATAATAATAATAATTCTGCGACTGTTTCAAACTGGATGATCTCGAATAGCCGGTCTGGATCAACATGTTCTTTTGAATAAATCATGTTGAACAGTTTTTTGTGCCCAAGGGCCTTTACACCCGAGATTTTTCTAACAGCAAAATAATAGTTATAGCTATAATTATAATTTAAAAATTACTATTATAAGAGTTTAATGTCCGTTCCAACATCTGATGATGATTTCAATTACATTGCTGTATTGCATGGCGCACTATCTAATCGATTCAGAGTGAGAACCTGAATTTTATTCAATTCATTTCAGGAAGAATTCAACCATACACAAGAAATACATGTACAGAAAGTGAAATTTGGCACAAAGGACTGAATTCTGAAAGCATTAATTCGTATCCAGAATATAAACAACTTCAATCCTATAGAAATTAAATAACTTATATAATGCCCATTAAAAATTAGATATTGCGCATAGCACTATCTAATCTATTCATTCAAATGTATTTGAAAAAGTCATAAAGAGAAAATATAATAAAGTTCATTAGATTTATAGTTGATCTCTGACATCTGCTAAGATCACTTTCGGCAAGTAGGCTACGTTACTGTATCTGTGAAACTAATTTCATATTCTTTGGTGTTTCCGATGTAACTTCGTATAGTGGACGAAAATAAAGTTAAAATGGTGTCTTAGAGTTAAACTATCTTGTACGAGAACAGTATATTTTTGAGATCATGCCGGATATATGACTGTCATTGAGTAAAAACAAGTATATTGCATAGATGGTAAATATCAGTCATCGATACTCCTACAATAGTGACACATTTACTCACTTCTTGCTCTTCACTGAAGCTCTGTGTGATGTCAGTCGTTGATAGTCTCTTCAAAATCTCTTGTATATTTCCTGGAACGATTATTATGTAGCTGTCGTATGTTCATAGTAGGTCACTACATTAGCTCTATTTTTTATTTAATGTGATAAAAATGTTGTAATAGTGAAAATTTTACTATCAACAGAAGCCCCGATTTCATTCAATTTCAGTTTTATTCCAGCGCGAGTAAAATATTAACCTTTTTCATTTGGTATAGGGGATTGTTAAATTATAACAGAACAACTTGGCCAGGCAAAGTATTTGTTGGCAAAATTGTTCCTACAAGAAACCTAAAGTTTACTTTCACTATAATATAACTTTCACTATAATTAAACTTTCACCTTAAGTTTACTTTCACTTTTTTGCTGTCACTTTAATTTTACTTTCACTTCATTTTCTTTACTTTCGCTATCGATCCTTTTCTTTCATTTTCTTCTACTTTCGCTATCCATCTATTGTTATCGGTCTAGATCTGAGGATATGAAACAAGCTAAGCACTGCTGGGAAGAGAATTGAAAACATTATGATATGATGTGTGCAGTAGTGAAGCTTTATATGGAACCGATATTAATCGGAGATAGGAGAGTCATTGAGTAAAAACAAGTATATTGTATAGATTGCATAGGCTGGAGCCAGTGGCGATGTCGGTAAGATACTCGACCGCGGATAAGTATGTGCAGGGTTCAAATCCTGTGCTCTCCGTCACTGACTTCGCTTTCAAGTGAGGAAACTGACGTTAACACTAGCTTTACCAACTTTAGATGGTAAACGGCAAATGTCACTCATCGATACACCTAGGCTACCGTTGTGAAAATGTTTCGGTGTTCTTTGTGTTCTTATTAAATTGAATTGAATTGAGCTCCCACTTGTCACTTCCTTCTTCCACTTAAACAATTTCTAAGATAGATTTACGCTTACGTTTTGAATAACATCCTGAATCAATTATACTGTAGGCCATATATTATGTATACAACGTTAGTCATATCCTTGTGTGTAATAACGTTGATGTAAAGTAAAACGGGATACTAAACCTTGACATTTAATCTACACTGTGTGACTATTAATCAAAACCTATGCGTTTAGACAGTGCAAACGAATTTGTTTGAAAGAGAGCCGCATTGCTAAAAGAGTTATAATCTTGATTAAGAGTCATTCAAATCTTTTAAATATACTGTAGTCTCCTATCATTCTTTGACGCGGTGCTAGATACCTAGTTCGAAACATTATTTCTTGTCAAATCTTTTTTTCGTTGCAAGATAGTTAGGACTTTCAATCAAAAACGCTTTATGTTATCCAGGAACAAAATAGCTTTACACCTAAAACACCTATAAAGAATATATACCTTTCTTCAAAACAAAATATGGCAACTCAGAGGGTTAATAAAATCTGTTTATTTTTCTGATTTAAAATTTGCTCTTAGCATCTCAATATTACCCGAATTAAATACTAATCCACAGCACTGATAAAAGAGGGAGCATGCATGCTTTAATACAATGATGCAATCTATTCTAAATCCAAATTCTGTATAAATCATATGCAGCACGTAATAAAATAATAAATAACTTAATTATACTGGTTCATTAAGTCGTGATGATTTATAATATCAGTCTAGTCGTAGATTTCATACCTCATCATACAAAAATTGTAAAGTAAAAATGCAAACATTGATAAGAAATATTGCAAACATTGAAAAGGAAACAATGCTCCCTTTGATATGGAAATAACACAAATTTGATACCGTTGGGAATGAAGCAGAAATCTATTAGGCCTAAAAAAGGCTTTCTGTTAGTCAATATTTAAAGTCCGCAGTAGGTCTGTGATTATATATATTGCAATTAACATTTGTATTTAACATTTAAATGTTCAATTTCGTCACGATTTTTGTTTCAAAAAGACACTGTAGATGATTTTAACACAACAACTAGTTAAACATGAAGTACGTTTGCAACTATGCCTGCAGTGATGTAATCAGATCTTTTAATATTGCAAACTATATAACTATATTACTTTTGATGTGTCAAAATTGAGCCTATAATAATAATAATAATAATTAAGTAGCTTCATTTGTATTAGTTTAGTTGGTTGAATTAATTGAACATACCCATCGTTTCATTGTGTGGAGAAGAAATAACGCAATTCAAATTCAAATGGCCGATCCGACGTAAGAGCAAATAAGTAAAATTTCGTACTTTCACAGGACCGGTGAATGGCTGATTGACTATAAACTTTTAAAAGTTAAATATAGGGCACTAAACTGATAGATATTTTCATAGATGCTACTTTATGAAGTATTAAAATCATGTTTCACTATAACGTGTTTTATACATTTAGTATATTAATATTGTCGTTGCATCGTTAACTTAAATTCTGAGATGTGATTTAATTAGTCTAAAAAAGAAGTTAAGTCCAAATGAAGCTATGGCAATACCTACTTGTATAATCAAGAATAGTAATAGTGTATTCGCGAATAATAATTTATAAGATAAGAGTAGACAGAAAAGTCCGTCAATTACAGAAATGAATATGACAACAAGGCCATGCGCTAAGTGGTCTCCTGCAGCTGACATTTAGAAGCGTGATAAGGCGATAAGATGATAAGATAGTGATTGGTGATAAGATGTAATTATTTGTAAAGATATCATTATAATAATCACGTGTATCTAAAATTTATCAATTAATAGTAGAGAGGGTAATGATGCAGTTGTTTATTCTGACTTCTGTTTCCTGGTAATAAATTCCAATTACGGTAATTAATTTAATGAGCTTATGCAATGTCCTCTTCAACCTATATGATTTCAAAGTTGATTAACTTGTGCTTTTACTTTCTTACTGTACCAGATGCCTAACAACTGGGATTGCCAGAGAGATCAGTCCTAATCCAACAATCGTTCCAATCAGGCCATTCCGTACCATTCCTTCGTAGTTTTGCTGTGGTGGAAAGAGCGCCTCAAGTGATTCCTAAACCAAAAAGCAGAACAACGTTAAAATTTAATGAAACTCAATACAATTGATATTTTTTAGTAGAATAGTAACAATGCTCAATGTTGTCATGGACTCCAGTAGCGATCTAATTGTGTCTTATGATAATTATCGGCAAGTGTAGAAACATGTCCTTTAAAGATCGTGAACGGAAATTAACATAAACATTTGATATGAGAAAAAAGCAACAACAAACAAAGCTCATGCATAATTTATTTAGCACGGTGTCAGAGACTCAGGCTTACAGCTTGATTCCGTACCCTTTACTCCCTAGATCAATAATCATGAGATCACCATCTATCGATAAATATAACAAAAATAAGAATGCTACTGTCGTCCTTGACAACATCGAGCCCTATTGAGATAAATCCAAGCCGGTTAGCAAAACGAATAAATCAATCAATACTTATAAAGTATAGTCATAATTATACTTATAAGTGGTAAAAAGTCTCTCTGTTACGAAGATACAAAATGGTGCAAATTCCAAATTCCAGAAAACCAGTCCAGAGTTAAAGGGAATTAAATGAGAGGAGATTTACTTGCTGGTCGCAACTCGTGGACCATGGACTCTGAATGGATAAGAAAGATGGAACAGGTAAGTTTTCCACTGTCTATGGAAGTGCTCTTATGTAAGCAAAGGTCGATGTGATTCAAACTGAGACCTCCGATGAGTGGAAGGAAGAGAAAATCTCAATCCATAATCAATCAATCCATACAGATTTAACGTCCAGTTTTTCTGTAAAAAATGATATCAGGGATGTTATTTCGATGACCTCATCATTGTCACTGGTCGATTATATGACTACAGAAATATCAGTTTTGCATAGTGTTAATGAAATATGAAGTTCAACATAACCATAACCTTACATAAATTATTGAAGTTTCATAATCTCCTTAGAGAATTTTTTGTTACCGCACTCTGGTACTTTGTTATTGTGAATTATTTATTTTTTATCTTAGAAAAAATTCAATACTATATATTTCCATCGTTTTTAGATTTTTTTCATTGAGTTTTTTATAAAGCAAGATTAAAATCAGTACAGAATTTGAACTATGAAACTATGAAACTAGTATCAGCAGATTACATCATGCCATACAGGTCAACAGTGCACGTGCACACTTAATACAAGTGTAAAACAATTTGTAGGTTGATCAAGTACCAACAGATTTGTTTTGCTGATCTGAGAAATTCCTTTCATTCACCCTGTCAAATATACTTTCTAAGTGTATTTTTAATTTATTCAAGTAAAGATTCATATCAAAGACTTTATTTATCAATGTCTGCAAAGTAACTGTAACAAATTCTGGATAGTCTCTAAATGAGATTATCCAGAAATAACATACTTATCTATAGGAACTTCTCTGAAATATAGACACAAAGCGTCGATTAAAGTAGGATAGAGAATACATTGAATAAATCCATAATACTAATTACGTTTAACGTCTCTTTCTCTACCGCAGACAACTGTCTGAGGCAGTCCAACCGGGTTTCCACATAGAGCTTCGAATAATTACTAGAAAGTAAAGGAAATATAATGTGAATATGAAAAAGGTACTAATATTTTAGATGTTAGTTTCGCTCCGAGAATAGAAATAAAACCTGAGTCTTAAACCAATGAGAAATAAAACCTTACGTCCTATGTGATTTCGTTTCGTGATTGCCTAGAGGCTCTTGTAATAAGCCATAAGTGTTCTTGCATTAATCTAACATGTAAAACTAATCCTGATCTTGTACGTTGCCGTATAGAAAAGATTCTACTTAAAACTTTTGCAGATATGTCGCAAATATCTAGTTACTGTCACCAAATTACTACAGAAATAATAACAAACTTTTTATAAATTTACTTTATTTTATATATCTATCGCTATGGGATACAATTCCAAAAGTGGATAGACTTACCAAGAAATTTATGTAATTTTTTTGTTTTGTGAATTTCTAAAATATTTGTGCGATATTTTCTTTATTTTATTAAATTGTTATTTTTCGCTAGCATGGTTACACAGGCGACATATCGCAAGTGTAATTAAAGCTTCCATTCTGTGTATATGAATTTAGTTGTATTTTTTTATTTTCTCTTTCCTCTAGATATTTTAGTTATTTTTTATTAATCGTTGCCCTTTGCTAACGAATCCAAATATACATATAAATAAATAAACATATATATATATATATATATATATATATATATATATATATATATATATATATATATGTTTAATATATATATATATATATATATATATTTACATATTTACTTATATATATATATATATATATATATATATATATATATATATATACCTGTATATATATTTATATATATATAAACTCTCTTGCTAGACTTTATATTAATAAACAATTACCCTGCGTTAAGTTCATGAACTCCAAGTCAATCCTTTAAAATTTAAGCATTGACCAATTACTTTAAATAATTTCTCCAAGAGTTTCATGACTGCGACGGAAATCATTTCCGCTACAAACGAGACAGTGACGATAAAGTTACCGTTCATCATGGCACACATCTATCGTACCGGCGTCAGGAAGTGGCAATGTCGGTTAGATGTCCGACTGCGGATCAGTAGGCCCTATATACGGGTTAAAATTTGAGCTCACCCGTCACTGATATCATATTTTATCTATGAAACTGACGTTAACATCGGCTTTACAGATTTTACCTCTTAACATGAAGATATATTCTATTTGATTTGCTGTAAGGTACGGACTAGTGCAATCAATTATTTAATCAATCAATTGATCTATCGATTTATCTATCAGTCAGTGATCAATCAAGTAATCATTATTTATGTACAGTCATTTACCCTACACGTACTACGTAGTGTCTATGGCCCCAGCTAGCCCTATGCAGAAATTACTGTTTAATTACTCACAACTACTAATCAATTATTAATAATTAATCATCAACATAATCTTTCATTGAATTCCAGCTTAGCTAGGGTCGTTATAAAATAATTACTAATTAATAGGTCACAATTACTGTGTAAGACTGGATCTCTGTTAGTTAATCGTCCGTAGGTGATAAAGACCGTGGCAGACACCTGCTGACCAATCATATATAGCTCGAATAGAGCTTTGAATAATTTAGCATAATGTGATTAGTAGGCTTGTCAGAAACTCTCAATCACGTGCAGCTGTCGACTGAACAATTCAATACGTTGGTTATTCCAAAACAAAATATTCAATGTCTTATTTCAGACTTTACATCTTCCATTCCATTTCTCTACAAGCGAAATACAATCAAATACAATCTATGCTCATCTTAGAGTATCCTTTAGCTTGAGATAAATAGTTTCTAAGATACCTTCCTATTCTTTTTCTCAGTTCTCTATCAATCATCTCTTAAATTCAAATTAGAAATCGATTAGCTTCTTTTCCACTGATCCGAACAAAACATTAGAATGCTATTAATAAGATAATTAAAGTTTATCACTGTATGAAGACAATGATAAAATATTTTCATTAACACTTACCCAGCCACCGAGTTGCTTGAGTCGAGTGCCGAGTTCGGAATCGATATAATATGAGAGGGACCGTGCCAGAGCGATCACTTCCTCAGAGCTGGCCAGACCTTTCCTCGTCAGGTTATCCGCCACGTGTAGCACGAAGGCGACCAGAGTTGATAGTCTTCCCCAGCTGAAGCAGTCGTCACGTAGCATATCGTCCGCCAAGATCTTTACCATCTCTCCCAAACAATCCACTTTCTGCTCCACGTTCATTTTCTTGTACATTCCATCAAAGGTTATCTGGTATTTATCTCTGATCTCGTCAGTAAGGCGTAGTAGAACGAGCCCTGTCCTTCTCGACAGAGAGCTCTGGCCAGGGCGGGTGGTTTGTGTGGAAGAAAGCTCAAGTTTCTCTACAAACACAAATGTTATTATATGGCCCGTTTCAGAGAGGTAATGCTCTTCTGGAGAATTGACACGTCGGCTTTCGTAGTATTGGCATTTTTCTCTAGAAAGATCCTCGGCATTTGGAGCCATTTTGTTGAATAGATTGCTTTGTATCAAATTGGATATTACGGCTGTGTTAGAACAGCAAGTTTGCTGTGTTAACTATTCCTAAAACGGGACAGACTATTAGATTGATTAGATATATATACAAGTAGTCGTGCTGATGTAATCCCTGTAAGCCTTTATTTAGATCGCTTAGGCCTTTAGGCCTTGAGTTCCGTTTAAAAGTAACTGAGGCTCAAGTGAATATAATACATGCCCAGTACTTAGGCCCCTACATACACTGTAGGCCAGTCTGAGTCTAGCCAACAGTGGCCAGGCCTATCATGCGCTCTGTTGAGAATTACTTTCACTTTCACCTCTTCATGCAGCTATTATTACGAGTGTACTTTAACTCGCGACCCCAAAATTGCGATTATTAGAAATTATTTCACGTTTGATTGCTATACAAAGTGTTGAAAACGTCAATGGACAGTAGGCTACTTTTGATGGCTTTGCATAAAAAATGTATCCAGTTATGCAATCAAATAGTGAACATTATGCGATCAAATCTACTTTCAGGTGAAATGAGTATAATGAGTTATTAGCATTTTTCCGATCACTATAATTGAGTTTCAAATTAAGTAAAGTTTCTGATATTTTGATTACTAGATCAATCCATATGTCAGATTTGCTCAAAGATTAAATCATGAAATCAATCAATTGATTAGCAACATATGAAATTTCAATCAATTAAATTAAGCGATTGTTAAGTTCAATTACTAACAATTACTAATTAATATATATTTCAATATAGTTAAAAAATTAAACACGCACTATAGTGAATTGATCAACTATGTTGATATCTATCACTTTTTAATTCCACATGTTTAAACCGTTAGGCAATTTATTCCATTTTCCGTGTAACAAGTCCAAAGAATGTCCGATATTTTATTCCCAGATCTGCGCGGCTGGGTTTCGAACCCACGAGGGTTCAATACACCTTAGGATCTCTCACTTAAAACTTCATAACGTTACCCCTACGCTATTGAGACATTCAATAGTTATACACCATCATCTGCCCTTGAATCCCTGTTTAGATAGGATAGGGATACGAATAGTCCTTCACTTTTCTCTGTGGGGTGGGGAATTTTTACATTCGTTTTAGGGAATTTTGTAACTACTACTGGAGCCTAGGCGAGCACTAACCGAATACCCATTTCTGACTTTGGTTTGGACCTTGCTGCTTTGTCGTCTTTTACGACACGTGAAGTCTACAGTTTGTCCATTCTTCATCAACCCGGACACACAACGGGTAATTTTAATGTACTAAATTTAAAAGAAGTAAAATAAATATGTTGCTGCATATTTCTATTTATTAGTGTAATTCAATCCTAATAACCCATACAGCGTGGTTTTATATAGTCAGGATAAAAATTATCTTATAGAAAATTTAATTCCTGATTTCACAATCGTCGAGGTAGTAAATTCAAATTATTTATCTGAGTAATTATTTATCTGTAAAATCTAGGTTCTGGAAATTGTAAAAGATAGACTATAGATATATGTAAATGTGCCCTTAACAGTTTATTGATATGTAGCTATAGGCTAACTTGCAAATTTTGAACTGATTTTCCCTGTTCGGTCTTAATAATAATTTGAATTTTCACACATCGCATAATAATCGCAAAGTTGACAAGAAATTGTGATAAAAAGGAATTTTAATATGAACATTATCAATATCTAATATCTAATATTGACATTATCTTTAGTAATTTAGGTTCAACAAATGTTATGGTTTTGTCAAATTCTAAAATAGTGTCTAATATAAATATATAGATCAAATATATATAGATCAAATATATATAGATCAAATATATATAGATCAAATATATATAGATCAAATATATATAGATCTAATATATATAGATCAAATATATATAGATCTAATATATATAGATCTAATATATATAGATCTAATATATATAGATCTAATATATATAGATCTAATATATATAGATCTAATATATATAGATCTAATATATACAGATCAAATATATATAGATCAAATATATATAGATCAAATATATATAGATCAAATATATATAGATCAAATATATATAGATCAAATATATATAGATCAAATATATATAGATCTACCGAAACATATTAGCCATAAAATCTGCATACTCTCTCATCATATTAACCTTAATCTAACTAGAAGAAGAACTTCTTGTAATCATATAATCCTTGAAAACTAATAGCAAAATAAGAAGATGACATATATTATACGTTGGCTCACATGATTTTGAACTCGTTCTTGTTGAAACAATGGAAGGGGATAATTTGTAAGCAGTATCTGATGTAGACTATAATATGTAGAGTCTATAAACATAAGAAAACAATTACGAGCAATTAAGTCATATCATCACTGAACTAATAGTTTTCAAACTGTTGAAGGTTATTTTTATTGACCTCAAACTCTTAGTTTGTAGTAATGAAATATTTTCTTGAGGAAACATATGATAGCATATTTGCTGATTGTTTCATAAACTAATAATAGAAAATTACCTTCATGAGCTATGTTGATATCTATCACCCTTAATATTGACTGTTTAAACCGTTAGGCAATTTATCCCATTTTTCCGTATAAACAGTCATGTCCAAGATTTTACTGTCAGATCAGCGAAGCCGAGAATCGAACCCACGAGAGTTCAAATCACTCTATGATCTGTCATTTAAAATTTCATGCTTTTACCTAACACCTCTGACGGCTAAGCTTTTAGGACATATACATTATCATTCGTCAATGATAATATTGAATACTATTGAACAAAATCCATGCAGACGAGCAAAAGTTAAAACGTCCCCAAAACTATGCAAAATCTAAAAATCTAGAAAACTCGTCCACAAATGAAAGAAAAGGAGATTAGAGTGCTTGCTGTATGAGAATATTAACGTAGAGGCTTAATTAAAATTCAACTTTAGGTAAGACTTAACATCAAATGGGGGCCATTTAAGTTGATTTATCACTGAAATAGTTTATCAATTTTTCTAAAAGGAGAGCATAATTTGTAACGACAGATATTGGCTACTCAAAATTTAATAATAATAATAATAACAATTAGAGTGCTACAGTCTTCAATGACAGCATTGAGCACTATTGAGATAAAATCAAGCCGGCGAGCAAAATAAAGGTCCAAAAACGGTGCAAATTCCAAAATCCAGAAAATCGGTCCAATGTAAAACAAAGTAAAATAATTTTTACGATAGGGCATATATATATATATATATATATATATATATATATATATATATATATATATATTACATAGGCCTATATAATATATTTAGAATGTCTAAATAGAGTAGGGGTAACGTCATGAAGTTTTAAATGAGAAATCCTGGGGTGAATTGAACCCTCGTGGATTCGAATTCCGGCCGCGCTGATCTGAGAGTAAAATCTCGGACATTCACTGGACTGGTTAAATGGAAAATGGTCTAAATTGCTCAACGGTTTAAACATGTGGTAATAAAAGTGATAGATATCAACACAGTTGATTATTCACTATAATGCGTGCTTACTTTTTTTATTACTTTTTATATAATATATATATATATATATATATATATATAATATATATATATTATATAAAAAGATAGATAGATCGATAAATAAATAAAAAGATAGATAGATAATTAAAGGAGACTTTATATATATATATGATTCCAATAAAATTTCTATTCAACATTTTAAATAAGGTATGATAGATAATTAAAGGAGACTTTATCTCGACGAATCTGAAAACGTGAGACCTCTTATATATTTGTGAAAACATTTTGTGAGGCCTTATGAAATATCAAAAGTAAATATTATAAGAATTTACAAAGAATAATGCACACAAATTGCAAAAAGATATGATTGACGTCATTTCTAATTAAAATAAACATCCTAAACTAAATTGTAAGCAGTAGATTGCATGTGCAGGTCAAAAAGGTTAAAGGGTTATATGAATCATTCACAGTGCTTCATGTATTTGGAACTTTTATTACACACGTGTTTAATTAAACATCTCAGCTTTTACTTTCTGATCAGCTGAAATAAGAAACAAAGCGCTACAATTCAGTTCTACTGATCTAATAATTTTGTGATCTTTGGGCTGATTTCCTGGATTTAGAAATTTGCTCGGTTTTTGGACCTTCTATTTGCTCGCCGGCTTGATTTTATCTCAATAATGCTCGATATTGTCATTGATGCCTGCAATACTCTAATTGTTGTAATTATTAATCCGTAACACTATTAATATAATATGCAAAACTTAGGGAGTTGCTGTCGTCAATGACAACATCGAGTACTATTGCATCTGATGCAAGAAAAAAAAAAAAAAAACGGGTCCAAAAACGTTGCATAATTTAGAATCCAGAAAACTAGTTCAAAGATAGGGAATTAATGAAAATGAGATTACGAACTGGTCGCAGATCATGGACAAAATGCCCTTAACTGCCTATGTAACTGTGCATTGGAAAGCAAATACTGGATGTGATCCAAAAGAGGATTTTCTACAGGAATGAATTGACGGGTTAATTGTTCAATATAAGCAAGATACTATATTTAGTAAATAGATTACCCAGAGTGTGATCGACTGTATCCACTGAGGAAATCAATAATATTGTACATATTGGCTTTGCGGTATCAGGCTACTTAACAGGAATTGAAGAAGGCAGTGGAAAACTACCAAAAGCTATTATTTTTCAATCTAAAGACCACAAGGTGGGCTGAATGGGTACCAACGTAGCCTTTTGATCGTATTAGTTTACTGGTCGACGGGTTCTAATGAGCTTCAAACAGTTTTTTTATTTAAAGTCAATAGATTCGACATCTAATTTGATAATTGTTTGAGATATATTAAACTGATTTTAAATTTACAATATATCGCTGTCATTGGCTTTCCTTGCACTGGCTCAAAGTCAGAGAGCGTAGTTTAAACAAAACCGTTTCTCTAACATAAAGTCCATCACTACATCTGGCAATGGCTATATGTCTCACTTAATACTAGTGGTGCACCCTACCTCCAGACAGTAGTCTACCAGGTTCTCTAAGTTAGTTACTTTGGAGAGACCGAGCATTCATTCACTTATCAAGCTGTCTATAGGCGCTCCTTTCAGCATACTGCCCCACAAACCTGGAATTCTCTTCCTTCCACTCTACGCAACCCCTCGTCTACTCCTTATCAGGCTTTCTACCTTTACGAACAGTTTCTTAGGCGGCTAAGAGCTTTTCACTTTGATCTTTCATATCCACCTAATGTCCACTAACTGAGACCAACACGAAAACCTCCATTCCGCTAGTACCTTTCCTTGGACCGGTTACCCGGATATTAGCTCGCACCATTTATGGACCCCTCACTCTGCTCATCGGTTTTGATTTGGTTAGACAGTGCTATAGTAAGGAACCGCCCAGGTTCATTCAGTATTACTTGAAATCGTGTGAGTTCCTTGTAGCTTAATTTACCTGGAATGGTGTCCGGTTTTAGCAGAAGCTGGATTACATGGATTAAATTTCGAGTGAATGCCTCCTTACATTAATAGAGCATCACTTTTAGATGCAAATTCCGATTTCTAGGACCTCACTATATTAATTAATCGCGCTGATATAGCCAAGTTAACAAAAGACGAAGGTTATGAGAGTGTCCAATAATAATGACGAAGTTAATATCACAATAAATGGTACGAAATTGGAACAGGTAAGGAGTTTCAAATATTTGGGTCATACTATAACCGATGACGGGAAATGCGAGACTGAAATATGCAGTAGGATTGCACAAGCAAAAGCGGCCTTCGGTAATAGAAAAGAACTATTAACAAAAAGTCTGAAGAAAGACAAATAAGACAAAGATAGTGAAAACTTTGCTTTGGACAACGCTATTGTATGGTTATGAAACATGGACCGTAAGGAAGGAAGATATTAGGAAACTGGAGGCATTGGAAATGTGGATTTGGAGAAGAATGGAGAGGATTAGTTGGACTCAAAAGGCTACAAATGAGGAAGTTCTAGAGAGAGTTGGCACAGATAGACAGTTGATAAATGTATTAAGAAATAGGAAGAAGAGTTGGATAGGACACATTCTAAGAGGGGAAGGTCTATTAGAAGAGGTCATAGAAGGTAGAATGGAAGAAAAAAGAGGCAGAGGCAGGCCGAGATTAGGTATGTTAGATGATTTAAAGACCCACTCATATGTGGAAATGAAGAGGAAGGCGAAAGACAGGGAAGAGTGGAGGCGTTATATGCCATGAACCTGACAGTAGGCAGAGCACTAAGAGAGAGATAGCCAAGTTGACTGTAGTTTCTTTTTTAAAGACTTAGGTATGTGTCTATACTAAATAATTCAAAATGGCATCGGAGAGTCAGAATGGCTCAGAAGCCGATTCAGCGCATGATATGAACAAGGAGCAGATTGTTAACTCTCCCGTAGAGAAAGAAAGCAGCGTCAGTCGCAGGATCTCTGCCTTACAATCTTCGTCAGTCAATAAGGACGTGGAGGTGGGACTCAGCACTTCCTCGTACTACCCTGGCGTGACCTTGACATGGGAAAACATCAGCGTCCATTCCAAACCTCAGAGATCTAACTGCCCTCCGTGGAAGACTCGAAAAGAGAGGTTAAAGAACCCCAGCAGACATATTCTTAAAAACGGTAAGTTGTGAATTGTTTTTAATGTTTGATTTAAATTAAAAATAGAAATAAGAATAAGGCTTTTTATTATTGCTCTGTTTTCTCGTATGTGTTATTTCGTTCTCTTGTTTATTCTGTTCTATGATTATAGGTTGCTATGCTTTGCTATGTTTGCCTATTGTGTTGTTATGTCGAAAAATAAAAAAACATTTGAGCTACCTTTTCATCGTCCCTTTTCATGTGCACATAATGCTGCATTTAAGAAAGCAAACCTTTGTACTAGTTTGTTAAAACATCATGAAGTCTTCTTGAATCGGATTGTAAGAATGAATATTAGACTGAAAGTAGAATGAAAGTAGAAAGAAAATAGAATGAAAGAAAGAAGAATGAAAAGAAAGAATTTAAAACTGCAAGTCGTAAAACGTACCAAAAAATCCATGGATGTTGGAAGAGCTTCATGATCAGGTTATCGTCTTATCTAAAACCAAATTTTACTTATTGTACTTGGCATATCAACTAAATTTTTAAAATTTGCGGTAGGCTACGTTCATAAAACAACAAAATATAGTTGATAAATATCGATGCTATAATTCTATGAATAGAATTCTTTCCGTAAAATAAGATTTAAGAGTCGGTCTGGCTAGGATTTGAACGGTTAGCCATCGGTTTATCATTCTGTAGATGGAAAGTTTTACTTGCTGTAATTAAAATGCAATAAGCTCACATTAACTTTATCGCATAGAATATTGTATATACATGTAGATATAAGCCTTTGTTAGTTAATTGAATCAGGTTGTAAAATTAGCTGCCGAAATATTCATAAATCTCATTATCATACCAAAAAACATTTTGGAAAAGACATGGGTAATAATCAGCATTAAAATAACATAAGAACAACCATTTTACGGTAGGCTATTTTAGCAATTAATAGTGTTGAAGTGTTTTTAATTTAAAGCTATAACCAGTTCATGTACAGGTTGGTGGGCTCTGTTTTTCATGTTCATGTTTCATGTTTTTTTGTTGAATAGGCAGGATAGTCATAGATTGAATCTATGCCGGGTCAAATTCATTTGTAGTAGAACTTCGAAGATGTTGTAACAGCCTTTAGGCCCACGTTTAGTTTCTACTTGGTGCCGTTTACTGTTATACTCTAATTGTTTATATATCTTTCAATATTGATAACACTGCTACTACTATGATGATGGTTTAATTAATAGTTTTACTGATTTTTTACAGTGACTGGTGTAGCAGAACCAGGAAAATTACTGGCTCTCATGGGTGCAAGGTTAGTGTTATTAACTTATTCATTTATTCATTTACTACTACATGGAAGAAAAAAACATAGGCATAAATACACCATTGTCTACAATACAGTAGCATCAATTATCATCATGCTAGCATAATTAAAAACCTACACATAGATACTGAATTTGATATAATTAATAACAATAAAACTAAAACTGAACCAAGTAAAATTTAAAAGTCTTCATTATGATCTGTTAAGGTTACACAGCGCTATAATTTTTGTAACTTAACTTCCTAAAAGCCTTCAAATTTTCTATCTGAAATCGAAACGAATTTCCACTGCTATATGACGGGTATATGTTGATGGTTGTAATTACTAGCAAAGAACCGTTTATGCATATTTTATTTGAGCTATAAATGAACAAGTCTGCTGATTTTAGTTTGTATTATTTCAATAGGTTACAGCTCAGAAACATTCAATCACTAGCTTACAAAGGCGGTATTACATGTGTGTGACCAGATGAACATCAAAATTTAAATATAATTAATTAATTGGTTTAGTTGAGTTACTTGTATACATAATTATCAGACTCTTAGACAATTATACTATGAAATTACAAGTTTGTTACAAAGCTACACAAAGTATAGGTCAATTAACAGACATAAATAGTACTTTAGACCTTTCCTATTGCATGCAGGACAAATGGAAAGTTATATTCTTAAGTTAGTTAACTTCAACACAAGTAAAACTAACCAAGTGACATTGAAATAGATCAAAATACCAAAGTGCCACAAAGTATCAAACTATCCTAGTAAGTGTATTAGAAAATACCAATATAAAAGCTCTAAAATAGCAGTAGAATCAATTGCCAATTTAAAATATCTGAGAAATATTGACCTAATAAATATCAAATACTTTCATTCTAGTGTAGCCTATGACTGAAAAATAATACAAGCCATAAGCTATATGACTTTTTGAGCGAAATATAAAATGGATCAAAATTTGTATGCTTCTTTTTAGTAAGAATGACTCTTAGTAACACGATTACTCTAGCTCGAAAAAAGACTTTGCCAAGAGGAGGGAACTGATAGAAGACTTACCGTGTGAAACTTGGGGGAGCATAGGCGCCGGCGGCACAAAAGGTTGCCAGGTCCATTAAGACTTTGACAGAGGAAGACAACTTTCCAATGATGGATTAAATAATGGAGGAGTTGGAGAGGATCGGCGCGATTGTTCCAGTTAGGCAATAGCGTTCAATAGATGATGTCTTTTGATTAGAATATATACAATTTCTAAATCCGATGCATAGGCATACACCAAAGCGAATCGAAGCGTAATGAATATAATGAATAAGGCTTTGATGAATATTTCTTAATGCTTGCTTCAGTCAGATTTCCATTAAGCTCCCAAATACGGCTTTTGATGAATCACGTTTGATACTTTATAGCAATATCTCTGAAGCCTTCCCAAGTGTACATGCATGTATAATTGTATATGACTGATGCGGATGTTTTCAAGAATTTTATTAGAGGTCAATTGAATATGAGACATTTCCGATGGATGCAATGATAGATAACCTAGTGAATGAGCACTGGAAATAATTTGAGCATTTGTGCTGAGATGTCATAATGCTTACCAACACAACTCATATAACCCACTGCTTGACCTCATTTTGATATCTGATATGACTCATATTAGGAAAAGTTTAGAGAAATATTACAGATTTTAAATATTGTGAATTAGTAATTTCGCTATTTCTGAAGAATTTACTTATCTCAATTTTAAAAATATTGGTTAATTTTTTCATTACATCTGCTGGAGATGATTTGGTTGACTAATCGCATAAGTGCTGCTGATTGGATGATTGACTAGCTGCTTGATTTATTTATTTATATCTGATCTACCGACTGATTAATTAATTGATTGCTTGATTGACTGGCTGACGAACTGACTGACTAATAGAATGACTGACTGATAGATTAATTGATACTCACAAATTGTGATGCAGGTGAGATCACCCTAGCAGCCATCAATCTATTTCAAGATGGTTAGACGTATTAACTGATTGATTGATTGGAAAATCGATAGATCAATAGGTCGATATATCGATTGATTGCTTCTCCTACGCAGTGGTCCAGATAAGAAAATTCTAGCAGCCATCAATCTATTTCAAGATGGTTAGATGTACTAACTGATTGATTGATTGAAAAATCGATAGATCAATAGATCAATAGGTTGATATATCGATTGATTGCTTCTCCCACGCAATGGCGCAGGTAAGAATATTCTAGCAGCCATCAATCTATTTTAAGCTGGTTAGATGTATTAAAATGAAGAGGAAGGCGGAAGACAGAGAAGAGTGGAGGCGTTATATACCATGGACGTGCCAGTAGGCAGTGCACTAAGAGGGAGAGAGAGATGTATTGACTGATTGATTACTGAAAAATCGATAGATCAATAGATAAACAGGTCGATATATCGATTGATTGTTGCTCGCACGCAGCGGTGCAGGCAAGACCACCCTATTGAACATCTTGACTCAGAGGAATCAGCACAACATCATAGCGACGGGATCGGTTCGGCTGAACGGAGCGAAGCTGCAGAAGAGCGAGATGGGAGCCATGGCGGGCTACGTGGAGCAGGAGGATCAGTTCATTGGGACTCTGACAGTACGGGAGCAGCTCAAGTTCTACGCCATGCTCCGGATGAGCCGGTCGATGACTCATGAGCAGCGGATGCACCGAGTCAATGAGCTCATGATTGAGGTACGGGGTCGTAGAATAGATATAGTCAATTTGAGTCCTACCATCGTCCGTGAGATCATCGAATCGTCGAGTGATTAGTAAAGGGAAAAGTGTGCTACTGCGGGCATGGCATTGAAAGATGAACAGATCGAAATGTACACTCAAAATACATAAATGAAATGAAATGTAATGTATAAATTTATTGAATTCGAAATAAAACTGGATTCTTAAGTTTGCAGTTAGTTTGTTTCGAATAATTTATCATTACATAACTATTTTATCTCATTTCATTACGGGTATATTCAAGTGTGTCTGCCTTTAATTAATTTATGCACTATACATTGGCATTTACTTCATAGCTTTAAAATTAGATTTTTACATTTACTTGCAATGTAAAAATGTAATTTTCAGTGTAAATGCAGTGTAAATGATAATTTCATTTATATTTACACTGAAATTTAGTTTTCAACGTTTAGCCTATTGTACAACAGCGACAAAAAAAGAGAAGTAGAGCAAGATAGAGATAGAGATAGAGATAGAGAGAGAGAGAGAGAGAGCCAAGCAACTATATCTAATCGTCTAGGGAAGGGCTGTAGCTGCTCTTATCTGAGTCTTTTGTTAAATCATATTCAGCCTCTAATGTTTGTCTTGAAGCAAAACACATACAGTATGTTTAATGATATTGTCATACGCAGTTTTGGGTAATTCCTTTTTCGCAGCTGGGACTGATGAAATGCGCGAATACTATCATTGGTGAGCCGGGAAAAATAAAAGGTCTTAGTGGCGGCGAGAAGAAGCGTTTGGCATTTGCTGCTGAGGTTGGCACCTTTTATTTCGTATTCAATTAACATTATTCAGTAAAAATTATTAAATACATTTAATTAATATTAAATAATACTTCTGCGACATGTCTAATTAAGATACTTTTACAGCATTCAATTGCCGTTTTACACTACTTATTCAATGAGAATAAATCACCTTGACCCTAGTTAAACCGGGATTTAGAAGAAGATGATGAAGATGTTTCCATGAGAATAAATAATACAAAATTGGTATAAGCCAGCACATACAAGTAATTATAAGTGGTTTATAAGAAGAGGGACCAGACCAATTTGACGCAATCAGTCTTTATACGATTCTTTTAGATATAATATGTACAAGCGCACTTAACATTTACTTATTCAGTCAGTTGTATAGTCTGTATTGTATAGTCTAATTTGTATAGTTACTTTTGTATTCGTGTACTGAATTTGTTTTATGGGCCTATAACTGAATGCTTGAATTTTTTTAGGGTCCAATGAAATAAATTAAATTGCACAGACTGCTTCGATTAGATGAGAATCAAAACATAAACAGTTTTCTTTGTATAGGCATTGACGCATCCCTCCATTCTGTTCTGTGACGAGCCCACCTCAGGTCTGGACGCGTTCATGGCGGAGAACCTGGTGAAGTGTATGAGAGGTCTGGTGGGCAGAGGCATGACGATAATCTGCACTATACACCAGCCCTCCTCTCAAGTCTTCTCGCTCTTTGATAAGTACGTCTAGTGCTCTGCCAAGTGGCAGGGCCAGTGTACTTATTACTACTCACAACCCATGTGTTTAAAACCAGCGTTTCAAAATATACCCAAAACCTAAACGAGTCAATGTTGGTGAGTCTGGAAACTGGAGTGCATATTTATTTTTTGTGACGAAATTAAGTTACTTATCGATGGAATGCTCGTTATTGTCCGTGAAAAGAGACTGTGAGTAGAGAAATGTACCTTGAACCTGCCACTTGGCAGAACACTTGAGAGAGAAACAGCAACAGAGAGAGAGGAGAGAGAGAGAGAGAAAGAAAGAAAGAAAGAAAGAGATATATAAATGTTGATGATGATATTAATAAACGATAATAATTGCATCAATAATTGTTAATAATTCTATAGGTGTACGCATGTGTACATTAATGCGAATGCAAGTGAAGATATTGAGTGTTAGAATGTGTACACTATAGGGTGGTCCAGAACAAATGAGATTTATTCTGGACCACCCTATACATATAGGGTGGTCCAGAATAAATGAAACTATTTTGAAGGCTAATAACTTTGACAAGTTTTATCTAAACGTCTTACTTATATATTAAATTAAAGACAATGTTCCTTTCTATTAACTCGGAAAATATCTAGGAGATATTCTCACAAATGTTTGAGAAAGTGTCATTAGTCGCCGATATGTAATTTTCACGTTATATGATCGCCTGTATTAATGTAAACCTGCCAGAGTTTACTGAACCGTAGAACTGGCCACCTAACAGCCCTCCCCTGATTTGAACCCGATTTACTATTCGATTGTTTACTATTGTCTTCAGCAATTAGTCTATCGTGAACCGATACAAGACGTTGAACATTAGAAACAAGTCAATGTTCTCCGCTGAACCCAGAGATCAGTCAGACACTCGTGGACTGGGTAAATTGGTCAGTGGTCCCAGCGGGTGAATGCAGTTATTCGGGCACACGGTGGACACATTGAAAATTAGTTCAATTAATTCTCAATTCATTAGGACATGGATAGAAACTGCAATGCGCTTTCTGAAATAGTTAAGGCATAATGCACAATAATGTTCAATTCTTTATTTTCATATCTTCAGTTCTTACGCAATTTCATTGAAAATTACATATCGGCGACTAATGATAATTTCTCAAACATTTGTAGAAGAATCTCTTAGATATTTAGCAAGTGAACAGAAACGAGAATTGTCTTTAATTCAATGTATGAAATAAGACGTTTAGAAAAAAATTGTCAACGTTATCAGCCTTCAAAGTAATTTCATTTATTCTGGACCATCCTGAGTATGTTGGTGAATATCACAGAAACTGCTGTGCATGTATTCTCATGTATATATATATATATATATATATATATATATATATATATATATATATATATATATTGTATATATATATATATATATGTGTGTGTGTGTGTGTGTGTGTGTGTGTGTGTGTGTGTGTATATAGAATAATGCAGCGAATGGTTTATTGATTTTTAAATGCACAGTGTCATGTTTCTGGCAGAAGGTGAAGTAACATATCTTGGGCCAACTACCGACGCTCCGGTCTTCTTTTCAAAGTAAGTAGGCCTACCCTGCTAGTAATAAGCGACCTACTGTGGTCTACTAATGAATAACATGAAGTCAACCAACTCTTGCGTTTTAGACAGCCACAAAATCCAGGAGGATATCAGTTCAGAGTTTTTGCCGCTCTGATTACATATTCGCACGAGATTTTATGAATTATTCTCTAACAATTTATCTAAATTACACGGATGGCAAAGACGAGTTGGTGTTGGCTGTGGGCTTGCCTAATGGAGGCCTAACGTCGGCTTATAATGGAGACCATCGATTTGAATCTCAGTCAAACCGTATCTGTCATCATCACGGGTGGTAATCAGAATTAGGTATAACCGTATAATATATTATTAGGCCCCTTTAACATAGAAGGAAAAAGAGGCAGAGGCAGGCGAGATTAGAAATGTTAGGTGATTTAAGGCCCACTCATATGTGGAAATGAAGAGGAAGGCGGAAGACAAAGAAGATTTGAGGCGTTATATACCATGGACCTGCCAGTGGGCAGTGCACTAAGAGAGAAAATATTTTAACGTTTATTTTTTCTTCGGAGGGTAAGGAAGGGGGAGAGGTTTAAGTTTCCATAATACCTGACAATATTAAATTCATGATTTGTAATTTTATTTGATAGAAAGTGCACCGCTGTGTTTTGTGTAGCATTGGGTTTGATTGTCCCATTCACTTCAATCCGGCAGACTACTTCATTCAAATCTTAGCCGTTATACCAGGCGAGGAACAAAAATCACTTAAAACAATTCAAGTAAGTTACATATTTTACAAATTTAATCCTAAAATACATAAATACATAGGGCCTATTTTTATATATACATGTATATATATATATATATATATATATATATATATATATATATACACACATATATATATATATACTGTATATATCAGGTCTATATATACACATCCTATATCTAAATTTCAATAATTTAAAATTGCAATTATTTTCGCAAAAATATCAAGTCATGGAGGATAAATTTCTAAATCTAAACTATAAATGTTGTGAAAAATATCTACTGTTACTATTATTTTTATTATGATATTTATTATTATTATTATTTTATTATTTTATTTATTTTTAATACCCCAGGTGTAAAGAACCAGTGCTTTGATAAAAAAGATTCAAGCAATATATGCTGAATCGCCGCCCGGCTACTCGACGTCATCTAGCGGCTTAAAAGAATTGCTGAAGCAGACTGCAATAAATCTTTTCAAAGTCAATGAAAGCCATTGCCAAAGAAAAAAGGTTTTGTCGCTTATCGCCGATTTGCTCTGCAATAAGTCTGCCTATCATTATTATTATTACTTTTATTTTTATTTTATATAAAAGCACTGGCTGTATAGGGCCCTGGGCTAATTATATAATTAATATTATTATTATTGTTATAATAATAATAAAATAATAATCAGAATCATAATAATAATAATAATTATTATTATTATTCTTCTTATTAGTATTATTAATTAGAATCATTAAATGATTCCTATTTAGCCGTGGTTAGAGAGAATATTTTAACAGCACACTGGTGAAGGAAGCACAGATACTTGTTTCTTAAGGTCCATGTTTTTGAAGTATTCGTTATTTTCTTCTCTCCTCTTCTTGAACCTTGCTATTCGTTGCCTTTTTGATGACGCATTGATGGTAGCCAGTGCAAACATAGGAATAGCCTTTCAACAACCTGAGGATTTTTGATTCAAAGCTGTCAACATCCAGTCTTCAAAGGTGGGCAGTGGTGACCCATCCATGCACTAACCGTGCCCTACGTAGCTTAACTAGAAGCGCAGCTAAACAAGTGCCCCAAATCCCGACCCCTTAAATATTTCAAGCAATTTTATGGAGAAAGTGTATTTATATGAGTATTAAGAAATAGTTATATATTTAATAATGAAAGCTCCATTGATGAACTATACGATTCTCA
Source organism: Enchytraeus crypticus (assembly GCA_905160935.1). Classification (NCBI taxonomy): domain Eukaryota; kingdom Metazoa; phylum Annelida; class Clitellata; order Enchytraeida; family Enchytraeidae; genus Enchytraeus; species Enchytraeus crypticus. The sequence continues at coordinate 270,492 of CAJHZI010000743.1, read as the reverse complement.
GTAATTTCTCAGCTCCTACTTTAACGACACTCCAACTCAGACCTTTAGGTTGTTGGGCACAAAGTACAGCCACTGGTAATCTTCACAACAACTTATGTATTTCCTATTTATTATTGTTGCTTGTATGAACTGTTATGCTGTTGTTTTTGTTCTGTTGTTGTTGTATGTATGTATGTCTAAAGTAACGTGCACATGTTCACCGCAGAGAATAACAGAGGGATACAAGAAATCTGAGGAGCATCGAGAAGTGATGAAGATCGTGAGTGCCTATCACACGCTGTCAGATCCTAGTGTCGAGAAAAAGGTTGAGAGCCGATTTAATTTAGAATTTACTTGTTTATTATTGTATCATCATCATCATCATCTTTCCTTTAATCCAAGTTTAACTAGGGTCGGCATAAGAATATAGACCTTCTCCACTCCCCTCTGTCTCATACCGTGTCACCAGTCAATCTCATATAATCTCTTCCATTCTTTTTATAAAGTTTTGTTGCAATTTCTAGAGCCTTCGCGCTCACAAACCAGCTATTAAAGTCAGAGATGACATACGAAATTTTTCTTCGTTTTTCAGCAGAGGAGCAATTCCAGTGTCCCATTATCATGTCAAACTCTCACTTATAGGTCCTTGCAGAATACATTGTTGTTGCTGTCGACATAAACATTTATATTCTTCTTCGTATTCTTATAAAAATTAAAAAATTATTTAATCACTTGCACTAATGGCTTGAAAAAATTGTATTGTAGGTTCGAGAGTGGAAAACGCTACCGCGGTATGATATCAGCGTGGCATTCATTATTGCATTATAAAAATTTTACTAAGAAATTGAAAAGTAATTTCATTTAAATGAATTCCTTGCAAAAAACTTTACTATACATTTTTACGTAAATCTTGTTTTTGACTCTACATACTTAAGGCTGCATTATATTTTCTCGATCTGAGTATAATTTGATATAGGTACTTCGTTTAGGAGGGCGTAATTGTAAACAAGATAAATTTAAACTTTGAGGCTGTAACCTTTGACAAAATAAGTCTTGCAGTCGTGTAAATTTGGCCCATTCCAAGACGATTCATGCTGCTGAGAAAATTTGTCAATCAAACAATAAATCAGCAAATCAATCAATGAAACGATCAATCAATCAGCCAACATACCAACTACCAACCAGCCTACTTAAGTTAGCTACCTACTTACCTGCCTGCATGCCTACAAGTCTGTTTAAGTGACCAATCTATCTAAATATCAGTCGGTCAGCATATCAATCAATTAATCAACAATTAAAATAATCTCTGTCAATTAGTCAATCAATCTTTCAAACCAACCAATCAATCAATCAAAGATGATTTTTCGTCAGATTCCTAATCCGTTGACATAAGGAATATCACGAATAAACCTTTCAACTATAAATAGTATGCCGTCACCTGAAGAAACCAGAATTTGCAAAATACTTCCTTGTATGTTAAAGATAAAAGATAATTGAACCTTAGAAATTCTTGTCGGTCACGACGACGTAAATGTTCTAATTTCTTTACAAATTTGATGTCCAGCTTTAAGTCGAGCTTGTGCGCAGAACTGAAGTGGATATTCTGGAGATCTATGTTGACTTTCATTAGAAACCCGGCACTTCTAAGGACGAGGATATTGCAAAGTGTGGTTAGAAAAATAATAAATTAAATTTAAAGTTTTTCATAATTATATTGGGTAGGGGATATGGCTTAATAGTTAGAGTGTACGTCTCGGATACAATTGACTAGGGTTCAAAGCCCAGGTTAGTCAATAAATGATGAAGATCCCCTTGGGCCCATGGAAGGTTAATCTTGCATCAGAGCTTGCTACCGATTGACGCTATCAATAGCAAAAATATGATTAACCATGGAAAGAATTAATATTAACCTGCCAGGAACCCTTAAAGCGAGATCAAAGACCAGATACCGGCCGTGACACCGCTATAAAATTGTCGAAGGTTAATATTATTTTATTAAAATCATTCAAGTTATTAATTATTTACTTTTGAGCTCTAAAGCCAAGCTAAGCGTCAATTCACTCTCTCGAATTCACCCTGTCCCTGTCTCGCCAGGGACAGGGTGATCATAGGATTTGAGCCCCAAACCTGCGGATAGCAGTCTGATCATGTTTGTGCAGCTAATGTCTCTCTCATTCGGGGGCATGATGCTATATATTTACTCAGCTTTTTGGATCATGTTTAAAAAAATTAACCCTATGCTCTAAGTCACAGTCGAGTTAATGTTCAAATCGTTTACTAATGTATGTCATCCTTAGGTTCTATCGAAATGTCAAATTATAATTTCGGTGGGTATGAAAGACCGCAATCGTCATCTTCATCATATTCACCATCACTATCATCATCACTATCATAGTCACCATCACCATCATTACCATTATCATCACCATAATTGCCATCATCATCACCATCACCATCACTTTCATCATCATCATCACCATCACCATTACCATAAGTGTCGTCGTCATCATCATAATCGTCATCATCATTATTATCACCATCATCATCCCAATCATCAACATCATTACCATTATCATCATCACTATTACCATCGTCACATGCGCGGTTTAATATGCGCATCGCTTCACTTCATTGACGCAGGCTACATTGCTACATTGCTAAATGCTACATGTTAAAATGCTACATTGACGCAGGCTGTGGGTTTACTACTGGGGCTGGTGTATCTTCAGCTGGAAGTGAAACAGTCTAATATTCAAAGTATTAACGGACTCGTATTTATTCTGCAATCCCAGGCCTCACTCAGTTGTATCTTCTCCGTTATAAATGTAAATATTATGTAATAAAATAATCACTCCGTTAAAACTGATGACCTAATATACATGTATAATAATATAATAGTTAATTATTTTATCTACTTGTTTATTCATCAACATTTGAAAGGAAGAAAAATAACAGAAAACAGTCAAACAGTATAAACATAAAAAGTAAGAGCAAAAGGAAAAAGTAAAAGGAAAAGGAAAAATTTAGTAAATCTAAATAAACCACCACCAATTACACAGTTAGAGTTACAGTTAGCCTAATTGTAACAAAATACGCGCTTCAGCTACAAGCTGAAGCCAATATAAATCAATGACTAAAAAGCATGTTATTTTATTATATTATTAAAACAATCACTTTGTTAAAATTGATGAACTAATATATAAAAATATAAAAGTTAATTAATATATTAATTCGGACATTGATACGGACTGCAAGTGAAACAGAATCTAAAACAGATCCGGACTCGATTACTCGCATGTAGCTTTTCTATACCTAAAGTTGTATGCGCCTTTAAATCGCAATTGAACGTAAGGTCAATTTCGATGTGTACCTTCTTGTTCTAAATATTCATTGGCTAAAGTTGATTATATATTGAGCTATATTTAATTGGACCCTTTACAGTCAAATATTCAAATAGTTTGTTGCAGAGATGTGTCCGAATCCACAAAAGTGGAGCCAGAGTCTCACCCCTAAGTATCGGTTCTGAGTTCGTAGCATTATAGTTTTAATTTTTTTATTTTTAGTTTTAGATTTCAATATTGATTTTAGTTAGCATATTTTTACCTAGTTTTCAACATTTGAATTCATGGTCTCAACTTTAAGACTCTAGTCCACGTCGTTTCCTTGTTGATATGCTTGTTGATAGGCTCATTGAGCACAGATATTTGTTGTTACGCTTCAGTGTTCACAATTTTAACTGCCCACTGTTTTAACTTTTCCCTGTTCTAACTGTCCACTGTTCTAATTGTCCACTATTCTAACTGTTCACTGTTCTAACTGTCCACTGTTCTAATTGTCCACTATTCCAACTGTTCACTATTCTAACTGTTCACTGCTCTAACTGTCCACTATTCTAACTGTTCACTATTCTAACTGTTCACTCTTCTAACTGTGCACTGTTCTTTCTGTTCAACCTATTTTATATTTTTATTTTATATTTCTATTTTATATTTTTATTTGTTAGTTTATTGTTATTCGAACCCACGAGGGTTCAATTCACCTCAGGATCTGTTTTAAATGACAGATCCTGAGATGAATTGAACCCTCGTGGGTTCGAATCCCAGGCGCGCTAATCTGAGAGTAAAATCTCGGATATTCACTGAACTGGTTAAACGGAAAATGGAATAAATTGCCTAACGGTTTCAACATGTGGTATTAAAAAGTGATTGATATCAACGTTGTTGATCATTTCACCATAATGCGTGTTTACTTTTGTTTACTTTTTTCACTATTCAAACTGTTCACTGTTCCAACTGTTCACTCTTCTAACTCTGCACAGTTCTTCATAACTGTTGGGTATGTCTTACTGTGATATTTGTTATGTATGGTCCCATAAAATGTCACTTTTCTAATCTATGTTTCAGTCGTTCCCTCAGGAATTCCACGTACTGAAAAGAGAGAATTCGTCCGGCACATATCGAGTTATCTCCTACTGCGTATCTAAGACATGCGCAGAGGTATTACCATTTTACTGCTAGCCTACGCATCATCATCATATCATTTTCCGTTGAATCCTAGTTTGTCTAAGGTCGAATTAGGCATATTTACCGCTAATCTGTTAGTTTAAAATATTTTAAGGACTGCTTTGTATAATGAACATTCTATTTTATTACATTTCTAATTAAGCTAACTGAACCACGGAGATTTTATTTGCCCTTTGAGAGTAAAAATGTCTTTGTACTTGTGATTTTTCAGATGCCTCTCTATCTAATTGTGCCCATATTTACAGCGGGCGTGCCCTATTTCATCGTCGGTAGGTATCACAATATAATCATCCACCTTGAGATGAATTAGGCTTAATTAAAAGGCTTATATGAAATGAGACCTTTCTTTTCTCGATGTTGTCATAGATTATAGAAACACTCTAATCGTATTTTTTTTTTTTTTTAATAAAATACTGCGGATTATTCTTGTTTCTGTACGGCATTGTTAACAAAACAGCTGTAATTATAATCAGAATGTAAATTATGCTGATTTTGCCTTAATGCAGATTGAGCCTCAAATGCAAACGTAGAAGGACATATAACGATTATCATGATTCAACACAGCACAATGTGATTTATCTATTATATAATTATTGGACAATTTCCTTTCTCTATCAATTCGTCTCTAAATAATGGCGTGTGCAATGATTTAATTGTGTATATTTTTACTCATATAGCAATGATAATGCGTTCACCACTCCGAAGCGCTATTATGGAATCAGTCTCGCACGTCCTGATGATAGAAATTCGAAATTTAGCAAAACTTTTCTCAGTCATGAGACATTGTTTATAGTGCTGCAGTTGTTAATGATGTCAAGCTTATGTATGTTGTATGTATAACATCTGGTTGTCTTTATGCAACAGGTCTTTACCATGACGATGGAGGGGAAGTGTTTGGTTATACAATGGGTGTAATGGCCATGGTAGGACTGGTTGCAGTGTCCTTCGGTAACGCATTAAGCCTCACCTAGTTCCTCCCTCCCTCTCTCTCTCTCTCTCTCTCTCTTTCGCTATCCCTCTCTCTTTCTCTCTCTTTGTCTCTCTACCTCCTTCATTCACTCTCTATAAAACTGTCTCCATTTTTCCATAGAAATGACAAATTACAGGCTCAACGCACACGTTTTTACTCAGATGTATCTTGCCGAAAGAAATTGTTGAGCGCATCATCATAGTGACAAAATTGATTAGTGACCAGATTGCAAAAAGTTAGATAAAATAACAATAAAACAAAGTCAATAAAATAGAGCTTTACCAGGTATCCTGTGCTGAATTTATTTAAAGCCATTTACAGTATCTAAAATAGAGTCTTTATATTTGAAATGCAGTCTTTGATGTGGTTCTCCATTATTTTTCTAAGTATCTGCAGTAGTCCGCTCGCAACTTCCTAGCTTGTTTCGTTCTCCCACTTAATGTGTCTGATAAACTTTTCTTAATTAAAGGTCTTTATTTTTATTAAATTACTAGTTTATGAATGCCCAATCTGCAAGTACATAAAATAGCATAACGGCACACTGGGTCAGGAAACACAGATGCATGTTTAAGACCCATTTCCTCCTTCTTCTCCATGGTTATTAGTAATCGTTGCCTTTTGATGGCGCATCAAAATTAAATTATTATTAAATTACTAGTTTATGAATGCGCGATCTGCAAGTATATAAAAGTATACTCTCTATATGACTGTATAGATTGAAAAGTTCAAAATTAAAGGCTAATTAAATATTTTAAAAAAATCAATTTAAAATTATAAAAAGCATAATTTAAAAATAAATAAATAATATATAAAAGGATTTAATGTATGTAAAAATTAAATTGAAAAAAGTAATGCTTCATTTGATTCATCTTACTCTACACGACTTATTTGCAACGTTTTAAAATATGATCTCTATACTTAAAGCATTATTTCAGCGGTGTTAGCAAATAAAACTTGCGATATTACTTGAAGAATATTAGTATGTTAATTCTACTCATAAGGCCATACGTTATTTTCACCTGTTTTTGCCCTACTTGGCGGCACGCTGGTGTTGTAAGCAAGCAATCTCGTATACGATAACCAAACGGGATTGTTTGTTAAAGATCAATCGTAAGTATGGCGCCCGAAACAGGAGTTAAACTTGGCATGACACAATACCTGTTTTTGCATATTGCCCACAGGTTACATGTTGTCGAGCATGTCGAGCCACGTGGATGTACTCCTGGCTATAGCCCCCATCACCATCATACCGCTCATGCTCTTCGGTGGTCTCTTCCTAAACGTCGAGTAAGTCAACGACGAGCCACTTGATAAAAACTAGAAGTCACAAACTAAAGCGCCAAGTTTAACGTCAGTTTCCTGCACGATGGTAGTCAGTGACGGAGAAAGCACAGGATTTGAACTCTGCATCTACTGATCAGCTGTCGAACAATTTGACAACAATCCACCGGTTGGGCCTTTCACGCAGACCAGAAGAAGTATTTCTTAACAGTATGCATAATTTAACTCTTGTTTTGTCGCCCATGGGAGGGATCGGCGTTGTCTAATCACTCATCGCTGAGTTTTTACATGAGAGCTGCAGGAAACTGTTTGAGTTTTCAATGTAAACCAAGTTGGTTGTATATTAAATAGTTTTCAATGTACCCAAAGTTGGTTGTATATTAATTATACTGTTTTTATATTACACTATTTTCAATTCTCAATACTTGTTACCCAAGATATTTTCGTAGTATAATATTTTATTAAATGATATCATATTCTTTAACTTAACAAGAACCTAGCTCTACTCTATACATCTACCGTGTATTTTGAGTGATAGAAGAGTGTAATTTTTTATTACAAACAAATAAGCACCATTTATTAATAGTTGCTAATAAGAAAAACTTTTCAAACGTTTGGTTATCACGAAGCATCGGAAAAGGAAGAAGGAGAAAGAGAGAGAGAGAGAGAGAGAGAGAGAGAGAGAGAGGAGAGGAAGAGAGAGAAAGAGAAAGAGAGAAAGCGTGACAAAATTATGAGAGTGCGAGAGATCTCCTGTATTATATATATATATATATATATATATATATATATATATATATATATATATATATATATACTAATAAATGTCATAACGGACTTGTGTTTCAGTTAAATTAACCCGGTCTCTTGATGTTCATTAGAACATGATCTGTATGTTTGCTTACAGCGCGACACCGAAATACTTTTTATGGCTTCAGGCGTTGTCATGGTTCCGCTATAGCAACGAGATCATGACGACCCTTCAGTGGAAACACATCGATAACATACGTACGTGGCTTCACCTTGCTTAGCTCAACCCTCCAGGAACGTAAATCAATTAGTCAATAAGTCAATCATCATCATCAAGATTCATCATCGTCTTCCTTTTAATCCCAGTTTAAATAGGGTCGAGAAGCAAATGGACCTCTCCACTCCTTGCTGCCCCACACCATTTTAATATCTTTTCCATTTCTTTTCCATCACCATTTCCAAATCAATCAATAAGTCAATACCATTAAATATTGTGAGCATTAACTAACATCCGGTAATCGGATAGCTTTCTCTTCGTTTATTTTAAAGCACCTGTTCAACGTTAATTAAAATATAAAATATCACATTTGACGTACGTTTCCGTACAATACATGTTTAGCCAGATAAGAACTAGAGAAATTTAGAATCCATCGCATCCTGCTTACCAGACAATCACGCAACCAACTCGACCGCCAGCCGTTGCGAATCACTTCATAACTGGCCGATTGAACTTCGCAATGGTAGTCTTCTAATTTATACACTTTACAGAGTGTTAGCATCTATTCATTTCATATTAACGTCATGTTAACATTTTGTATAATGCAAGATTTTATATGTGAAGAAATACAAACGATTCTACTTGTGTATTTTTACTTTCTCATCGGATTCGGCGATTCGTTGAGATTTTAATTGATAGGCCTAATATCATTATATTGTACCGTTCTGTATTGTACACTGTATTGTATTGATACTTTTCTGTACTGAATACTGTATCGTATTGTACCGTTCTGTACGGTATACTGTATTGAATTGTTCCGTTCTGTACTGTATACTGTATTGTATTGTAACGTTCTGTACTGTATACTGTATTGTATTGTACCGTTCTGGACTGTATACTGTACTGTTTTGTAATATTCTGTACTGTATACTGTATTATATTGTACCGTTCTGTACTGTATACTGTACTGTTTTGTAATATTCTGTACTGTATACTGTATTGTATTGTACCGTTCTGTACTGTATCCTGTATTGTATTTTGCCGTTTTATACTGTATACTGTATTGTACTTTTCTGTACTGTAATGTACTGTGTTGCATTGTCCCGAATCGTACCGCGTCTTATCATATCGTATCGTATTAAACTTTAGAATGTGAATACCCGAATCAGGACGCCATATCGACTGCTATTATCAACGCACTCCGGGGGATGGGCAGAACGATCAACCAAACGGATGTAGCCGGGATGCTTCCGGTGTGTCATATGGATGGGGCGGACGTCCTGAGGCTGAACAGTTTCAAAGAGGTATCAAATCCATCTTCACTAATGTTCCATTTCAATATACTCATTATCAACTATTAAATTAAATTATTTAATATACTCATTGTTAAATTTCAATATACTCAATATTATTATGTCTGTCATAGGCGCAGGCCAATTCAATGGGAAATACTTCGATATATTGTGGCCCATAATTGATGTTATGTTGAATTATACAGTTTTAAAGTATCGTAGAAGTCTATTTTAATACATGCTGACTAAAGTTTAGAAGTTTAGGCTATCTCTAGCTAGGCTAGCTCTAGTTAAGCTCTCTTTGGTTAGGCTATCACTAGTTTGGCTATCCTTAGCTAGGGTATCTCTAGTTAAGCTATCACTAGTTAGGATATAACTAGTTAGGCTATCCTTAGCTAGGCTAGCCTTAGCTAGACTATCTCTAGTTGGCTACGCTTAGTTATACGATCCCTAGTTATAATATATCTTGTTAGACTACCCTTAGTTAGACTATCTCTAGTTAGACTATCTCTAGTTAGACTATCTCTAGTTAGACTACCAGTAACTTTATTAAATTTTATTCTTAAAACAATTAAATGTTGTATTTCTGTATAGTCGAACATCCCGTTCAACGTGGGCATGCTCGTGGTGCTTGCCGTGGCCTTCAGATGTCTCGCCTGCGTCATCCTGGCTATTCGAGTGGCCCGGCAATGATGACGTCTTCAGTCATTATAAATCACTTAGGGTACGACGCCGTCGAATAGGACAAACGATGCAGAGCCTGCATTAGAAGAGAGAGGAGTAAATTTGTTAAGCTTTATTAAGAGATGTTAAAATAAGAGAGGCGATGTTTGTGTTGGAAATAAATGAGAGAGAGATAGAGACAGAGAGAGAGAGAGAGAGAGAGTCAGAGTGAGAGGGGGGGGGGGGGACAGAGCTAGACGCAGAGAAATGCAAGCAGATAAATAGATAGGCAGAGACAGCCTCTGAGACAAAGATCTAGACAAAGAGATAGAATTACAGAGACAGAAATACAGAAGTAGAGACAGAGAGATTATGAAACGCAAAAAGTGAAAGCTACAAACAGATTATATAAAATTTTAAAAGTGGAGGTAGGGGTGTAGTTATGTGCTGGCTGGAGTCAATGGCGAGGTCGGTATGATATTCGACCGCGGATCAGTAGGTGCGGTGATCAAATCATGGGCTCGCCCGTCACTGACATCGCTTTCGAGTGAGGAAACTGACGTTAATATTAGCTTTACCAGCTTTTTATGCAGAAGAATGTTTAAACAAAAAGGCATCCCCTGGTTTAGAGTGAGTGTTCTAGTACACCACCTGATGGGGTTGTCTAAACATTTTTACTATCACCACCTCCTCAGCTTGTGGGTGTAATCGTTTTCTAAATTTGATCATTCCCAGGCAATAGGAAATTTGTAGTCACAACTGCATGTAGGAGAATTTTCTGTAGAACATGAGACTACATGTATTTGAATTTAGTAAAATATCTGATTTTGGACAATCTACATGTAATAATTGTACATGTGCATGTACAATTGCTACTATAATAAATTACTTATTTGAATTAACTAATTATACAAAGAAGCTTACATATAATTATTAACGAAGTGACTGTTGGAGCTGTCTAGCTTCCATCACAACGCAGGACTGTAACCGCCTCATGAAGTGCCTTGTGCCCAATTGATACAAGCTTGAGTAGCTCATTAACAACAATCGTAACACTCCTTTAATTGCTTGACGTCTAATGGTTTCGGGTTCAGACTACTGTAACTTCTCATTTTAACTTCTCATGATAATCCATAAGTTTGAATTCAGCATGGAACAAAGAGCTTTTCTCTAAATTTTTCAAGATGCTCAAGGTTGAAAGTCATCAGTGGACGTGCAATCAAGTATGCTTCAAGTAGCCACTATTGTGGAGCAGTTTTGTGGGTTATTGTGAGGCCACTAATTATCAAAGTTTTAAAGCAGGCGGAGCCACACAAAGCACGTGGAAATCCCATTACAGGAGTAGGCCTGTAGGCCTAGTCTGCGACTTAAACAAAAATATTGATCGGTAAAACACTCCAGAAAACCAGTTTACTTCAGTGAAATGTACTCTGCATTAGCATCAAATTGTTGGGCCGAGGCGCAAAAAATGGTACAATTCTTCTTACACAGCATGCATCTTCGTGAAATTAGTATGAAGCAAAGTAGAATATTGGCGTAGAATTGTTCTCTAAAATTTACACGTAAAACGTCAGATAAGAAAGTTACGAAATGTTTTTCTTAGAGGTCATATTTATGGTGCAGTCTGTACAGAAAAGGATATAAAATAAGTAGTTCCCTATTCTAATGTACAATATAATGCAAAGCGGTAGCAAAGATGCATGCCTCTTCTGGCAATTCTTTATTCTGTGAGTGGTAGAGAAACTTTAAGAGTTAGACTTTCGTAGATGATCCTGGCAACGCTGACTGAGTCTGCAAGAACTTGGTAGGAGGTGTGGTTGGAGTGTTTTGGTAAAGATTTATTAGGAGTCGTTAGAAAACTAGTCAAATAATTTTGATTTTTGTCGTCAGCTGATGATTTATGCCACAGACTTATTGTTCATATTGTTCATTTAGCGTATTAAAACTTATTTAGCGTGTATCAAATACTAGTCACAATGTCTATGAGCGGATTTATGAAGCAAATTAACAAAGCCAATCAGGTAAGATTAGTCCCTAATTCATCTAAAACATATTTGTTAAATAATATGCTGCAGTATTTATTAAACTTAATTCTTGATTAGGGGTAATAGATTTAATAGCAAATGAGCTTAATTTGTTGTCTACTAATTTTATTCTACGCTAAATCACTTTGTGATTTTATCTTTTTTCCGAAGTCTTCCTGGTTTGATTAAAAATAAAAAACTGACTGAAAATAAATTAACTAAACTAAAACTAATTAATGCGGTTGATTTCAAGACCAACGACTGACGAGAATAGACTGAATTCATTGCCTATGCTGTAGATTGAGTCAGAGATTCAGCAGACAATAGACTACAGTGATGTAATCCATTCTTTTGCTCCTCGAGTTACAATATGAAGAAGAAACTTTATAGACTAATGCCAGTTTTGTCAGCTTGATTACTGCATACAGTAGTAAGTTGCAGAGTAATATAAAACTGCAATAAGTAATTAAAAGTTAAAAAGTATAAAGAACTTTAAAAAAACTGCAAATTTCTGCAGTGTGAAGTACTTTATAAAGTATAAAGCTGAAGGTAGTCTAGACAGTGTCAATTGTTGGTCTATATTGTATTATAGTATTCCCGCATATGTACAGTATTACATGTAATGTAAACTAGTGAAAAGGACTTTATTTCCTTTACTTGGGACCCTTGACTGGCAATTTGAGGGTGGGGGTTGGGGAGGCGCAACCTAATGTAGTGCCTAGGGGTGCTGAACCACAAGTCCGGCTTGCCGTTATCCATACCTTATGTAGGCTAAGGCTTGGGAATAATGAGGCTTCTGAGATAGTTCCCCATTGTCATCCTCAGTTCTCGCTTAGTCTCCGCCTAAAGCACGTGCAGTTAAAAAAAGCTAAAGCTAAGGTTAACGTCAGTTTCCTCACTCGAAAGCGATGTCAGTGACAGCCGAGCCCAGGATTTGAACCCCGCACATACTGATCAGCGGTCGAGTACCATACCGACGTGGCCACTGGCTCTAGCTAACAAAAGGTCTTTTCTCTTCTCTCTCCGACGTTACACTTAAAATTTTAGGTTTACAGCAAGAAAATAGGCTTATGTATGATAATTTTAATGAATATTTTACTTTTTAGATGGCAACTTTGTAGGCGACTGCAAATTTAGACTTCCATAGTATACGCATTTTTTTGCAATATTTGATTATAAGTTTATTATGTGTAAATGTTAAGCTGCACTCATGGCACGGACAGTATACTTGTTGCATAATGAATGCGACATTTCATATCGCAACAACTATGGTACCTTTGTAATACAATGTTGTGACCATTTTGATAATGAACATATTCAACATCATGACTACTGCACTTCTGTGTATTTCTTGTATTGCGCTTCTTGATTTCAGTATAAATTTCTAGCAAATTATAAATGTTTATTTAAGAAATAAATAGAATATTTATTTCTTAAATAAATAAAAATTGATAGAACTGATATAGCAAATTTATTTATAAATTTTTTATATCCTTACTATCCATATTCAAGTCTTGTAGGATGATCTTTCAGTTTATTATGCCTAACTTTGGCCAAAGCTTTGGTGAAATCTGTGAAGCAAAGGATTATATCTTTATTCAATTCAGTTGCTCTTCCGCACAAAATTCTGAGAATGAAATATTTTTAGTACCAGAGTCCTCCATGAAACCCCATTGCACAGGAATTATTTCTGGACTAATTTTAGTTCTTAATCTCGTTAGCGAAATTATGAAAATGATTGTAATGCCAACACTCATTTGATTTATGATTTTGTGTAGTTTCTGAAATGTATGTATATATATATATATACATGTATGTACATATATATATATATATATATATATATATATATATATATATATATATATACACATGTATATATACATATATATATATATATACATGTATATATATATATATACATGTATATATCTCGAATATATATATATATATATATATATATATCATATATATAATATATACATATATATATATATATATATACATATATATAATATATATATTTATATACATAGATATATATATATATCTCTATATTATATATATAATACATGTATATATATATAATATATATATATATATATATTATACATATTATAATATATATACATATATTATAATATTATATAACATGTATATCTATATATATATATATATATATATATATGTATAAATGATATATATATTTTATATATATATATCACTATGTATGTATATATATATATATATATATATACATATATATATATATATATATATATATATATATATATATATATATATATATATACATGTATATATGGCAGAATATGAGGTAGGAATATGCATTTAGGACCTGCTGTTTTTAGACCACTATAGAGAAAGATACAGATTATACATACATTGAATTACACTGATTTCTGGGTTCTAGATTTGGGCAATATTCTGCCGGTATTTTCTTGCATATGCTGGTTGTTATGATATGTTAATTACAGCTGTATTTACACTACTGTAGGCTGTATGACTTAGTGTATTAACTGTGCTGTGTTTGGAGGAAAATAATGGATTAAATGTGTATGTACAAATGCTTCCTAATACTATTTGCTTCCTAATGTTATTTGTAGTGTAGTAGAGATTAGAGAATGACTGAGTTTATAAACTGCTGACATATAAATACCAGCAGTTATTCTGCTGAACATGCCTTTAGATTGGTTGGAACAACAAGTGTTGTTTACGGTCTAGATTGTAGAACTAATTTATTGTGTCAGCTCTGCTTCTATTTGTGCTTATAAGTTTAATTTTAAAATGATTCTAAATTTTGCTTTATTCATTTGATGGTTTAATAACGTGAAGATATTTAACAAATGCAGCTAGATATCTCATCAGGGTTATTTTCTAACTATGTAGTTAAGTATACTAATTAGACTATTAGTCTATAGGAACGCTAGGATTCTTGGGGACAAGCAATGCTTAGCTGTGCATTTCTGATTCTTTATTTTAATATCACTAAACAATAAACCTATTGTATGTGCACTGAAGTCTGAAATGTTTAAAGATAGGATAAATATCCTACATTGTAGAATTTAATTTAGATACATGCTGCACTGGCTCACAGTTGATAGCATATTATCTGTTATCTGATTGCTGGAGATTCTAATTGATGTTTGTCAGGCTGTATATTCTGCCTAAAATATACAAAACATTATCTAACTAGGTTTCTAGAACAATGTTACTCAACCTTTTTACATAATGTGTTTGGTAATTCTATCCTGCATACACTGAAGAGACCTCCATTCTAATTGTCAGATAGCAAGACCTTCTTGGTGCTTAAGCCTTAAAGCATTGAGTAAATTTGATCTAACTGCTTTCTTTTCATCATTGCCCAAATTCTAGTATTACTGTACAACTTTGCTGCTAAATCATCTCTGTCTATTTCCTTTCACAATGTGCAGTGCCAGGGTTTTAGATAATGAAATTATTAACATTTGAAAGCATTTCTTTACTCTCGTTATTGCTTCTAGAAAAATACTCCTAATGTCTTCAATCACATCGCACTTAATATTATACCATTGCCTTCGTTCGCTAATCTATAGGCGCTTTAATGATAGATTCCTTCTATCAATATTAAATATCAACGATTCCATTGATCAACTGTTCCCCAACATCCTGTGAGGATTGCACTGTTTTGTTTAACACTGTGCCATTGGTAGGTAAAAAACTAATTTATGGACCACACCACCAAAAAACCCCACATTTGGTCTGCTCTCTGGAGTCTGAACTTTCAATGTATTCTGTAAATTATATAACATTTAACTACCAGGGTTTTAGATAATGAAATTATTAACATTTGAAAGCATTTCTTTGGTCTTATGCAAGCAGATAGGATGCAATTATGCAAGCAGATAGGATGCTAAAAGAGCTTTTGATTAATTTCATTCAGTAGTTTAATATTTCCTCTCAGTTAAATTTTTTATGCAGTGCTTCTCACGGAGCACAAAGCAGGGTGTTGTGAAGCTTTCATGGTCTGTGGAGCATGGGTTGAGATCACCACATCTAGAAAACTATTGACTCTAGATACTTAGTAATGAACATGTGTTTTATGGATGTTATGCATGTTGTCTAGATAATAGTATTCTCTGTATTGGGTGGAAAAGTGTTTCAAAATTTAAAGATCTAATATGATCTTTAAATGATATTTAATTAATATGTTTAACGAAAAAATAGCAAACACCAGAGAATAATCTAACTTGGGTGTTTGTTATTTTTTCGTTACTCATGCGAATTCACCATGAACTATCTTCTAGCTTAACTAATTTAGCCCCGGTACAGTGGTCCCTTAATTGCATTAATTAATTCAGTACAAGACTTAATTGGTTAAGTCCTTTTTAAGATAAATTATCTATTATGTTTAATTAAATAGAAAAACTAGCACAGAAAATGTGCAATATTCTAATATCTGAATAAAAGTTTTATAGTTCTAAGTTATTAGCTTCATCTAAATATTGGAACTGCATGTTAAGCTTTCAAAATTAAATGTATTTTGTAAATAAAATCTTTAGAACTTATTCTTCTACGATTTATATGATTACATTTTATGGGATATTGTATTTATTTGTTATGTATTTGTGGGATATTGTACTTATTACATCGTATTTGTGGTGTTTTTGTGGACTGTACTTATTATGTGGTATTTTTGATGTTTTTGTGGAATATTGTATTTAGTTTGCAATATTTTAAATGTTTCGTTTGGGATAAATATTGTATTTACTATGTGTTATTTTTGTGGGCTATTGTATTTATTGTGGTGTTTTTGTGAGAAATCGTATTTATTAAGTGGTGTTTTGTGTGATATTGTATTATGTGGTGTTTTTGCGGGATATTGTATTATGTGGTGTTTTTGCGGGATATCATATATTTATTATGTGGTGTTCTTGTGGGATATTGTATTTATTATGTGGTGTCTTTGATGTAGCTTATGAGTGAAAAGATTGGCGGCGCTAAAGGAACTGAACTTGAAGATGATTTCATCGAAATGGAAAAGGTAAAATGCTGTATTTCTTAGCTACCTGCATCATGACATGCTGGCATTTTAATTGTAACTTATGATGCTGAATTTAATTTGTAGCAAAATAATCACTTGGCTATTTAACTTGCTGGACATGTTTTAGTAGCTAATATTTATAAACTATTGAGACATTCCAGCCATTAGTTTGAATATATATCAGAGCTTTTCCATTCTATACTATGCCATAAGCATACTATTGCCATTTTTTGATATAAGAAGATACTAGTGCCATTATTTGATATTGGAATACACTTTTGGAGCAATGATATCTAAATTTGGTATAAGAAATTTCCAAATGTTGCAATTATTCTATTTTATAATGGATATTGTTTCCTTGTAAATTTGTTGTTTATTCATTCCTAGGTTTATATTTCACGGATCATCACCAGGTGATTTATATTTCCTGAAATTTTTATCTCATAGTTTAACTTTCTCAAGCAAGAAGACGTTTCTCACTTTATTTAATGTAGATAACACATTAATTAAATGCCGGCAAAGCCAATGTCAGCGTCAGCTTCCCCACTCGAAAGCTATGTCAGTGACGGGAGAGCCCAGGATTAGAACCCCGCACACACCGATCCGCAAATAGCAAATTAGCAAATAAGCACAGGTCTGTGGCATACACGCACACATGCAAAGTGACAAGGCTAAGCCAAGTTTTTCCACCTGATTCCACAGCACAACAAGAGTACAGTCAGAGACGAAGAAGTTTTGACATTCATGTATACAGGTTTATATTATGCATTTGTTGAATTTCTCGATGCTAAGCCTCTCTATGACTTGAATTTTGAAAACCGTAATAACCAAATATAGCAGAACTAGTTCAAAGGTGTTTTCTGTTACATCATTCCTGCTTGTTTCCTTTGTGTTGCAGAAGACTGATACACTTTCGAAGCTTATTGACGACCTACTGGCTGGTGTACAAGAGTTGCTGCAGCCAAATCCAGGTGTGTGTTGAATGAAGTTCATTATTTTATTGAAAATTTTGACATTTAATAATAACATAGACATGCATACATGTATGTTGAAAGACTGGTGCTCTGAAAATAAGAAGTATGAAGCAGCTTAAAAATTGTCAAAATCTACTGAAGTGCTGTATAAATCTCTTATAAACATTAATATAGTATTTTTGATTGTAGAAATTTACTTGATTGACTGATTCCATGGGTGTTTATATTACTGACAAACAATTATTGTTCTTGATTTTTACATTTAAAGACAGCTTTTTTGAACTGGTTTTGTTTCATAGATAGAAATGTGTTTCATTAATCACATTTTGATTTTGGGTAGTACAAGCTTAATATAAGCCACCTTAGATCTCCTTGATAGTAACTGGATGGTTGACTCTTAAAGGCTCTTAACTGATGCCAAGTTTGGCATCAGTTTCAAGTCTTGAAACTTGTCTTTGATAAGTTGAGCACTATATTTGAACACTGTACCTACTGATCAGTTATCTAACACCTTAGGTACTGATGTGCTACTGGCTCAATCGGCCTAAATATTATAGATTGTTTGACATTGTCCTAATTGAGCTTAATTTATGATTTTGCCTTTTTTAGGATATTTAGTATTATGTTATTTAGTATTTTAATATAAAATATCTATATTAAGCTTTTGAAGATGTTGACTTAATGCTGTTTTACATTGTCCTACTTTGTTATCTGTTTTATTTCCTAGCATCTCGTGCTAAGATGGCATCAGTTAAAGCTTTCTCTAAGATTCGAGGTCAGACTAGCAATTCTCTCTATCCGCAAGTGGAAGGACAGCTTGGAGAATGTATGATCAAATATGGGAGAGAGTTGGGCGACAATTCGTTGTTCGGTATATTTCCAATTTTCTTTTTAGTTTTAAAATTAAAGTTGATTTGTACTGTGTATCAATTTCTTAAATTTAGTTTTTTTATAAATCTGGAATTATTCTCAAACGTGTAGGATTTGTATGTTATCTTTTCATTTAATTACCACCTTCTACTGGCAGTTTCTTAATGTCATTGAATTAAATATTAACATCATAGCAAGCTGAGTTTTAATAGCTGAGATAATTTCTACTGTGAAAGCCGTAGCTGCAATTATTAAGCATTTCTACAGTAATTAGACTGCCTGCATTCCAAGGTAACAATAAAGTGGATAGTGACAAGACTTATAGTGTCAAGTGATTGGTTTATTGATTGGGATGAGATCTGTTGAAGTCGAGATTTACAATACATTGAAGAAGATTTGTAAAGAGGTAAACAAAGTAAACACGCAATATAGTTAAATGATCAACTATGTTGATAACTATCACTTTTAATAACACATTTTTAAATTGTTAGGCAATTTAGACCATTTTTCATGTAACCAGTCCTGTGAATGTCCGAGATTTTACTCTCAGATCAGCGCGATTGGGATTCGAACTCACGAGAGTTCAATTTACCTGAGGATCTGTCAATTAAAACTTCATGACGTTACCCTTACGCTGTTAAGATATTCTAATTAATTCTATTAATTCTATTTAATGTCCTATTCCGCATCTGAGAGAGATACCAGTGGCGTAAGCAGATGATTTAAGGACTTTGTGATATCAGGAGATTGATTTATTGAGATTTTTGATTGATGTATATAAGACAAGTATTGCGATGTCAGATTTATGTCAGGTTTTATGTCAGGTTTATGTCAGGTTTTATTTTGCGATGTCAGGTTTGCGATGGCTTTATTGATTGAGATGATTGATTATTATTAAAATGACGTCCCTGACATCATCCCTGGATGAGGAAATGGACGTTAAACCTTTATTATTAGTATTATTATTATTATTAATGTTTAGGTCTATAGGACGAGCTTTATGATATCTTGTGATTGATTTATTGATTGAAATGCATTGAATGATGAATATAAAGCTTTATGATATCAGGAGATTGATTTACTGAGATGATTGATTGATGCATATATGACAAATATTTCTGATGTCAGATTGATTGATTTATTGATTTGATATGATTGATGGTACAGGGCAAAATTTATGATGTCAGGAGATTGGTTTATTGAGAAGATTGATTTATTTAGATGATTGATTGATGATAGGCTTTATGATGTCAGATTGATGGATTTATTGATTTGGTGTGATTGATTATACAGGACAAGCCCTGTTGGAGTGTGGGGAAAGCTATAAGCAGCTGGCAGACTTCAAGTATCAGTTAGAGGACAACGTGAAACAGGACTTTGTAGAACCTCTTCGTCATCTGCAGGATAAAGATATCAAAGAAGTCAATGTAAGCTGCTGCACTGCATCTGATGTAGTCAAATTATCATCTGAATCAATACCTAGATTGTATCTGATAAAAAAGGCTAATGTTAACGTCAGTTTCCTCACTCGAAAGCGATATCAGTAACGGGCGAGCCCAGGATTTGAACCCCACACATTCTGATCCGCGGTCGAATATCTTACCGACATCGCCACTGGCTCCTGCTAGTGACGATGTCAGTAACAACATCCACAAAAATCAGTTAATTAGAGTGTTACTGCTATCAGTGACGACATCGAGCGTTATTGAGCCCAATCCAAGCTAGCGAGCAAAAAGGAAAATGATTCAAAAACTGAAAATTTCAAAATCTAGAAAACCAATCCAAGATGTATGTGCTGTTGCTACATAATATTAGCTTATCTACGCATTTACAGTTATCGCATAAAATACTTTAAAAGCGAATATATGCAATTATCTTCCCTTAGCTTTTAATAGTTATGTACACCTGATTAAGCTTTAATAATTGTATGTTTTTCTTATAGCATCATCGTAAGAAGTTGAGTAGTCGAAGGCTTGATTATGACTATAAGAAGAAAAAGCAGCAGAAAGGTTTGTGGCAATTTTATGTGCTTCTTCAGTTGTATACTATATTATACCATTTCCGGGTATGGCTCTATTTGAAAAGTTTCCGATTTTGTCAAATGGTAAATTTGTAAATAATGTCGACATTGACATAATGTCGACATTGACATAATGTCGACAGCCGCTTAGCTATAATTCCTCTTCCATACGAACATGGTAGCTCATATTTAAGATTTTAGAGTATTCTCGATTGCTGCATGAATTTTGGCTATGTTCGTTAGGCTACTTGTGCCTTCAGTACTATTGATCGTTACTGTAGCTTTGAGCATTGAGCAAACATTGTATATTTTTAAAATATTATATAAAACGAAAGATTATTAGCCGTAAACCAATCTGATAATATAGCTAGCTCTCAAGTTAGAATATTGTCAGGAACCTGATTCTACAATTTTTAATCTGAGGTAAAATGAGGATCAGACATCGAATGATCCAGGATTCAAATTCCTATAAAACTGCCTCTAGTAATTTTTGGAATTTTTTACCTGTCCTCGATTTGACTGAATCTAGATATCTTACTTAACGATTGATAACTTCAACAACTGTATTAAATTAAATATTAATTTAATACGAAAAGAAATAAAATAATGCACGAATATTTAATAAAACGAAAATTGAAATGATTTCAAATAGCACTTGTAAGCGAATTACATATAACTTAAAATTATACTTTCTATCTAATTACAGTTCACTTTAAATATCGCAAAAGTAAGCACTTTATATTACATACGATTACTTTTGACATACAAATTACTAATACGCTCTCTAGTGTAAATTCCTACACTTTACTTTC
This sequence comes from Enchytraeus crypticus, assembly GCA_905160935.1. Lineage (NCBI taxonomy): Eukaryota > Metazoa > Annelida > Clitellata > Enchytraeida > Enchytraeidae > Enchytraeus > Enchytraeus crypticus. The sequence goes on along the minus strand of CAJHZI010000743.1, from coordinate 249,076 downwards.
CTCTCGACTACTTGCCTATTAGGATCTTTTCTAATATATTCCCTAGGTTGGAATATTTCAATGGAACTCTCTTCCAAGTTCGAGCTTCTACAAAATCACTCCCTTCTCATCGACTGTTCGATGGATTACAAATTAGTTCGAATAACCGAACCCTTCGAATTGCTCTCAATTTGTCTACTCTTGAGATCCTTAAAATCTCTTAAATCTCTTTTCAACTTGGCACGTTTTACGTCCGTGTTGTCACTCTTCCATCTTGTATCTCCCCCACTTCCTGTTTAGACATGCCCTCATTGGTCACTTGCCCTAGCTTAGCTACCGCCTAGGATCGCACTTTAATAAAACTCAATACTTTAAATCTTAACTTTACTTATCCAGCAGTATGATTAAATACTTTACTAGAAATACAATTACAAATACAAATACATACTAAATACATACTAATATATATCAAATCAATCTTTGATAAATATAATATTTAATATCATCACTCGTCAGTACGTAAAATATGAGACGATATCTTGCAAACCAATGACATGTCATGAAGTAAAGACAACAGTGTGTGAATAATACTTTCTTCTAGTGCACTGCCTAACGGCAGGACCATGGCATATAACTCTTCCAACCAATTCTATCCTCAGCCTTCCTTCTCATCTCTATATGAATTTGTTATCACTTCATCCAGCATCCCATGTCTCGATCTTCTTCGATGTCTTTTCCCTCGCATTCTTCCTTATTATTACATCCTTTAGCAAACTTTAGCAAACCATCCCCCCATATAATATGTCCTATCCAGCTTTTCTATCTATTTCTTATCGCATTTATTAACTGTCTATTAGTACAGACTCTTTCAAGAACTTCTTCATTTGTAATTTTGCCAGTCCAATTCGTGATTTCCACACTTCTCCAAAACCACATTTCCAATGCCTCTAGTTTCCTGATATCTTCTTTCTTTAATGTCCACAATAAAGCAATACTTTAAAGATCATCCGAGCAGATAGTAAAAATATATACATGAGATCTGCCAGTTAGCAGATACAATCTAAGAATAAAAGTAAAGAGTGGGAGAAATTATATGTATATAACTATAGTGATATTTTAGAGGAGTTTTTATGCTCTCCATAATTTAAATATGTATAATTTTATTGAGCCTTTGCTTTTTTTCTGTAGTTGAGCAGTTATGCTTTGTTGTTAGGAAGTAGTGCTGCAGCAGATGAAGAACTGAAACAAGCTGAGGAAAAGTTTGAAGAAAGCAAGGACGTTACTTCTGCGGCCATGCACAATCTTCTAGACAATGATGTAAGTTGTACACTGTACGTTGCCTTTAACACTACATTTTTTTGGGTAAAGATAGATCAATTTCTTAGGTGTTGTCTATTTGGTTTGGACTCTGGGTTAGATATTTTACTATTCGATTTGAACAGGGCCTTTAATTGACATTACGTATACATGTATAATTAGAACTGTTTCTTGGACAGTATTTATTGATTGAACAATATCTTACATATTGCTTATCGCAGTAAGGCAGTGTCATAGTACACTAACTATCCATCTTCTGTTGTTTGTAGCATAGTTTACTTGATCTTTTAATAAACAGAAAATAAATTGCAGTCACAATTTGTATATTTTTGTGTTCCATTTTTTTGTCTTTTTTCCGATTGCAATTATTCCACATTTATTACTGGCTAATAAAGGACAAAGTCTAATTAACGTCAGTTTCCTCCTGTACCGGAATCATACCAGTGATTGAGTCAGCACTAGATTCTGGAAATCTGCACCTACTGATCTGCAATCAGACAACTTACCAACATGCTGCTGTTGCCTAATTAGCATCAAATAGGCGTATAATGGCCGTCTCGTCAGAGAATGATTGAACCTTTGACTTACAAATTCAATTTTGTTATGAATCATTTTTTAAATATGGGCTTTCAGAACTAATCTGGTTGAGTTTGATGTGACATTGTTGTAATTGTTTTCATGGATAGATTAACTAAATGACTGATCTATGCTTGTAGATTAAAGAATTGACTAAGATTGATTAGCAGAATGATTGATTGACTGTATGATAGATAGATTGATTGTTCGATTAACTGATTAATTGATTGATTTGATTGATTGTTTGATCGATTGATTGGTACAGAGCCAGTATCGTTGTCGGTAAGATATTCGACCAGTATCTGCAGGGTTCAAATCCCGGGCTCGCCCGTTACTGACATCGCTTTCGAGTGAGGAAACTGACGTCAACATTAGCTTTACCAGCTTTATGAATGTATTTTTTATATTTAAAGGTAGAGCAGATTTCGCAGTTGGCAGCATTTCTGGAGGCAGAACTGAAGTACTATCAGCAGTCTGTGGATATACTTCAGTGTCTTCTGGAGTCTGTTAAACGAAAGTAAGTGAGGAGTCCATTCTGCTTCTGATATGTATCAGTGGCTTCTATATCCTCATAATATTAATTGATTGGTCATGCTTCGTACCTCCTTCTGTGTGGGCCCTCTTGTCGGAATTTATTTTCTGATAATTTTAGCAATTTTTAGTAAGCCTTTACTTGGTTCATTTAGGACCTTGCTTCTCATCAGCACATTTCTTTTGCAGATTGGTCTAGTTGAATTGATCTGTTGTGATGTGTGCTGTTGGGGACATCCCTGACATCAATCCTGGCTGAGGAAACGGACGTTAAACCTTTATTATTATTATTATTATTATTACTATTATTAGAGAGTGACCAAAATATCAGTTTGTAAATAAAATTTTAAATATTTCAACTATTTTACTGAATCTAGTAGTAGTTTTGCAGTAAAGAGGTATTTAAACATTTTTAAAAGCGCGTTGTTGATTTTTTTCTATTACAGAGTTTAGAACATTTAATAGGACGTAAACTGCAACTTCATGTATTTTCTGTATTTTAAAATTAACAACTAATGCACACACATAAGGGAAGAAGAAGTATTTTTTGCATCGGTAGTCAATTACGGATTAAATGGTACCTGAGCGTTAATGTTTTTCTAAGTTTTCTTAGCTCCTCCCACTGGATCTTAACTCCTCCCACATGATCTTAACTCCTCCACATGCTCTTAACTCCTCCCACAGGATCTTAACTCCTCCCACAGAATCTTAACTCCTCCCATATGATCTTAACTCCTCCCACAGGATCTTCACTCCTCCCACATGATCCTAACTCCTCCCACAGAATCTTAACTCCTCCCACTGGATCTTAACTCCTCCCACATGATCTTAACTCCTCCCACAGAATCTTAGCTCCTCTCACAGGATCTTAACTCCACTCACAGGATTCTAATCCCGCCCACATCTACTTGTATCTTACATGAGGTTGACTTTTGTAAAGATAACTAAAATTATCACTTTTGAATAGCTGACATACACTGATTCTTTTACTTAAAACACACTTCTACTTAATACTTTACCTTTATTTAATTTTTACTATTATATTATTTTATGGATAGAAGAAAGTCTATTCGTATCCCGATCCTGGTTAAACTGAGATTTAAGGGATGATGATAACATTATTTGTGGAAAATTTTATGGTATTGTATTTAATATTATTTTTCTTCGCTTGATGCACGCTTTCATGTTAAACGCCAAGCTTGTGTTTAGGAGTGAAGAAGCAGGAGCAAGACCTCGCTGTGAGCGTGTCAAGCGTGTTCCGTCTACCAACTCAACCGATCCTTCATCAGGATACACGTCCCAGCGTGACTCTACGGATCTTAAGACTTCCGGATCAGGATATCTGTCATCATCGACTCTGATTAGCAATCCTATCCCAGCTCCAGCAGGTCTGTAATAAGTCTTCCAGTGGCTGGAGAGAGTGGCCATGTCGCTATGATATCCGACTGCGGATCAGTATGTGCTGAGTTCAAATCCTGGGCTCTCCTGGAGTCACTGATATCGCTTTCGAGAGATGAAACTAACGTTAAAATCAGCTTTACACCTTTTTATTAAATTGTTTGAGTTTTGTTTGAGAATTTGTAGTGTTGATAGCAATTCCAATACGGAGCTCATTACGTTATATATGTATTGTTTTATCATATCTCTTGCATCAGTATTGTTGATGCAGTACAGACAACGTAAGTAAGTATGGGAACAGTTGACATACTCATTCTTCTCTCTCTCTCTGTCGCTTGATCACTTAATTAAGGATTGAGAGGTTAGGTTTAAAATACAGGTTCAATTAAAAGACATTTTTGCACATAGGTACATCTAGTAAATAAATAAAAAAATGAGTCCCAATTTGTGGGCCTTTAAAAGAACATCATCATCATCATCATCTTCCCTTAAATCCTAGTTTAACCAGGGTCGGGATACGAATAGACTTTCTCCAGTCCTCCCTGTCCCACACTATATCATCAGTCAATCCCCTATTTTTCATGTCCTTCTTAATTACCGCATCTCCAGTCAATTGTGGTCTACCTCTCTCTAGCTTAACATCCAGTTCTTCCCTCAAAACTCTCTTGACTACATCCTCATCTGCCTTTCTCACAATATGCCCATACCATCTCATCTTTAAAAGAACAAATAATAAAAAATATTCTCAATGACTTCCTCTTTAGGAACCCGAAAAACTGCAAGTAGGCTCCTATAAGAAATAGTCCTATTAAATTTATTACAAAATAAATTTAATTTTCTCGCAGGCAACGGGGGGGCGGGGGGTGGGCGCCCCACAGTGAAGGCTCTGTTTGACTTTGAGGCGGAGAACGAGGGGGAGCTGGGCTTCAAGGAGGGCGACATCATCAACCTCACCTCTCACATCGATGAGAATTGGCTCGAGGGGGAACTGAGGGGACAGACTGGCTTCTTCCCTATAACCTATGTAGAAATCCTCGTCGATTTGCCGCTTCTCTAGACAATATACGAGCGTATATTTAACAAATAATAATACAAGAAATAGCTTTTATTAAATCAATCAAAACTCTTCGAACTTCTATCAGCGTAGACGAATTATACAGGATTAGGCGGACGCTATCGAGCTTTTAATAATATAGAAAAGGCTTTTAAAGCTTAAAATAATCATACAAAAAAAGCTAACGTCAGTTTCCTCACTCAAAGCGATGTCAGTGACGGGCGAGCCCAGGATTTGAACCCCGCACATACTGATCCCCGGTCGAGTATCTACCGACGTCGTCACTGTCTTCAGCCAAAATAATAATAGTAATAGTAACCATTTATAATTAAAAGCAAATGACGAATTCGCCGTCGTCATCTTTGAAATTAATAGCACTAATAATATTATAATAGTGAGGCTTTAGTAATTAAATTTAAATAGTACCTCCCTCGTTTTTAGTTTGAATTGAAATCACAAATCAGGTTTGAAATAGGTTTCTAATTTTACTACTTCAAATTCGACGAATCACAACTAGGGTAGCTCATTGTGAGTTGTCTTCGTGTGATGTATTGACTATTTTCTTCAGATATCAACCTTACTAGCCTAAACGTGGATGTAGTTATTTGTTATAAATACTTTTTATTGGTATTATAAGTAGCTTTAATTTTACTATGCTTGTTTCGTTTTACTGTTATTTACTCGTTCTGTTTATTTGATCATGATCAAATGTATTTGTCTAGGACTAGTTACTTTTGTACTACAATATTATAATATTCTAATAATATTCTTTAGTCTTCTCAACAGTAATTAAAATACAAGTATGTAATTCGCGCTGTCTATTGACGCGGAATCTGTACTAGCCTTAAATGTACTATTAACATCTAATTTGCAGAAGTAGTTAATAATAGATACGGTCAACAGTCAGCTTGGTAAACTATTTCTTCAAATCATCGTTATAAAGTGCTTTGTAATTGACTACAGCATAAATTATCAAACTCGATTTCAGTTGTGTTGTCTATCTCTCTCTGTCTCTCTTAGTGCACTGCCTATCGGCAGGTCCTTGGCATATAGCTCCTCCACATATTTCTTTTCTCTGTCCTTCTCTTCATATCTCCATATGTAGTAGTTATTAAATCATCCAGCATCCCAGGTCTCAGTCTTCCTCTAACATTTTTTCCTTCCATTCTTCTCTCAATTTGTTTTGTAAGCTATCGATAATGTCTGCATTCAGCTTGTGCTGAATAACGCTCAACTGAAGAGTAGAAAAAGATGCTTTTAAACCTAAAATCAAAAGAATGAAATCCTGTCATATTTTGATTCATTACTGACATGTACAGTATGTATCAATTTGATACACAATTGATATACATGAAATATAATAGGATAATCATTTCCATGGAAAATTCTCAAATGGGGGTTTGGCTGGTGGTGTGGTGTAGGACAGAGAGGACTGGAGACAGCCTATTTGTATCCCGACCCTGGTTAAACTGGGATTCAGGGGAGGATGATGATGATGATGACAATAGGATAATCATTTACTATTCGGTTTTTGAGATGTTTACTGTTAATTTATTAGTCTTGTTGGTTTATATGTTAACAGTATTCTGTTCAATTCATGGAATTAACTGTGATCATATTATTAGCTTAGCTATTTTATGATAATATTTTAGCAATTCCTGGTCCGCTCGCTATTGATTTCTACGATTTTTATACAGTTGCGTTAATAGTAATTAAATATTATTATAATTGTCTAGTAGAATCAATCTGTTTTAACTGTTTGCTTCTAATTTACGGTATTATATATTTTGAAAGTGTTTTTGTCAAGCCTCTCTAGCTTTAAGCTTTGTACTGTACCTTGTACTATTTTACTTTATATATTTTGTTAATAAACTACTGCTTCTAGCTTGTTGACTATGTGATATTGATTTGAAAATGGTGCAAACAAATCGTAGCAAGTGATAATATAAATTCTGTTGTATATTCATCTAATTTTGATTGCTTGGCCTTTCACTTAACGCTATTAGAAGAACTATTTTGTAAACGATATTCTCTCCTCTTTTGTATCTTAATATCTTGCACATAAATCATGTCTAAGTGCTTATAGACGATACGTGCTGTCAAATGTTGTACAGTAATTATAACCTGCTTATTGCCTTGTTGTAATTATTAACGATGTTAAAGTCGTAACAGTTTATGTCTTTCCATTATGAAGTCCAACGCTGAGGTTTACTGTGATTTTAACTTTTTATTATCTGATTCTAATATTTTATTCTTTGCGAGTGAAAATGAGAGTTTCGCATCTTTTGATTACTATCAAGATTCTTAGCGATAAAACATTTAATTGTATGAAAAATTAAATTAAATTAAAATTAATTGTATCGAGTGTTCTTCTAAGAAATCCGTCTAAAGTGTTTGCGCTTGCGCTGTACATGTAGTTCATTTATGTGTTTTTGTTGGTTTTTGGATTACTAAGTCAAATTTTTTAATTCTGCGACTATAATCATGTTGTAAATTAATGATGCTTGATGTACTGAATAGATGTAACCGTTTGCATTCAATGAATGGCTCAATTTCTGCCATTTTTGCCTCAAATGCAGGAGGCCATCTCTTGGAATCTAAACTGATAATAAGCTTTTGATATAATTAAAGCTGATCCGTCTGTGTTTCGCTATTAAACATTAGCTTATTTTTTAAAGCATAGACCTACAAAGAAGTGTATCGTTTCTCAATTGTACAATCTTTGTAATTCATCGAGTATTTTCTCATTTCGTTTTTCACTTGTTTATTGAATTATTATTCGAAAACTGATATTGAGTAAAATCTTATATCTTGATATTGTGATCAGATTTCCATAAAATTGGTTGACAAATTTTCAGTTGTGAAATGGACCTCTTGATCCATTGCACTAATTCTAGTTAATTTTTTTCTCTGTATTTTTATAAAATTCTTCCTCACTGGTTTTCATTTTACGTTGCTTTGTTTTGTTTAATTTAATCAAGAAATGACCATTGCTGTGACAGTATCATAACCGTTGACCGGTCTTTGAGACTGCTTTGCATGTTCCTGGCACTTTAATACATGTTTCCGGTTGTAATTGTCAAAGAATTGATGTCAGCGATTTCTCGTTATCAAGTCAGTTCATTAATTAGTTTTGTTGCGTATAATTCTATCGCTGGTATCGTTGAAAATTAGCAAATTTAGATTTTCCTCAGCTGCTTTTGCGATTTAAATTTGTGGTTTTAAAAATGACAGATGTCATCGTTCATGCTCATTACTCTCGTGTAAATTTATAGTTCAGTTTAATCTAACATCGACACTGACGCTCAAATTTCTTCATCAGATGTAATTTTTGTTTTCAGCACTATTAGATTAAATTTGTAATCCGCATTTTATTAGTCTTTGCAAATGTGTTAACATTTTATATTAATTTAGCTTTCGTCGTAAGAAACTACTGATATTAAAGCTACTCTCATGTCAGTAGGTGCAGGGTTCAAATCTAGAGCTCCGAGCTATCCGTCACTGACATGCTATCGAGCAGGAAACTAACGTTAAACTTAGCGTTTTCTTCTGACAGCATGTGCAAGAAACTAGTTTTATATTGTGAACTAGCCACCCGGGCCCATAACACGGGCAATCGAACTTTATCTATCTTCTGTTAGTATATCTACTACACACCAAGCGAGTAATGCCGTGCAACGCAGTTGAAGAAAGTTACAGCTAAACAAGTATGATTATAGGAGAAAAGAATTTACCAAACCCAAAAAGTTTAAATGAAACATTGCAAACATTGTGAGATAAAAGAAGGAGGAATAACGGTTGTGATGAAAACCTGCATTTGGATTGAAAGACTTTGTGTTCCTTTCTTGAGTGACGTCTTGACATAGTGAGTAACAGACAAACTGAGGCAGAGAGAGAGAGAGAGATAAAAAATGCGTTCCTGGGCTTATGTTTATTAGGATTTAACTGTAAATATCATGATTAGTTAATTGATTCTCATGATCCTCTGTTAATTTTCAGAATCTTGCTCTTTCACCTTCTCGATCTGCCAAAAACCTTGGAGTCATATTTGATGAAAACCTTGACTTTAAATCCCAAATCTCTTTTGTTTGTCGCGCTTCTTTCTTTCAGATTCGTCAGATTAGGCAAATACGTCCCTTACTAGAAATTCAGCCACTATCCTTGCTAATTCTATAGTTCATTCAAAGCTCGACTACTGTAATTCATTATTACATGGGTTGCCTACTTCTTCTCTCAATCGTCTTAGGGACTTTTTGCAGCACGTCCAAAATTCTCTTGCGCGTTTGTAAGTCCTCTCGACTTCAATTTCGCTCTCTTTCTCTTCTACGCAGTCTTCACTGGCTCCCTGTTAATCAACGCATAAAATATAAAATAGCTCTATTAACTTTCAAAACACTGCGATTTGGCAAGCCTTCTTACTTATCTGAAATTCTTCTTCCATATCGCCCCTCACGTACACTTCGCTCCACCGATGCCAATCTCTCAATTCCAAATATTCTCACGTCATTGGGCAGACGTTCATTTTCTTACGCAGCACCCACAATCTGGAACGCTTTACCTGCTAATCTTCGCTCTTGTTTTTCTCTTTCAACATTCTCTGGCAAGCTTAAAACTTACCTTTTCCCACCGTAGACATAATCAATCTACCCTGACCATTTTTTTTGATCACCGGACTGGCTTTCGTTTAGGACCTTGCTTCTCCTCAGCACATTTCTTTCGCAGATTGGTCTGGATGAATTGATCTGTAGTGATATGTGCTGTTGGGGACGTCCCTGACATCATCCCTGGATGAGGAAACGGACGTTAAACCTTTATTTATTTATTTATTTATTTTTAGGATAGGACACATTCTAATGTGAGATAGTTTACTAAAAGTGGTTATATAAGGTAGAATGGAAAGAAAGAGAAACAGAGGCAGACCGAGATTAGGAATGTTAGATAATTTAAAGATCCACTCGCATGTGGACATGAAGAGGGAGAAAAAAAAACAGAGAAGACTGGAGGCGTAATATACCATGGACCTGCCAGTAAGCAGTGCACAAAGAGAGAGAGAGAAAGAGAGAGAGAGATAATTATTTTCCTGCCATATTTGCATTTTAGAAGCAATCATAAGCCCGCCATAATGTCAACCTGTCCATTGACTCAGTGTATTACCCTGCTAAGTCCGGCAACATTGCGTTTCTGCCTCTTCAACTACCTACCATTTCACACCCTACTACATCAGTTGCTTAGTCTCCTTCTTATTGCGCTAGCCCGCTACCTTTGATTATTGATCTGGATTTAGCGTCAAGATCAGAAGCCCAAAGGGCTTCTATTCAAGACGTCAGGTGTACCGTTGAGCCGTTTTACCCCTGAAACCCTTCCATCGTCTTGGTTGACCAAACAACTTAAGCAGCGGGATATTGTTTATTTAGTATTAACTTATTAACTTTACTGCTTTACTATTTCATTAGTCACGTGACCGAATTGTCCAGGTTATCCACGTGACAATCCACTGTATTCCATGTAAAGCATTCTCACAGAGGGCAGGAACGTTACGAGTTCTGTGATTTGTTTTGAAGCTCGGATGTAGCGAGATATTTGAAGCAGTTTTTAACGCATAATAGGACGGACTTTACGAGCGCTAACCCATTTAAGAAATAGGAAGAAGAGTTGGATGGGACACATTCTAAGGTGGAAAGGTCTACTTGTGGAGGTCATAGAAGGTAGAATGGTTGGAAAAAGAGGCAGGGGCAGGCCTAGATTAGGTATGTTAGATGATTTAAAGACCAACTCATACGTGGAAATTAAGAGGAAAGCGGAAACAGAGAAGAGTGGAGGCGTTATATACCCTGGACCTGCCAGTAGGCAGTGCACTAAGTGAGAGACCCCTTTAACGCTATACACGCACATATTTACATTAGCTGCTCATTAACATTAAATACACATTTAACTTCATTTACATTTAACTACGCTTTACACATTTAACTACACATTCATCATCATCCTCCCTTGATTCCCAGTTTAATTAGGGTCGGGATACAAATAGACGTCTCAAATCCTATCTGCCCTACACCACACCACCAGCCATTCCCCAATTTGAGACTTTTCCATTCGTTTAAATTTTTGTAGCAATTTCTGGAGCATAGGTGCGCACCAATCGAATGCCCTTTCTGACGTTGGTATGGATCTTAGTGTTTTAGTCGCCTTCTAAGACACGTGCAGTCACCGGTTGGTCAATTCTTCAAACAACCCAAACACAACAGGGGGAAAACATTTAACTAGACATTAAATATCCTAAATAGGTAGCAATAGTATTCACAAATTTTATTCCTCTGCACTGATAAATACGTGACTGTGTTTATATTCAGTTAGTTACGAAGGAGTTGTATTCTCATTGTTAGTAAGGTAACAGATGCCCTTCTCTAAGGCACTTGACCTAACGTGCCTGGTCATTGATAAATGTTTCGAGTGCTTGCATTACGAGTTGTTGCACTTGCGGTCAAACTGTAGCAGATCATAGTGGTGGTTAAAAGTATAGAAATTTCGATGTAATTTAAGTGTATATAATGTTTTTGCTTATTTTACATAAGTTACCGTTTAGGCGAAAACAAATATTTCTAATTCACGTTTCAGACTAAAGTTGAATTTGACGTCGATTTCGGAGCACATTTCGACTGGTGTTTGTTATGCTAGAGAGTTTAGTATTACGATGGTACTGGTTGGTGTTATCTATTTTAGATCAGCTCTTCCATTTAGCAAAGGTCGCACTGAGGAACGTACAACCGACTGATTTCATTCTACATAATTTGTTTCTAAATCTCTAGTTTTATAGTCTAAATACGGGGCTTAAAGGTTTGCATTGGAAAGTCATTTCACTTTAAAATAAAATTGTATTTTTTTAATTTCTTTCTGCGTACCGGTTTCATCCTCACTAAAGGTTTCTGTTTGACTTTATCGTAATCTTCCTGGAGCACTAAAGGGATGACATCGCTTCCAGAGAACAAAAACAAGAGTAGCAGCTGTAACTATAGAGATTGATATAATATTGGATATAAACATAGATTCTAATGTAATCTCAACATCGATGTTCCCGGGTCTGAACTCGCTTTTAGGGAAAGCGAAAGAATTTACACTCATCACGTCAGTTCTGGTGATTGTAGTAGACGGCAAAGCAAGGGACCATCATTTGAACTCCTTAAAGTTCATAATTTGCAAATTAAGTAAAATATACACTAAGATAAAGGTAAAGATTTGTTTATCTCTAACTGATGAACCGGGAATAAGACGGATTGCCATACTTTAATGCTCTATTATGGTTTACCCATTATGCCTGCGATAATTTTAAAATGCTGAATTTTTTAACTTACAACATTACTGAATATGAAGGCTGCAGTTTCCTCATTTCTTCCACTTGCGGTGGATTAACGTTATAAATAGGTATATTGTTTAATCGTGCACTTGGTCTATTTTTTCTCGTTAAGTGCCAGTAAGTGCTTTCTGCCATCCCGACATGATCATACCAATCATAGACGGATTGATAAAGCAAAACTACATCGTTATTGTTTCCAACCTGAGCGGTTCATATCGGAAAATACTGATGGGATCAACTTGAGTGATGAATGGAGTGCTCCTACCTGAGCGAGATAACAAAATGTGATCATCGATATGTTGGACCTGCCACTTAGCAGAAAGCAAGAGAGAGAGAGAGAGTAAGGGTGTATATGAGAGATACATAAATATTTCACTATTAATCGTCAAAAGCCAGTTGTTAATACTATGCTGATCTTACTCCACTTACGAGGTTGCACATTACCCGATTCCTTCTCTCTTAGTGCACTGCCTACTGGCAGGTTCATGGTACATAACGCCTCCACTCTTCTCTGTCTTCCGCCTTCCTCTTCATTTCCACATATGAGTGGGTCTTTAAATCATCTAACATACCTAATCTCGGCCTGCCTCTGCCTCTTTTTCCTTCCATTCTACCTTCTATGACCTTTTTTAATAGACCTTCCCCCCTTAGAATATGTCCTATCCATCTCTTCTTTCTATTTCTTAATACATTTATCAACTGTCTATTCCTTATATCGTAAATATAATACATGATGGTTATATAAAAAAGCTGAAAAAACGATGATAACGTCAGTTTCATATATCGAAAGCGATATCAGTACATTTACTCGATTCCTTATCTCGTAAATAAAAGACGGCTATAAATAACTTCATTATGTAAGTAAACTGTGAGAGTTGTACCGGAGAGGTTTATATCCTTGGTGTCTCAGTGATCAGGAAGGTTTGATACCGACTAGGCCACTTGCCGGAGCTATTACAATTTTGTACTACGGTTCATAGATACTCTACAAATTGACTTGTGTTGTTCGGTCGGACCCTATGCCATTGACCGTATTGGCTGGAGTCAGTGGCGATGTCAATAAGATGCCCGACCGCCGATCAGTATGTGTGGGTTCAAATCCTGGGCTCACCTGTCACTGATATCGCTTTCGATAGATGAAACTGACGTTATCATCGGTTTTTAAGGTTTTTTCATTGCCTGATTGCTGCATTATTTTCAGCAAATCGAAAATGGTGCGTAGTTGCTTTCATATTAAATCGGTTAATGCAATAAACTCAAACATGACTAGCACTCCAACTTGTCTGTGGATATTTTTCCTGTTGTGAGGTTCTTGTGTAAGACGTTAACTTCCCTGACACCATCCGTGGATGAGGAAAAGAGCGTTAAACCTCTGCTATTGTTATAATTTTGCTTTTAATTGAATTAAAACATTACTAAATCTCAATTCACACTACTCGATATTAGCTAACACTTCACTGCATTACCTAAAAAAGTCGCGATTTTATCTAGTTATATAGCATCGCGAAGTTTTGTTTTGCAAACTATAGCGCGCTTAGGTCCACTGAATTCATAAGCCAAGGAAGTGAAGGGAAAGTGTGAAGAAAGTGAATTTTTTGGCATACGCTGTCCCGCCAATCCACAATTAATTAGGTAATTTGAAGTAAAGCACAGAAGAAAAGTGTTAAATACCATATTGATTGTATTATCAATGCATAATTTTCACGTGTTATATAGAATTTATGTAGGATATAGTACAAGCTTAAGAACCTCAGGTAGTGAGTGACATTAATACATGTGTGTTTCATTTAACACTTGATCAAGCAATTGACTTAATTTACTTACTGACGACATTTATTGCTCGCAAATAAACATGAAAAGGTGCCAAAAAGTTGTTGTCAATGATTTTAACTGAAATTTTCGAAAATAATACAGCCAATCCAAGTTTAGCTTACTTCTCGTTCTGTAAATTTATGTAGAGTCTCACACTTCGGTACAGAAATAAAGCTAAGTAGCGAGTTATCAAGATAGTGGAAGTAAAATATTTCATATAATAAAAGATATTGAAATTTAACTATGGGGTAGGATGGAATAAATTTTTAATGTGATTCACTAAGTTGCAAATGGAGAAGTTCTTAAATTTTATACGGATAGACAGCTAATAGATGTGATAAGGTTTGAGAAGTCCTCAATGGAGAGTGATGAAAGGTAAGTGCTGTGTAGAGGGTTTCTAAAAGAGTTAGGCTAATAGAAAAATAAAAAATAGAACTCCAAACATTTTTGACGAGCTGCTACATTCACGTGTGCCTGGAAAGCTTCTCTTGTTGTGTCGGAGTCACTAGAGAATAGACTACCCGTCCACTGCACGATCCCTGAGTCGTATAAGCAGATATAATGATAAAATATATAAAAATATATTTAAAATGGATGAATTATAAGTCACTTGGGCGAGTAACAAAAAATCTTCAACATACCATTTGTCGTAGTATATAGTGTGAGGAGGGATGTAAATTGTAGGAAGACTTGGGTAGGCGTATTCCTTGCAACGTATTGCCTTCTCATACAGTGCTTTCTCCTCCCCCCCCCCCCCCCATATACTGACGTATATTGACTACGATCCCCTATAATCGTAGATTAGCATAAAAAAGGCTCGACCTATTTCGATATAATTAAAACTAAGAGTAGCATTGCCTTTTCTTTTCAAAGTGGGAGCCACACTCGTATGTAGCATGTCGAGACTCTGACGATGCTGTTCACGCGACCCGATTCTTAAAATTTACATTTGTCAATGAACTGTGAAACCACTTGAGAGTGTCTACTTTATTACTGTTAAATCTCAGGCAGTCGTTTATTCACTCCTTATAGAAACTGACAAGTAGATAAACAAAACAGTTTTCAGTGTAAGGAATAGATTTAATAATGTAAAGCATCTCGTTTTAAAAGGGACTGCTTAGGGACTTTATAAGCGTAAAAGTTACGTTGAATTAAATAATGTAGATGCAGTAAACATTCAGAAAGTATGTAACGTGGACTTAGCGTCCGGTGAATCAGTCGAAGCTGATGTCAATGACGTTTCGAGCGAGCCAAAGAGAGCAAGAGTTTGCATACAATCAGCAAATATATATATGTATATATATATATATATAATAATATATATATATATAAATATGTATATATAAATATATATATATATATAATTACGAAGCACTGTATGGCGTAGTCTATTAAAAATATTTTGTTATTAAAATATTTATTAATTTAAAATTCCTTACACTGATTTGTTGCTAAGTAGTATGTGGTAGTAACAATATATATATATATATATATATATATATATATATATTATATATACAGTATATATATACATGTATATATTACATGTACATGTATATACACGTATATATATATACATGTATATTCTTCATACCACAATACACGGGGAAAAATACAGCGTATTTTTCCCCGTGTTTTGTCCGGGTTGTTTGAAGAATTGACCAACCGGTGACTGCACGTGTCGGAGAAGGCGACTAGATCCGCACTAAGATCTATACCATCGTCAGAAAAGGCATTCAGTTGGTGAGCGTCTAGGCTGCAGAAATTGCAACAAAAATTTAAACGAATGGAAAAGTCTCAAATAGGCGATTTACTGATGATATGATGTAGGACAGCGATCTATTCGTATCCCGATCCTAATTAAATTGAGATTCAAGGGAAAACGATGATGATGAGTATATGGTATTAACATATACACAAATTTTGAGATTGTTAAAATAGGAATGCTTTAAATAAAAGCTTAGAATATTTAAAAATGTCTTTCCTATAGAGTAACAACTGGGAATACCCACTGGACCGAGGAAACAGGTAGGCATTAGATCCAAAATAACAGCTATATTGGTTCTTTACTGGATTCCACCTAAGCTAACGCTAATTCTATTATTCTAACCCTAAATCCATTTTAATTAAACTATAACCATAACCCTGGCCCTAACCCTAAATTATAAATCTAAACCTTTAAAAAATTAACAATTTGTTAACACAAGTAAAGAAACATTATGGCAGTTGTTTTGGATCTAATGTCCACCGAGGTAAGAGGCCACTATGGTGGCTTGAATGAGGTGGTAAAATTTACCACTATGATGGTGAATTTTAGATGAGACAGATATCATCAATCTACCGTTGAGTTTGCTTTTTTGACAGTTCAGAAGCAATTAACAAATTCACAATTTCAATTTAAAAAGATTTTGTTAAGGCCCTAGAGAGATTCTACCTACAAATTAATTGAAATGCAACTTCCAATTTATTGACTTTTCACATAGAAATATAATTTGCACTGATTTATTTGCTCAAACCTCTAACTATACTGTTCGTGCGGCTTAGATCTCGATATATGTAATATATTTTTAGAAAATTAATATTATTTTGAGAATATGTGATATTTGTTGAAGTGTAATGCGATAATTCTGAGATTTAGTAACAAGTAAATGCGTAGCACTTGCATTATATTTAGACTTATATTAGATAAATATAGTGAAAACTTTGATATTGACTTTGATATTTCACATGGATGTGAAACCTGGACCATAAGGACGGAAGATATCGGGAAACTAGAGACATTGGAAATGTGGATATGGAGAGGAATGGAAAGGATTAGCTGGATTCAAAACGTTACAAATAAGGAAGTTCTGGAGAGAGTTGGTACTGATAGACAGTTGAGAAATGTTTTAAGAAATGAAGAGTTGGATAGAGCATATTCTAAGGGGGAGAATCCACTAAAAGAGGTCATAGAAGGCAGAATGGAAGGAAATAGAGGCGAAGGCAGACCGAGATTGGGTATGTTAAATGATTTAAAGATCCATTCATATGTGGAAATGATGAGGAAAGCGAAAGCAGTGGAGGCGCTGTATACCATTGACCTGCCTGTAGGGAATTCCCTAAGAGATATTGAGAGAGATAAAGAGAGAGATTAGAGGTGTTATATACCATGGTCCTGCTAGTAGTCAGTGCACTGAGAGAGATATATTAGTCATTTCTGATGATTTGTGATTAAACTTAGCACTTTCACAACGCATTCGTACAAGTCACTGCTCTAAAAACTTCAATCGTTATTTAACTGCATAATGTTGTTCGTATTCGTCTAGTTACAGAAATGACACAACTCACGAGATTCTTTAATTAGTTGCTGTTTTTGCAGCATTAATTATTTCCACATTCCAATCAATGACTATTAGTAATCTTTACGTTTTGATCCAAATTGATCGCGCAATTTCAGCTGCACGAATCTAAGAATGTCCTTCCAATACCCTGTGGCTATTGTTCACATCTTTTAGCACTTCATTCAAGAACTAACCGAACCCAACACTGCTTAATTTCGTTTATGGTGCGCACGATCTACCGAGTGCGCTAAGCCCCTCAACTCTGATTGTTATCGGGTTGGCGAATGAAACTGAAGTATTAAAAAGCTGATAAAGTAAAGCCGATGTTAACGTCGGTTTTATCTCTTGGCATTGATGTCAGTGAGAGACGCGCCCTGGCTTTGAACCCCTCACATACTGATCCGCAGTCGGATATCGTACCGACATCGCCACTGGCTTCAGACGCTTATTATGATTTATAGACTTCGGGATTCATTACTTTCAGTTAATCAGCCTTAAATAAAATTTCACTCCGTTTCATCTTCATTCTAGGCATGCGTTTTAATTACATTCGCAGAACGTAACGAAATTAAGCTGAGCCAAAATAATTGGACTGTAAAAATGACTCATAACTATTACGAGTCGCTTATGTTACTGAGCTTAAAATTACAATTGCTACATTACTAGTGTTATGTTTTGTATCATCGTAATATGTTTTAGAGATAATAATAATTCGATTATTAAAATAATAAGTTAGTGATTTTTATGATTTTAAGATCATCTCAGCTATTACATGATGGGATTTCTAGATTACCTATTGTAAAATTAACGAATATAATTATAAGCAACTTACAAGATCTTCAGTGGATGCATTGGAATAAGTGAATTGTCTTCTATGGATATACAATGCTGCATTTAATATGCAGTACGCTAGTTGCAATCGTTGCCCTTAACTCATTAAAAATAAATGGTGATGCAAGGGGTCTTCAAGGCGGCATGTAAGTACTTTAATAGTTTGTTATAAAATATTACAACTAAAATAATATTGCATTTTAACTCATGAATCAGGAGGTTCATATGGGATGAAAGAGCTGCTGTAAATGCTTTAGCTATGTGATGGTTTTAATAATGCGTGAATGTTATGCGCCTACTGGACCGCCTTTCTTTCAAACAAATGAAAATTAGTGAATCTAAAATTAAGAATTTAAAATTTTAATATTGAATCTCTCTATAGTGTTCAGCCAAGTGATAGGTCCAAGGTACATATTCCTACTCACATACTGCTGTTCACGCTCCATTAAAAGCACTCCATGAATCAACGAGTTAATCTTTCACAAAGCCGAAGCCTTATCCACACCTTACTATTATTATATTTCGCTTAATCGTAGTATTTTTGAAAGATAACGGTCAATTGTATTAATTATTCAAGTGATAATCGAAAATGCCTACAGCTCGGGAATAATATGGATTCTGATTCAAGTTGAATTTCTATGATTACCAGCATATCCTCAACATGTACATTTAATTCTAAATATTTAGTAAGAGGACAGCTTAATTAATCAGTTGATGAAATGAAAAACAACAGCCTCAACTACGTAATAGGTCACATCATATTTGCAGATCAAATTTTCTGTCATTCGTTCACTATTGAAAATATAAATTATAGTACAGATGGTGGTTGGATGAATGTCTATGACATTATCATTTTATCCTTTGTGGTATGACAACAGACTTTAATCATAGCTTTATCTATTTTGTAGTTTCAAAGGAAAGTTTTTACAATTTTGATACTTCTTTGCTTCGTGCTGACTGCATGCAATCATAAATTGCAGCCACCATAAAACATTTTCTGCAACGGCGTTCTTATTTTAGTTTCACTTTCAGTTGGAATGGACTGATGCACTGAAAACGTTGCCTCATCAGTGACATTTTAAAAGGATGATTGCAACGTTAAGTATTCGTAGAGCCTTGATGATTTTAACAAATTCTTGGTCGATGGAAGTGTTCCTTACAATGGAAAAAGAGAGTGAGAGAGAGAGAGAAACAGAGAGAGAGAGAGAAACAGAGACGGAGACAGAGAGAGAGAGAAAGAGAGAGCTACATTATCCCTGCAATTTCTACACAAAATTAGAGGCATTGGGTTAGACTTTCCTGATTTCGTCTCCCAATGATGACTATGGATTTACATATATCGACTTTAGCGCTAGACTTACTAAATAAACCAGCCTGCCACTCCTCTTCGACTCAATGAATCAATCAATCACACGTCACCTCGACGATTTTAAGTTTGGCGTCAGTCTTATGTCAGCCGAACAACGTGTGCAACATCCGCTTCAACAACCACCAAGACTCCGATTTGTAAACAGTTCCAAGTTTAACGCCTTTATTTAAACAATTGACCTTCATAAGTGGCCCGCTGGCCTTGCTCTAGTTTTTATTGTCGGTTCTAATGCAAACTCCCGGTACAGTTTGACGTTTTCAGTTGAAGGGGGTTTCTAGTTTCTATATTGTAAGAAACTATTAACTCTGGTTACAGTTTTCAGATCGTCATCTTTCTAATTCACTCAGTCTCCTAATGGCAACCAAGTATTCTGATCGCTCGACTGTGGATGTGAAAGAATTTATTTAAATAAATAAAAGTTACTTTCAATTTGTTAATTAGGTTATTGAATTTCATTTTAAACTAAAAACATTATCGTATACGTGCATACAGTTAGTATACGTGCATAGAGTATAGCGATAGGATTAATACAATTCAAGTTTATTAAACCAGTCATGCAACAATTTCATTATCGACAAAAATAGATAGCCAAACGTTTTTCAAATTCTGGTTTCTACCGTAAACCTGGCTCTGATTGTAATATAATCACTGGACCTGCAACTTAAGCAGAGCACAAAGAGAGGTGGTTTTCTGACCAGCCGTTCTATCTTATCTTAGATAAAGCTGGTAAAAAAGCTAATGTTAACGTCAGTTTCCTCACTCCAAAGCGATGTCAGTGACGAGTGAGCCCAGGATTTGAAACCCGCACAAAAGGTTAAACCAAGGTGCTGCGCTCCCTTGTTGTTCCCGGGCCACTGGAGCTACAACCCTTCCGCAAATTGCACGTGTCGTAAGAGACGACTGAGCAAGGATGGAGTAAGGTAAAGGGAAACCCCCTGGGAACTCGTACTATTCTCAAGCTAAACGCTACATTTAGGTTTGGGTTGGACATAACCTTCCCTAAAAATATTAACTCATTAATCGATGGAGTGCTCTTATGGGGCGCGAAACTCTTTATGGAGCGTAAAAACTGAATATAACTACAACTAAGAAATTGGACCTGCCACTAGGCAGAACAAGAGAGAGAGAGAGAGAGGGTGAAGAAGTTTTGACCTCTTTTGTTGTAGACAATCGATACCTACTCTGTACCTGCTATTTACAAGTATTTCCAGCACGTTTCGTTGGTTAGAAGAGCCACTGATGCTACAATGCCGAGCTATTGTAGAGCTTTGACGATAAAATAAACATCTCTCAAGCTCTCAAGCACTCTGTGCAACTCTGCTAAAGTCTTCTCCGCCCACTCGAGCATTACAAGGAAGCTCTTCAATATTTCACACATACATTTACATTAGAAATGTTGTTAATAGCAAAAAATTTAGACGCCTACAATCCTACAATTCATGAGTAGAAAACAAGTGAGGCTCTATATTATCACTAAACACTTTCGATGATGTTACATGGAGTACAACACTTTTATATCAGGACCAAATTTAATTAAAATTGAAATGCATGTCTCTACCATTTGAGCAGGATTTTGATAGATCAAATATACCAAAATCAAATATATCAAATATGCTAAGGACGGCCGAAATCAGAGTTTCAACCCTTTACCTCCTAGAGGGATCATTTTTAATTATAATCAATACCTTTAGATTTATAAATATTTTAAATATAGAAGGTGTAAGAATAATTTTATCTTCATGCAATGCAATTTAGATGTTGAAATATTACGAAATGTTATCCTTTTTATTATTTAGGCCGAACGTTTGTACGCATAAAGAATTTGAAATAATCCTCGTGCCTACTCCGAGAATCGTCACCTACCAGAAGGCTGTGCCAGTGTGGACTAACAACTGCGAGCCGAGGCTCCAGAAATGGTGCTTCAAATACGAATACAGGTGATCTTCTTCTCTCTCTCTCCCTCTCCCTCTCTCTCTCTCTCTTTCTCTCTTTCTTTCTCTCTCTTTCTCTCTCTTTCTCTCTCTCATTATTTCTCCACTTTCTCTTTCTCTCTCTCTCTCTCTCTCTCTCTGTCAGCCTATCTTTCTTCAAGTGTATTAGATAATGTACTCAGATAATGTAGATTATACAATTATGCATATACTTAATTACGTAGAAATGAAATAGAAACATAGGATAGGAAATATCATAAAGGGGATGGGTTGCTGAAAGATATAATAGAAAAAAGAATGCAAGGGAAAAGAGTTAGAGGCAGACCGAGACATAATCATAGGATGCTTTAGGCAAAAAGAGTTATAGAGATGATAGTAATAGCTGATATATTAACAAATGAATCAATGTGGACACATTCCACCAAGATATTCCAACAGTTGATCTTATGTAAAACAAGTGTCATGAATTGCAAATTGTGTTTCCATTAAGAAAACTTCTGATCACTTCAATACTTTTGTTAACTGCTTCATTGGTTTTTGCTTTAAGACTCTTACAAAGGTACTTTTATATTTTAATTCTTTTCTAAACCATTTTTGATCGATCATATCATATTTTACATTTTATTATTTATCTATGTAATAGAGTAAAAGATAGTTGAAATATAATATCTCTAATTTAAATATATTTATGTACTCATCAAATATATTTTCACTAAACATTAAACTAGATCCAACTAAGCGACTAGTCTATATAGTAGTTAGTAATAGTTTTGGCCGAGATAGTTCTATAGTGCGTAAATTTTTATATACAAAGTACTTATGATAATATCATCTTTACTTGAAATAAAGATGATATTATATGAAATAAATTACTTCATCAAAACATGGCGGTAAACTTTACAGGAAACCAACAAATAGGCATCGCCTGTAGATACAACGTAGAGATCTGCAGTGAGGATAAACTTAACATAGCACTTAAATTCGAATTAAAGTGCTTACGGTTTAATAATTTACCACTTATGTATTTAAAACCAAACTTTCTAAATATAGTTGAAACATATACCGAGTCCGCCGGTGAATCGTGTATCTAAATTGCCTATTGATTGTTCACAATTATAAAATCCTAATAGTCAGAATTGTCTACTTATATTTTGTCATTTAGCTGTTTATAGATAATTATCTAAAATAATATTTCCCGTGTGGTGTCCGGGACACTAAAGAATAGACCAACTGTAATCTAAGTGTCATAAGTAAGAGGCGACAAAACCAATAAAAAACTGAGGATGGCAGCGAGAACCACCTCAGAAGCTATATTTTACCCAAGTTATAGGCTATATACAGTATGGATAAGGCATTGCCCTTTGTGAAGGGATTAACTTGTTGATCTATGAAGTGCTCTATACGGAGTATGAAAGCAGACTCTGGGTATGAATATTTACCTTGGACCTGCCACTTGGTGGAACACTATATATATATATGTATATACATAGGTACAAATATATATAACAAATATATATAGTTATATAATATATATATATATATATATATATATAATTTACTCAAAAAGTTGTTTCTGTGATAATCATATAATCTGCTATTCTCAATCTGCTGCTCGATGAGTTTGACAACAGACTGGGCATAGAATTATATACCTTGGATCTGCCATATGGCAGATCACTACAGAGAGAGAGAGAGAGAAAGAGAGAAAGAGAGAGAGAGAGAGATAGCCAAGCGAGAGAGATTAAAAGGAAATTTAGAGATGAAAAAGAGTAGAATAGGCTGGAAGAGTTATATGACTTGGGCCTGCTTTCAGGTAGTAAAATGAGAGAGAGAGCAAGTGAATAAGAGAGAGAGAGTAAGAGAGAGAGAGATAAATAGAGAGAATAAGAGAGAGCGAGAGAGAGAGAGAGCGAGATTAAGAGAACGAGAGTAAGGGAGAGTAAGGGAGCGATAGTAAGAGAGAGAGCGATAGAGCGATAGATAGATAGATAGAGAGTACGAGAGAGAGAGAGAGAGAGTAAGAGAGAGAGAGATAAATAGAGAGAGTAAGAGAGAGTAAGAGAGAGTAAGAGAGAGATAGAGAGAGACAGAGAGAGATGCATTCTAATCCCTGACGTTGCATTTCAGGACGTACTACTACACGACTATAGAGTACGAGGAGACACTGAGGGAGGTGGTGAGGTATCGATGTTGTGAGGGGTGGCAACAATTCAGAGAGGAAGGAGGGTGTCAGCCAGGTGTGCCCATTTATTTATTTATTTGTAAAAAACGCTAGAGCAAATATTTCAGTTTCAAATATGTCAGTTTCCTCACTCGAAAACGATGTCAGTGACTGGCGAGCCTAGGATTTGAACTGCGCACATATTGATCCGGGGTCGAATATCTTACCGACATTGCCACTGGGTCCAACCATTTTGAGATATTCATTTATTAAAATTTATAAATTAATAGTTATCTAATTAATTATTTATTTATTTAGTTTTTATTCAATTATAAATCGTAGATAAGATTTATGTTTGGATCTACTTCGAACCCAAAGTCATATATTTTTAACGTAACATAGCATGCAGCATGCTGGGTCAGAAAGCACAGGCTCGTTTAAGACAAATAAATAACTTTGTATACTTGATAAATATGTTGAATGTTCTTCAAACGTTATTTATTAGGAATTTTTGGACAGTTTTCTTTAGGCTACATTTGTTGCTGCAGAGATATGACATTTCAAAGTAATCTAATAGTTTTCACGTATATTCTTTTCTTAATTGTATGCTAAATACATTTTTATATAGCTACATATAGTTCTCTCTCTCTCTCTCTCTCTCTCTCTCTCTGATTCCCTCTTTATCACTCGATTGCAACGCCAATTGACGGGCTCAAGTCGCACATTCATGCGATCTCTCAATAGTGCCTTCTAACGTGCACATCCTCATTTCTTCATCGACCATCTCACCACTCTTTTCCCATCATGCTTATCCCATCACACTTATCCCATCATGCTTATCCCATCACACTAATCCCATCACGGTTATCACATGACACTTATCCCATCACACTTATCTAATCACACTTATCCCATCACACTTATCCCAACACACTTATCCCATCACACTTATCCCATCACACTTGTATCGTTGTGGAATCAGCAAAATACCTTTTAACGATCGACAAATATCTGGTATTATCTATACCAGAAGTCATTTTATTTCTTGTCATTTCCTCTGAGTTTGCTTTCTACCTTTTGACTATCCTTCTGACATAAATCGTAAAAAGTTTCAATCAGACTTTTAAAGTTTACGTTTATAGTCATCTTCTTCCATATAGTCTCAGTTTATCTAGTAGGGTCGGGATAAAATATAAAATGTGATTAATGAAGACAATTCATACTTGATTGTGTCGTTTTGAGGGTACAATTGATACATGATTGTGTCGTTTTGAGGGTACAATTGATACTTGAGTTTGTCTTTTTGAGGGTACAATTGATACTTGATTTTGTCGTTTTGAGGGTACAGTTGATACTTGATAGTGTCCTGTTGAGAGTGCAACTGATACTTGATTGTGAGTTATGAGGGTACAATTGTTACTTGATAGTGTCGCTATCAAGGAAGGCAACGGGAAACCACCTCAGAAGCCATACTTTTCCCAAGCTATAGGCTACATAAGGTACGGATAAGGCATAGACTTTGTGAAGGGATTAACTTGTTGATCTAAGGAGTGTTCCTATGGAGACAGAAAGCAGACTTTGAGAATGAATATGTACCTTGAACCTGCCACTTGGCGGTGTACTGAAGAGCGAGAGAGAATGTCGCTATGAGGGAACAGCTGTGGGACATGACGCGTTTTCTGGAAGGCTCTGACTCTTCCATGGTTCACCAGTTAGCTGCCTTGATTGTTCGACAATTAAGTGGGCACTCGTTTGAATTTTACAATAGAGCTGTGACAAAATATACAATCCTAAGCTTTCGACAGATGGCAGCATGCAGCTGATATACCAATAGTCACTATATACTCTGAAACACTACCATCACAAGTAAAAAACAAACAAACACAGCAATCATAATTTAATAAAGAAGGGCACGCTAAGGAACGCCAGCTTATTTTCTAATAATTGATAAATATTTTATCAATTTCGAAGGATAAATTAACAGTACTATATATAAATACAATATTTCGAGTATGTTATAAATTACGGAATCAGCCTCCTTAGTACCATTTTGAAACTGAACCTATTTTCCTCTCCGTCCCTTTCTTTTCCAAAATAGTAGGTTTAAGGTGCATATTCTTCTCACAGTTTTCTTTAAATGGTCTCTAAGGCGCACACCATCACCCAATAAGTTGATTCAGTTGTAAAAATTACCCATTTATAGGCTTTAGTGTAGATTTTGCTTAAGAGAGATTATGGCTTCTAAATTTCTTTACTAAGCTTTTGATTAGTTGTCTTTTACATCAGGCCTAGTTTTAGTATAAAAGTAATAATAAATAAATAACAATAAATAAAGGTTTAACGTCCGTTTCCTCATCCAGGGATGATGTCAGAGACGTCCCCCAACAGCACACATCACTACAGATCAATTCACCCAGACCAATCTGCGAAAGAAATGTGCTGAGGAGAAGTAAGGTCCTAAACGAAAGATAAAAAAATGATCAAAAAATGGTCAAGGTAGATTGATTATGACTATGGTGGGAAAAGGTAAGTTTTAAGCTTGCTAGAGAATGTTGAAAGAGAAGAACAAGAGCGAAGATTAGCAGGTAAAGAGTTCCAGATTGTGGGTGCTGCGTAAGAAAATGAACGTCTCGTCGGCTAAACTGCAAAACCTCGTAGGTAGGTTTTTTCATAAAATTATATTATTGCATCAAAATATCGGTTTTCACAGTCTACATCAACCTGCAAAAACTTGTATTCGAGAGTATTATTTATCGATCCCATTTTCATCAAGGAAGTTGAAGGCTCAAATACTCCTCAACTTAACTTTTGTTTGTTTTTTGCATTTCCTGAACAATTTGTAAAAACCTTCTTGAGAGGTTTTGCAGTTTGGCCGACGCGTCTGCCCAATGACGTGAGAATATTTGGAACTAAGAGAGGATTGGCATCGGTGGAGCGAAGAGCACATGAGGGACGATAGGGAAGAAAAATTTTAGCTAAGTAAGAAGGCTTGCCAAATCGCAGTGTTTTGAAAGTTAATAGAGCCATTTTATATTTTATGCGTTGATTAGCAGGGAGCCAATGAAGACTGCGAAGTAGAGAAAGAGAGCGAAATTGAAGTCGAGAGGACTTGCAAACAAAACGTGCAAGAGAATCTTGGACATGTTGCAAACGATTGAGAGAAGAAGTAGGCAACCCATGTAATAATGAATTACAGTAGTCGAGCTTTGAATGAACTATAGAATTAGCAAGGATAGTGGCTGAATTTCTAGTAAGGGATGGACGTATTTGCCTAATCTGACGAATCTGAAAGAAAGAAGTGCGACAAACAAAAGAGATTTGGGATTTAAAGTCAAGGTTTTCATCAAATATGACTCCAAGGTTTTTGGCAGATCGAGAAGGTGAAAGAGCAAGATTCTGAAAATTGACAGAGCTATAGGTAATTTTACTTCTTTGTAAAGGAGTGCAAATTAAAAGGTATTCAGTTTTGGAAGGATTAACAGCAAGACGGTTAGCACAAAACCAGGAATAAACCTTGTCTAGAATGGATGAGAGATGAGCCAGTTTTTGATCAGAATAATGATTAGACAAGGAAATATATAGTTGTGTGTCGTCTGCATAGAAATGAAAATTTATGGAGGACTGAGCAAGCAGGTAGCTAAAGAGGAGTGATATATAAAGAGAAGAGCAATGGACCTAACACTGAATCTTGAGGAACACCGCGTAGGAGGGGTAGTTCAGAAGAGAGATTTTGACCAATAACAACAGATTGTGTGCGACATGAGAGATATGATGTGAGAAGGGAAAAAGCAGAATCAGATATGCCAAAGCAAGATTTAAGCCTATTTATTAGGATGCCATGGTCAATTGTATCAAAGGCAGCAGAGAGATCTAGAAGAACCAAGGCAGAAACCTGTTTACTACTCATGGCCAAGCTAAGATCATTATGTATACGAAGAAGAGTGGTTTCAGTAGAATGGAGTTTTCTATAGGCAGATTTGATAATGAGAGAGAGAAGGGAAAGAATCAAGATGAGTGCATAAACGGGTATAAATTACCTTTTCAAGAAGTTTAGAGATGAAATTAAGATTGGAAATAGGACGGTAACTGGAAAGATCATCTTTTGGTAGAGAAGGCTTTTTTAGCAAAGGAGATACAACTGCTTGTTTGAAGGAGATATAACTGCTTGTTTGAAGGGTGTCGGGAAGATACCTTCTGAGAGTGAGAGGTTGATTAAGTAAGTAATAGGAGCAACTAAAACATCAATACAGGATTTCAGTAAGCGTGTAAGAATAACATCAAGGCAGCAAGATGAGTCGGTAGAGCGCAGTATAAAATTGCGTATTTCTTCCGGTTTAGCTGGTTCAAAACTAGAAAGTAGTGGTGGTTCAGGCATATTTACAGAAATGGAGTTGTCGGTGTCAATGGAGTTGGAGGGTATAGAGCTAAAGAGTTTGGCTATTTTGTCATCGAAAAAGTTGAGTAAAGAGGTAGCAAGAGAAGATGGTGAGGTGGTAGAAGGGAGTGACTTGGGAATGGTGCGATCAAGCGGAGAGGCAAGTGCTCCCCATAATTTCTTGGGACAATTTTGATTCTGCGAGATTAGATTTTGATAATACAAGCTTTTAGCAGAACTAATCATTTTATTTAATAATTTTCTTTGCTTGAGGTACTTGGACTTAATGTCTGGATTTCTTAGTTCAGGTGGATTTTTCAGATCCTTCCTGAACTTAGTTTCGAGTTTTGAACGTTCAGATTTTTGCTCAAGAATTTGTTCAGAAATGAATGGTTTCCTAGGGTTTGAGCGTCAATGAATGGTCTTAAGAGGGGCATGTTTGTCTGATATGGAAGAAAGTACGGAGCTAAATTAAGCTGAATATTCGGAAACAGTTGAAGATGGATTAAAATACAAAGTAGAGGACACAATATCAGCAGAAAAGGCATCAATGTTAATAGAAGAGAGTTTTCTATAAGTTTTAAGTGTTCTGGAAGGGTGTACATTAACAGTCACAGGCAATTTACAGAAAATCGCACTGTGATCTCATAGTGAAGGATCAGAAATTCCTTGATCAAGATATGACATGCTGTTTCGAGTGATAAGAAGTATGTGTTAGATTCATAGTGCAACATGGGTCCATTTACAACGCAGCCTAGTCACTATATAAAGAGTTATCTTTTTCTCAATTCTTTCTATATTACCATCGGAAAACATTAGAAAACAAAATGCCTGCAGCGGTGCTTGACCAATATTAGTCAGTACCAACACTACCCTGGAGTATCTAATCTTCTCTTCTAAATGGAAGTCTTCCTCGAGGCTTAAGTTCTGTACCAGATGATTGAAAAGTAAAATGTTCAATAGTAAGAGTTAATTACCTTGAAAATCTTGATTAAATTCAAAATTTAAATTACAAATAAATCTCAACAAAAAGAAATGGGTAAAACTTGTCTTCCACTTAAATAAAAATTCGTCTTTACTGATTTTTTTGACCGACATGCCCCCAAACTAAAAAATGTAACTGGATTTTGATTTTTGAAGTGAAAAGAAATTAATCTTACAAGCAAACAATAAAATCAATCAATTAATATTACTTGCAAACAGGCAACTGGCATCCTGAGTAGGTTCAGAAAAAATTAAGAATAGAACCTACTGTCAACGGCACGTGCTCGTACGAGGCGACTGATTGCAGATATGACACTGACAAGACTTGTAAGAGCGTGGTGAAGATTTTTGTGATTTAAACCAATTGGTCGCTCATACTACTGAGTTTCAGAGTTCCAGTAGCTACACCGAGTGTACTGCCAAACTACTTGACCTTCACTGTCCATTCAGCGCTACTGTGCCATTTAGCATAGAGCGGCGCTTTATATATAATTATCATTTAATATATATGCTCACTAAACATGTAAAGTTTATACATTTATACATGTATAGTTACTGATACATTATTTAAGATATATATTTACTGATTGATTGACTGACTGATTGATGAAACTAAAATTATGTGTTTTCTCTATCGCGTCTTTCATTGCTTCTACTGTATTTATTACACATATGAAATGAAAGTGTGCCCCCTATCTAACTACTGTTATATTAAGATACATTGGCGTCAGGCAGGCGCAACTCGAGTCAGTTCAGGTTATCCCTGCTATCACCGGCCGGCTGCTCGGCATTGTCCGGCAGGCAGCGATCGAGCGAGGCCAGGACCTGACGCCTGACTGTCTCCCGAAGACGCCCAAGGTAGAATTGTTGAAATAACTGTCCCTGGTTCCCTGGTCCACTAATGTAAACAAGACTCTTGTAATATCCAGCGCCTATCCTCCCACCTCTCGGCGTGCTTTACAAGTAACAAGTGGGATGGTACGCCTGATTCATAATGCCCCGCGGTGTTATGCTCCTTCATAGTTGTCATAGGCTGCATGATAACTTGGTTAGTTGGTTAATCTTGGTATAATTTAACGATAAGCTTAACAAAATATTTTATCCATATATACTGAATTTACGGACAAGGAAAATCTAGACAGGCTGTATTCCGGTTACTTGAAGACGAGATTCTAACTTTGGTGTTTATTTTTAAAAGGACGTAGATGATTGTGTGCTTTTAAGTTTAGATGAGGTTATATCGCTTCAGTTGATAGCACACCTGATTAAGATGAAGGCAACTTACGCAGTTTCGAATTCAAGCCAGTCATTATTATTGTGTACTGTAACAGCTTAATTTCTAAGCATAGCATTGTGTTTCTGTGTGTTTTCTAGCATGTGTGTAGATATGTGTGCGTGTATATATTTTTGAAATATGTATACTTACGAGTTCCCCGTGTTGTGTCCGGGTTGCTAGAAGAATAGACCAATCATGTAAATATGCACGTGTCGTAGAAGGCGACATAAAAACAAGACACAAACCATCGTCAAGCTCATCAATCGAATGCCCTATTCGGCTGCTGAGCTTCTAAACTCCAGAAATTACTGCAAAACTTTAAACGAATGGAAGGACCTGAAAAATAGGGGATTGACTGATGACATGGTGTGGGACAGAGGCGGTTGGAGAAGGTCTATTCATGATTTAATGGAATCTGATGATGATGATGATGATGATGATGACGATGATGATGTATACTTAATAGTCACTATGATTAGCTTTTATACATATATAATATATATATATACATATATATATATATAGAATATATATATACTGTATATATATATATATATATATAGAATACATATATATATATCAAAATGTTATGTGTTACATATATATATATATATATATATGTAACACATAACATTTTGATATATATATATATATATATATATATATATCTGTGTGTGTATATGTAATATCCTATCCATTGCAATGAGGAAGTTCAAACTTCATTGATTCTAAGAGACATTATACACCAACTTTATTTGTCAGTGAAATCTAAACATGCGTAAGGTCTGGTCAGTTACACGAGCTCTGGTCAATTATACGAGCTCTCTATGGTTAGTATCAGTGTCCGACTTTCCTTATCAGAGCGCTTGTTAGATATAATGACTAAATGCCTAGATCTGTATTTAACCAAAATTTTGTTAATATATCGATCGCATACCATGCATAGTACAATTAAGCTAATTACTAAGTTTACATACCTTGCAAAATATCTGCATATAACATAATAAATCCAACTACCTTTGAGTGATAATTTAATTTATTTTCTGGAACGTGTAGGCCTATAGGTCTACTATTATGTTGTATAAACTTGTAGACTGAGTTGCCCACTTGTCAGAGCAATTTTAGTTTATCTGATTAGTTAGAAATTACGACGCACGGAGGATCTACAGTATACTCTCAGATTGACGTAAGAAGTGTAGCAGCTCCGGCTAGAAACGTCTGCTCGAAATGGCTCCAGATTTCCTGTTTATCTTTTAAATCGCTAAAAGCTCTATTGGCAGTTTTAAATATAACACTGGCTACAAAAGCCTCTTTGTGCCTGACCGGAAGTGGCTCCAGAACGATTCAACTTTCCAGTAAAACTAAAACGCCGATAACCACCCGGCCGTTGAGTAATTTAACTTCAATATTTTTATTTATCAATTTTTACACTTTCAGTTCATCTGAAGCTTATGGATTATCATTTACTGATCTATATCTTTTCAACAATTTCGCATCCCAATGGATCCTAAGAATGTCATACAATATATATATATATGACTTTAAAATCGCGTTGATTCATGCTTATTTCGGTATTGTTGGAGACATTAGGAATTTGTACTTGAATTCAATCAGGAAACTTGGGACCAAAACAAAATCATAGGCATTTTAGACATGGTTGAGCATTTTAAATCCATTGTTTATTTAAATTGTTTGTAATTTTTCTAGTATTTTAATTTAGTATTTTTTTTCAATTGTATAGGCCTATCATAATTTAATTTGTTTTAAATAAACATTTTTCATGTCGAACTTAAAGACAGATGCCTTGAAGGTGTACGCAAGAAAAGGGTAATTACAACAACAAGCTGCTGCAAGCCATCTCTCGTACTTATTAATTTAGTATTTTTTCCAATTGTAGAGGCCTATCATAATTTAATTTGTTTTAAATTAACATTTTTCATGTCGAACTTAAAGACAGACGCCTTGAAGGTATACGCAAGAAAAGGGTAACTACAACAACAAGCTGCTGCAAGCCATCTCTCGTATTTATATGAAGAGATTAGAGATTAAAAGTAAAAAGATCCAATTCAGTGCAAGTGCGTTATAAAAAATGCAACAGAATGAGGCTTTGCTACATGTATATAAGCAGGCCTGACAGAATTGAGATAGAGTTTAACATGAAAGGTAGCAGTATTTGTGAAAATTGTGCAATACTTTGGATAAGAATAGCCTAGCTATATTTTGGAATTAAAACACAACGAGAGTCGACTGACTATTTCTGAATAATTAGATGTCAGGATTCAGGAACAAAAAGATATCAGTGCATGATCGAAGACAAAAAGTCTCACAGAAATATTAACAGCTCAACTAAACATTCACGTTAAAATATAGTCGCCATTGTTCATGTGCAGTAAAAAGTATCGAGAAACAGCAATATATTCAAGAATGTTTTCTGAAGCGATACCTCAGTCATATCAAAGCCGGAAAGGTCTTCGAGACGGCTTTTCAGGTTCAAACTTTCTTGCACAATTTTGTTTATCATATCTATAGCAACCCTGGAGCATATGGGCCACCGTATCTTCTACAGTATTTGCTTTGCATTGTTCGGATAATTGTATATCATCATTTTTCCGACTGTTCTAGATCCGTAACTGAACATGCCATCCACTCGACCAAATATTATGTTAACAAACGGTACATATGAAATTGTCGTTATCGTCCATACTAACCATCTGAGTGCTTCACTGCGCATGCACTCAGTCAATGCCGATGATTTAAGTGTGATTGTACATCTTAATCATCAGCTCCGTTTCTAAACATGGATTCTAAGTGCGTAGTCTAGACTACCAAACAGTTTTAAAATCAAATGTCTAGATTGCGAGCCAGTTTTTATAAGAAGCAACGGCGAACTTTAATTACTGAGTGATTGATGCCATTAACAAGACTATTTATAGAAGAACTGTCAACATTAGTGCAAATATAATATGATAGTACAAATAAATATAATAAATATATATAATAGTATGATAGTCATAATAGTATGATAAATATATTATAGTATGATAGTCATCAAAGGGTTGAAGCAGGAAAATTCGAAGTCCGTTCTCGCGAAATGTAAAATCTTCGGAAACAATAAGGCAATTCTTAGTCTATCCCGTCGAATTGCTCAAATATGATCAAAATGTTGATTT
This sequence comes from Enchytraeus crypticus, assembly GCA_905160935.1. Classification (NCBI taxonomy): domain Eukaryota; kingdom Metazoa; phylum Annelida; class Clitellata; order Enchytraeida; family Enchytraeidae; genus Enchytraeus; species Enchytraeus crypticus. The sequence continues at coordinate 215,641 of CAJHZI010000743.1, read as the reverse complement.
AGTATATGCGTAATAGCTAATTATCACACTTTATAATTGAGTTTAGTAACATTAAGTGTCATTTAAGATATTCTTACTATGTCGAGAAAAATTAATTTATAATTTTGATTGAATATCCTCCTGTTTACTTTACGCGTCTAAAAGAGCAAGCGTTGCATAGAACGTTCTGTTTTAATTAAGCAAATTATTGAAATGTTAAGAAGTTAGTTTTAAGATCAAACAAAATGGTTGCAGCAAAGTCTCACTTCGTATGACAAGAGATAGTGTGCTGCTAAAGTCAATCTGAATGTTATTCTAACCAGTGACCACTTGCTTATAAAGCAAGTTTTATATCAATTATGAAGCTAACCAGTATAATTATAGAATTATTGATTAACACTAAATGGTAGATGCTGTCGCAAAATCGGATAATAGATGATAGAGAAGTTGTTTGATTAGTAACTATCGAGTTCTTGACTGACACACACGGATCTCGGACACGAGCAAATCTTGAGACAAGTGGTTGAGGAAATACCAGACAGCGGAAATTCCGGCTTATAATCGCAACTTTACTGAGTTGCTTGCACACGATTGCGAGTCTTTTCGTTGCGATATATTAAGAGGTCGCTTAACACTCGAATGAAAATTTAAACAATAGGAGAGAGAAAAATAGTTAGTTTCAGCGTTCTTAGCTTATTAGTTATGGTACAAACAGTTTTAGAAAGTCAACTGGCTGTGTAGTAGATTAATGAAAATTAGACTTTTAACCGAATGAAAGGAAATTCTTTCACTATAGAAATTTTAGAAGAAAAAAATTAATATAAAAACTCAAGCAAATCTTTTTGTATAGTATAATTAGAGTTTAGATGTACACCTTCACGGGTTATCTATTTCCTATAGTTTCATCCATTTACTTTGCAAATTGCAACCGCGCTTGGCCCACGTTTGGTCCTTCACGTGAGTACATTATTTACAGATATTAAAGGTCTCAAAATTGCACTAGTTCATAGTTTCAGTTGAGTGTATCGAGATGAGATTGAATTTACAACAAATAGTAATATTAATAAAATTTATGATTAAATTGAACTATAATTTGAAGGTGATTTAAAGAACAACGTCTATGCTATTAATTTTATTTTTGTTATTAATTATCCTCTCTTTGTCATTGTGTATTGTAAATTTTTAAACCATTTTGTTCTATTTGTATTCTGGCCTCTGAAAAAAGAAAAGCTCAAATTATTACTCGACTTTAGAGTCGAGTAAGAGCAGTGCAGTAGGGAAAGAGAAATAGAGAAATAAGCTTTTGAAAGATAAGCAATAGGCTTTTGAAAGGTACCTCAGTAACCCAATCTCATCTAAGGTCACTTTAATAAGACTATTGGTAACGCATTGCAGTTGTCATTAAGTCCTATTGATTAATGGCTTATTCTCTCTCTTTCTCTCTCTCCCTCTCTCTCTCTCTCTCTCTCTCTCTCTCTCTCTCTTTCTCTGGATCAGGAGATTGAAAGGAGGTGTTATAAGAAAATCTAACTAGAAAATACTAACCTAGAATACAATGCTTACAATCGATTTATTGATCGATTGCATATTAATTCTATTTGGTCTCATATACTAAGTGCATCAGACCTCATTTGTCAGTTGCTAAGCTTCAAAAGCTTTCAATTAACAAAAGGTTTTAGCGATGACGCTAATGATGCTACTGCTACTTCCATGGAGGTATAACCGTCATTAGCCTTGATGTGCCTGTATGTCGTTGTTATGTCATATAGGACTATGCCAGAGAGGTTTCTGTATGAATGGGGGAGTCTGCACACCAGGTGAAGGTTTGCCTTTATGTGCGTGTCCACCAGGGTACCAAGGTCAACGCTGTCAGTATGGTATGATCTCACCGTTATCTAGTATTAATTATCTATAAAATTAACTAAGCAAAAGGCAACGGGAAAACACCCCAGAAGCCATACTTTTCCCAAGCTATAGGCTACATAAGGTATTAATAAGGCATAGACTTTGTGAAGGGATTACCTTATTGACCTAAGGAGTGCTCTTATAGAGCGAGAAAGCAGACTTTGAAAATGAATATATACATTGAACCTGCCACTTGGCAGTGCACTGAAGAGAAGAGAGAGATAATTAACTATACAAAATACTAATAATTATAATTAGGAAAATTATAACAAAATTTTCTAACCTCCGACTCAAATTTAACTGGGATTCAAGGGAGGACGAAGAAGAAGAAGATGATGATGAATGAAGTGCCAGTGAAGGATTTAGAACTTAGGGGGCCTGAAGCATGTGTGCAAGGGCGCCCCTGATAAGATATTTACCCTATTCCTAACCCCCACCCCTAACCCAAACCAATAACCTCTTATCGCCTGAATTATGTTTTACTAGATATAAAAAATCAACCATCCACAAGGAGACAAAATACAGTGATAAGATAATACTATTGAAATTTAACAAAAAGTGTTTCCATATGTTTCTCACAGGCCGTAAACAGGATTGTAGGCTATATATAATCAATACCTTAGTTTAATGTAGTAATTTGGTTACAACTTACAATGCCAAATTGTCCAATTCCCACCACTATTACTATTAGATATTCGACCGCGGATCAGTAGGTGCGGGTTCATATCCTGGGCTCGCCCGTCACTGACATCACTTTCGAGTAAGGAAACTGACGTTAACCTTAGCTTTACCAGCTTTTACTAGATAATCTTTAGTCAACCAATAAATTCCAAGTAGGTCTTCAATTCGATTACTGTTCTTTCTTTGACAAAGGCTATATAGTTAGCCAATTTACAATTTACGAAACAATTTTAATGAAGAATTAATGGCTTCAAAATCCTTTTTTAAAATTCACTGTATCAGAGTAGTGGTAACTCCTTGAAGAGGAAATAAATTTTTTTTAAGAAATCTCGGGGGCCCCGTTTGGCAGGAGGACCCTCAGCACGTGCTGATGAGTGCTTCGTGTTAAATCCGGCCCAGATAAATGCTGTAATGAAAAACTATAACTTATATAATTAATAAACGTAGCATTATTAACAAACAATATTCCAGGTTTTGCTATTGAATGTGCTATATTAGTGTGTTTTTGGTCTTGTTCATATACTGTATATACATGTATATATATATATATATATATATATATATATATATATATATATGTTGAGGAATTGTATGATAAGACTGGGAAACCAGTTCAAGAGGATTTCAAAATAGAAGAAGAAAATATCATAGAAGACGATAAAATGGGCCCTGATATAATGAAGGAGGAAATTTATTCTGCAATTAACAGTATGAAGAAGGGGAAAGCAGCCGGAATAGATGAAATCTTAGCAGAATTCTTGAAAATGTTGGAAGGAGAAACACTCAAAAAGTTAATGGAAGTATGTATGGAAGTGTACAGTACCAGTATTTGGCCAGACGACTTTACCAAGTCAATGATAATCCCAATCTCCAAAAATGCCAATGCTGTGGAGTGTTAGGATTACAGAACAATCAGTTTAATACCTCATGCATCGAAGATCTTATTAAAGATAATAAATAATCGCATTCAGTCGAAGGCAGAGATGATACTGAGCAAGACACAATTTGGTTTTAGGAAAGGATGCGGCACAAGAGAAGCAATAGGGGTAATGCAGGTACTTTACGAAAGAAGCTTAGAATATGGAAATGACGTTTTTGTATGCTTTGTAGACTTCGAGAAGGCCTTTGACAGGATTGATTGGATAACGATGATGAATATCTTTTAAAAAATAGTAATTGACTGGAGAGATATAAGACTAATTTTAAACTTGTACATGAATCAAAGAGCAGTAACCAAAATCCAACAAGAGTACTCAGAAGAAGGTGAAATAGGACGTGGAGTAAGACAAGGTTGTTGCATTTTCCCGCTGCTGTTTAACATTTACACCGAGGCAATGATTGAGGAAGCCATGGAAGTCATGGAAGAACGAAAAAAAAGTAGGAGGGAAATTGTTAAAAGATGAACGATTTGCAGATGACCAAGGAACAGTAGCGGGCAGCGAGATTGGACTGCAGAAGATAATGGATAGGTTGAATGATATATTGCATACTGAGATATGGCATGAAGATTAATATAAAATAGACGAAGGTTATGAGAGTGTCCAATAATAAAGGTGAATATAAAATAGACGAAGGTTATGAGAGTGTCCAATAATAAAGGTGAAGTTAATATCACAATAAATGGTACGAAATTGGAACAGGTAAGGAGTTTCAAATATTTGGGTCAAACTATAACCGATGACGGAAATATGCAGTAGGATTGCACAAGCAAAAGCGGCCTTTGGTAATGGAAAAGAACTATTAACAAAAAGTCTAAAGAAAGACAAATAAGATAAAGATAGTGAAAACTTTGGTTTGGACCACTCTATTGTATGGTTGTGAAACATGGACCTTAAGAAAGAAGATATTAGGAAACTGGAGGCATTGGAAATGTGTATTTGGAGAAAAATGTAGAGGATTAGCTGGACTCAAAAGGCTACAAACGAGGAAGTTCTGGAGAGAGTTGGCACAGATAGACAGTTGATAAATGTGCTAAGAAATAGGAAAAAGAGTTGGATAGGACACATTCTAAGGGGGGAAGGTCTATTAAAAGCGGTTATAGAAGGTAGAATGGAGGGGAAAATAGACAGGGGCAGGCCGAGATTAGGTATGTTAGATGATTTAAAGACCCACTCATATGTGGAAATGAAGAGGAAGGCGGAAGACAGAGAAGAATGGAGGCGTTATATACCATGGACTTGCTAATAGGCAGTGCACTAAGATATATTCACGTATATATATACATACATATATATATATATATATATATATATATATATATATATATACAGGGTGAGTAAAAAGAAATATTACACCTGCAAAAAGTTTGAATATCTCAGGCTATTGTTAATATTTTCCAATAAAACTTTTACCAATTACTAAAGGATTAATTTCTGACGGGGTGGCCAATTTTCATCTGTTGTGGTACATGGATTGGACAGCTTTGCAAGTTTCAGCTGAGCATAGAATTCATACATAATTCAATACATACAGTGTTCTATACATACACACAGTGTTCTATACACACAGTGTTCTATACACACAGTGTTCCATACACACAGTGTTCTATTCACACAGTGTTCTATACATACAGTGCTCTATACACACAGTGTTCTATAAACAGAGTGTCCTATACACACAGTGTTCTACACACACGGAGTTCTATACTGTACATACAGTGTTCTATACGCACAGTGTTCTACACATACACACAGTGTTCTATACACATAGTGTTCTAAATACACAGTGTTCTATACACACAGTGCTATACACGCATAGTGTTCTATACGCACAGTGTTCTAAACATACAGTGTTCTAAACATACAGTGTTCTACACATACAGTGTTCCACACAGACAGCTTTCAATACACACAGTGTTCTATACACACAGTGTTCTATACACATAATGTTCAATACACACTTTGTTCTATACTCCCAGCGTTCTATACATAGTGTTCTATACATACAGTGTTCTATACACACAGTGTTCTAGACACACAGTGTTCTCTACGCACAGTGTTACATACACACAGTGTTCTACACATACATACAGCGTTCTATACATACAGTGTTCCATACACACAGTGTTCTATACATACAGTTTTCTATACATACAGTGTTCTACACACACAGTGTTCTATACACACAGTGTTCTATACACACAGTGTACTATATATACAGTTTTCTGTACATACAGTGTTCTATACACACCGTGCCATATACACATAGTGTTCTATACACACAGTATTCTAAACTCACAGCTTTCAATACACACAATATTCTATACACACAGTGTTCTATACACATAATGTTCAATACACACATTATTCTATACGCCCAGTATTCTATACACAGTGTTCTATACACAGTGTTCTATACACAGTGTTCTATACACAGTGTTCTATACACAGTGTTCTATACACAAAGTGTTCAATATACACAGTGCTCTATACACACAGTGTTCTATACACACAGTTTTCCATACACACAGTGTTCTATACACACAGTGTTCTATACGCACAGTGTTCCATACATACAGTGTCCTATACTTACAGTGTTCTAAACACATAGTGTTCTATACTCCCAGTGTTCTATACACACAGTGTTCTATACACACAGTGTTCTATACATACAGTGTTCTATACGCACAGTGTTCTATACACACAGTGTTCTATACGCACAGTTTTACATATACACAGTGTTCTATACACACAGTGTTCTATACGCACAGTGTTACATATACAGTGTTCTATACATACAGTGTTCTATACATACACACTGTGTTCTATACATACTCACTATGCACACACACACACATACACACACACACACACATATATATATATATATATACATGTATATATATATATATACATGTAGATATATATAGTGCTTTTTACTTACACATTTTATAAGACATTCTGATAAAACCAATAGCTTTAAAATGAGTCTTTAGACATATCTCTTTGCACGATCATTCCATGTAAATACTGCTCACTGATAAATCTCTCAGATTATGAAAAATCTATCAGATTGTAATATTTAAGCTATTTAATATTCAATGTTTCATGGAGTAGATCATGCTAGGGCAACTCTATACTCTACAACACTTACGGTAAAACAAGCAATATACATGTACAATAAAATGCACATTGTAAAAATCACCAAAGTATCAAATAACTAGCATATTATAGTGGTATGAAAGCATTCTTATCTTTCATTCACTATTATTATTGGTGATTTTCCTGTCCTATATCTCGTTATCCTTTGACTAGTTTAATCCACTCTTATTTACCTTTCCTGTTCTATAGGTCTATCTAATTAATAACACTTAAACCTTGTGTCTCCCTTCACTGTAATATCAATTATATGTGTCTTAGGCACGTGTAGTTGTTGTGGATTCAAATCCTGTTCAGTGCGCATGCGTCGCGCTTCTTCTTGTAGAATACTATATAAACGGGTTTCCTACTTATTTCAGATCTCTTGGTAGCTCTAATACGATCTCTTTGCAGCTTCTTGTATCTCTTTGTATCTCTAGTCTTTCCTTCTTATTCTATTTCTAGTATGCTGAGTTCTTAGTTAGTTGCTGAGATAGAAGGGTAGTCATGTCTGTAGATAGCAACTGAGTTTTACTTAGTCTTTTCTATAGGGTTGTCTTCCGTGGACGGCAGCTTCTATCTGGGTAATGTGATCTAGTTATATTTCTAAGTATTAACTTTTAGAAGTTACATTTTATTAAATAAACGATACTGTAACAAGCCATTAATGATTTAGAGACAGTGTCATGTATGTATGTATGTGTGAATGTTGTTATATAATATGAAATGTTATTAAGGTCTCGAGTTCTTAAAGTATAGAAGTAACCTAACAGCCCTAACTTCCCGCCTCAGCAGGGACATCCAGCACTTAATTGTGTAAAGTTTAAGGCCTTTCGCGTCCGTTTCTGAGCTATTCTCCCAATACCGTTAGAATAGGAAACCATTTAATATCAGAAAACTATCATATTAATACCAACCAGGCGTACAGCATTTAAGTTAACTTAAATTATGTTTATTTACTAGTCATAACATTGTGAATAAGTAATAATTCCTTAATTTAAAGGTAAATTTCTGTTAGCAAACAACATTCCAACGTTCTCAGTAAAAGAAATGGCAATATTGCCTTTGACTACGTTGCAGGCAATAAACAGCAACTGAAACAAGAACCTGCGCTATACATCGCTTGAGTTATATTAAGCAAAAATGTAACTGAGCTTGAGAACTGTATTTCTTGTCCTTTGAAAATGTATCGATGCATGACGAAAGGGTATCTAGTAATTAACGAAATTCATTCTATAATTGCAAAAAGTAGACCCTGCTAGGCTGCAGAAAATGTAATCTATAGAAATGAATGTTGAGCGCAAATGCTTTTGACATACCATGGAGCACTTCAGTTACACAACAGAGTAACTTTACACTTGCCTTATCAGCAAAAGGTAGTTCGAGTCGATTTTACTATTACATTGGATTGTTTGGGACCAAATGGACAATAAAAGTAACATTTAAACAGAGTTTTTGTTTCGTTTTATTTACTTTATAGCTGCGAAGGTTTGATAACCATGTGAAATTCTATTAAAGGCACAGTCAATAAGTGTAAACAGTTAATCGTGACGTATGAAACAAGGAGAGGTTATTTGAACTTATTTCCGATAGTAAACATGATTTAAAAGAATTAAATTAAACAATTGAGCATTAAATAAAATATTGTGATTACATGTTTGCTTTTATAGATTAGAAGTTTTATGTGCTCAGCTTCTACTGCAAGAAAGCACATTGAACAGTTTTTAACTTTATTTATTGCATACTCAAATTGGTCAAATATTTTTCATATACATAATTATATCCACATAAGTACATATATTGATGTACATACCTGTAATATTCCTTATAATCTGACTAATATCAAATTAAATAATGCTTTGAAACATTTTAATAAAATTGAATAAAATGAATTGTTTGGTTAGCTTAGGAAAACTGTATTGTGACCAATCCCTAAATCTGCGAAATCGAATAGAAATGCATTCCATAAAATACCCGAAGCTGATTTATTAAAATACTTTAAGCTTAATTCTAAAAAATAAACAGCTTGCAGTTTATCTTTTTATTGCATGAGAAGAGTCTTCTAGCTTTGAACCAGTAAAAAAGTGTTGGGATTTTAGTATCGATATGAGTCTAAAAATCTCCAGTTTGCTCTGTTTAAAATTATATAACCCCTTTGACATGTAGGCCTACTGTACAAGCTAAGGAATGCAATTTACACTCAACAAGTTTGAATTGAATTGAATTGAATCATATTTATTTCACTTTAGGTTACATCATACGGAAGTAATACACGAGATAAAGTGAAAAAGGACACAAAGGCCACGAAAGCACTGACATGTGCCCTAAACGAATAGATCGAATTTTTAAATTAAAACGATGTAATTAGTAGACTATTCCAAATGTATAAATTATACACACTTAACATGCACAATAAAGTGTGCTTGTCTTAGATTTTAAGCTATTTCTGTGATTGAGAGGTTCTTCTGAGCTACAAGTTCTGTTTAGTTATGAGTTTTGTGAACTTGACCCGATTAACAAGTAGCAATTGAGCTCGAGTTAAAACTTAGGCGTTTTGATACAGTTATAGTCGGTAGCAATTTATTCTCCTAAATAGAGAGGAGGACAGACAAAAACACAGAGAATTAGAGAGAAAGAGAGAGAGAGAGAGAGAGAGAAAGAGAAAGCTAAAGGGACAAAGAGAAGAAAGAAGACAGAAATGAAATAAAAATGAATAAATGAAAAATGAAAGAAGGAATGAATGTCTGAATGAAAGAAATAGAAAATCAGAGACACAATATCATCTATTCAAATAGAATGACAAGGATCAGGTAACTCATGATGACTCATGATAACTCATGATGAATCATGATAACACATGATTACTCATAATAACTCATGATGACTCATGATAAGTGAGGATGACTCATAATAAAAGATACAAATGCGTATGCTAAAGACGTATGAATTTGCTAAGGAATTCTGCGAAAATCACTCTGAGACCAAATGGCCTTTGAAAATTGTTCAAAAATATCTTCCATATCAGATGTCCTGAGTTTTGAAACTCTTAGTCTATGGTGTGATTGCAAATGATGGGAAGGTAGACACTGTATTAGGACATTTCTGGAGCCCTATCAGTATTGGGTTTATTGCTGTAAAGAAATATTGACTTGTTTATGGACAAAAAGGTACAATAGTCGAAGGTCTCGATGAGAACAATCAGTGAACTCCTGACTATTACTAAACTATAATTAGTAGCACTAAATTATCACAGAACTTTGCTCATTTATAGTTATGAATAAATTAACAAAGATTATTCTAAACGACGATTATTACAAAGATTGTTACAATGTTTATCATTGTAAACTAACAAAGATTATCATTAAACTAACAAAGATTATCATTAAAATAACAAAGATTATCATTAAACTAACAAAGATTATCATTAAACTAACAAAGATTATCATTAAACTACAAACCAAATGTGCTTCCAGTTCGAAAAATAAACCAGTACAATCCATCTATTGAAATTTATTTGCTATTGGGATTGATTTGCTATTGGGATTGATTTGTATTTGTCTAGCAATTTTTAAGTTACGTCTGAGTAAAGTTAGTGCACGAGTACACTTCGTCTTTAACCATCCTCCTCCTCCTCTATCAGACAATTAAAATAGTTCCGGCAGTGGAAAGCCGTACAACAGCACTTCAAGTCAAACCACTTACGAGATGTTCAAGTCAGGGATCTCAAAATTGACCGAATGAATCACTTGCAGAAATTTCCGTTAAACTATTGATTAAATTTATATTGACAAAATATTTAAGAAATTAAGCGCTATTTGTTTAGAATCGATCAGAAGATTTTATATATTTTTCAGTTCTGATGGTCTCTAATATATGAGCACATTTGTACTTTATTTAAGTTCGTGTAAGGCTGGAGCCAGTGGCGATGTCGGTAAGATACTCCACCGCGGATCAGTTTGTGCGGGGTTCAAAATCCTTGGCTCTCCCGTCACTGAAATCGCTTTCGAATGAGGAAACTGAAGTTAACCGTAGCTTTTTATGCATATTATACTCGTGTACTTCGCATGTTTTCTACAAATATGGCTGAACGTAACCACTCATATCCAAGATCGCTCGACGTTTCGACCTTGTTTTTAACCTCCAATCCAGGGACTTACCTGACTGAAAAGAACTTTTTAATTTTCATTACATCTCGACACAGATGCTGTCTGCTCACTGAGCCGCTCACGATATTACAATAATAAAACGTTTAATCAGTAACTTAAATGCATGGCCATATATGGCCCTGCATATTGAGGAAGGCAACAGGAAATCACTTCAGAAGCCATACTTTTCCCAAGCGCTAGGCTACATAAGGTATGGATAAGACATGGACTTTGTAAAGGGATTAACTTGTTGATCTAAGGAGTGCTCTTATGGAGCGAGAAAAAAGAGTGAGTATGAATATGTACCTTGAACCTGCCACTTGGCAGTGCACTGAAGAAGAAGAAGGAATGGCCCTATTACGTGACCGATATTTGTGAATTGGATGCTTATATGTTGTTGTATAGATGTTAACGAATGTGCTGTTGATAACGGGGGTTGTGAGCACGAATGCTGCAACAATCCGGGATCTTTTAGCTGCCTCTGTCCACCTGGATTCTATCTCAGTGCTGATGGAAAGCATTGCCAGGGTAAGAGTAGGAGAGAAGTAGATTGTTTGAGAGTTTTCATAATATATCGATTCAGTTATAGTAAAAAATCTGACGTACTGCAAAATTCAAACACGTTTACATGTAAAAGAGCAAAATTGTAAATGGTTATAGAATGCAAACATGCATTTACAATACAATTATATATGTATAATTATGAAATTATCCAAGATAGCACAAATCGCATATTTTCTATATTTGTCCTATATTATTTCTATCTGATGGTCACAATTGGAAATTGTTTCCTAATATAATATTTTAATATTACACAACTCATAGCATTACGAAATTAAACGATAAAGAACATAAATGAATGTTAGAATTGACTTCCTTCAGTGCATGTCTACTTCGACTTTTGTTAATAAAACCGTTATTGTTGATCGGACTGGCCTGTAAGTTTAAAATGATATCACGGAGGACCAGGACATCAGAATTTCATTTTTGTGACGCTGCTGCTGTTGTTATTGCTTTTGTTGTTGTTGTTGTTGTGGCTATTGTAGTTGTTGCTATTGTTACAGTTGTTGCTGTTGGTGTTGTTGTTGTTGATGTTGGTATTAATGCTGTTTTGCTCATGCCATTGCTGCTGTTGTCGCTATTGTTGTTGCTAATGATGAAGTTGGTACAGTTGCTGCTGATACTGGATAATTTGTATTAATTACTGTTTTCTAAACAGATGTTGACGAATGTAAGGAGAATAATGGCGGATGTCACGTGACGTGTAACAACTTCAGGGGCGGATTCTTCTGCTCGTGTCCCAAGTCCATGAGACTCGACACCGACGAGAAAACCTGCATACGTATGAGCTCTCTCACAATAACAATAAATTATTAATTTACACATTTAGGTTTGAAATTGTGTACGAATTACAACTACAATTGACTTATATATTCAAGATGACCTTTTAATGCATATTTTATCACGTTTCCTTTTCCATTCTGCAGTCAATTGCACTATCACAACAACAACAGCATCAGCAGTAATAGGAAGTACGCTGTTGATATGTTCCCAACAATATCGAGCACTGTGAAATCTGTGCAGCACCTGTTGCAAATACGATAAACTAAAGGACGATTGGATATGACAAAATCACTCTGTGCTACTAATCGTGGCGGATCTTCAATGGAAATCTTCTGTCCAGTTTTAATTTAATTTTCCGAATGTTTCTTGGATGGAATAAGATATCTATGGATATTGATACATAATAATAAGTTATCTATAGATATTGATATATAATAATAAGTTATCTATAGATATTGATATATAATAATAAGATATCTATAGATATTGATATATAATAATAAGTTATCTATAGATATTGATATATAATAATAAGTTATCTATAGATATTGATATATAATAATAAGATATCTATAGATATTGATATATAATAATAAGATATCTATAGATATTGATATATAATAATAAGTTATCTATAGATATTGATATATAATAATAAGTTATCTATAGATATTGATATATAATAATAAGTTATCTATAGATATTGATATATAATAATAAGTTATCTATAGATATTGATATATAATAATAAGTTATCTATAGATATTGATATATAATAATAAGTTATCTATAGATATTGATATATAATAATAAGTTATCTATAGATATTGATATATAATAATAAGTTATCTATAGATATTGATAAATAATACATTTCTAATGAGATTTATTTCAAATCTCTTCCGATAGGTAAAAGACATTTTCAATTTTACGCCTATCCTGCAAATTTATTTATTCTGCGCTCTATTGTGCTATATGACGACAATGACAGATCCAAGGCAAAGTTCTCACGCAATCAAATATTGCTCCACAAATTGAGCATACATCCAACATTCCATCAAGTATTCTTCCACATTTTGGAGAATCATCTTTAAATGGAACATTCTGTTTTGTAAATGATTTTCAGTTAACTTTCTCAATATCCGCGTTAGAAGGCTATAAAACATTTTCAGTGTTTGTCTGGACATTCTTTAATTTTTTATCCCGAACGGGAAGCCTAAGTCCATACGTATAGAAATTAGAAATTATTATATAGAAAATTAGAAATTTTTGAAAGTTGATTGACATTTTAAATCGATTAGTTGATGGTAAAGGTGTTTAAAATATTTATTTTATTATTTTATTTGTTTATAGTTATGAATAAGTAACAAGAATGTTAAAAGATTTACGATTTGCTTTAAACCAGTCAGCCAAATATGGAAATTCATGATTACAGGATAAATTAACTATTAAATCCACACTTAGCTCAAGTCCATCTTTATCCTCTATTTGTTTCCTTACATATCCGACGTTGGGGCCTCCAAACCGATACACTTGGCTGATGACCACATTATTTGTAACACTTTGAATTTATTTATTTATTTTCATCTATTTCTTGTTTTCAAATTTCTCGATTACCTGACACAATGCGACAATGACTTATCACAGATATTAGAGCTTGAACTTTTGCAAAAACTTTTATACAGAGGATCATGGAGAAGGTTTGTAGATTGCTGCACAACTGCTCATGTAGTAGGACAGGTTTAAGTAGTCTTGCATTATTGTCATACGTAGTAGTCATGGCTAGTAGTCATACCAGTAGTCATACTAGTAGTCATACTAGTAGTGATGACTAGTAGTCATACTGGTAGTCATGCTAGTAGTCATACTAGTAGTGATGACTAGTAGTGATGACTAGTAGTCATACTAGTAGTCATATTAGTAGTCATACTAGTAGTGATGACTAGTAGTCAAGCGTAGTAGTCATGGCTACTAGTAATGCTAGTAGTCATGGCTACTAGTAATGCTAGTAGTCATACTAGTAGTCAATGCTAGTCATGCTAGTCATGCATACTGTAGTAATTCATGAATAACAGCATAGGAGTTATGCTGTTAAGCTAGGTAGTTCAACGGTAGTGTTTAGAATATGTCGTAGAGATTGTTACGATTAGATTTTAACATTAAGACGTCAGTGTTTTGAACAGTGATTATGATTATGACTTGTTTCTTTTATTTATTTATTGATTTTACTAGTAAAAATATACAGTACTCATACAATGCACAAGTACTAATATACATTTGAATAGACTAAATAGGGCTTGTAGTTGATGCCAGCTGGTAGGGAATTTTCGAATTAATTAGTACAGTCATTATTGCTTGTGTTGTATCCGAGTTTCTAAATAGACCAATCTTTGACTGCACGAGTCGTAAAGGGCGGCAATGCACAAGATCCAAACTAAAGTCAGAGAGGGCATTCGGTTGCTGAGTGCCTTGGCTCAAAAAGTGCTACAAAATTTTCTAAAACTAGTATTGTGTTTAAAAGTTCTAATTTTTACCTAAATCAAATTAGGTCAACCCACTGGCGATACAAAATCGAAAGAGACGCTTAATGTAAATGCTGCTAATAGCTATTGAGCAGCGTGGTTAGGTTTAAATATATACATTTCAGAGTCACAAACTGCTTTGTAAGAGCTTCATGAAGTCACTTTATTATTACTATTTTAATTTTTAAGTTTTAACTATTTTTAGTTATATTTTTATAAGGCTATTCTCCTCAATCCTCAACTTAAGGGAACTTATTCCTTCTTAATATACCGTAGAGCTTTTTAAAATGAATCCTGCATGGTAGATGAGTAGTAACTCAATTAGTGGAGTAGACTAGTATGTAGTTGTCATGTTCTGTCTATTATGCTGTAACACTTCGCATGCTGGTCCTTACAGCATAATGACTTTAGATCAAGATAATCTCTAGTACTGAAAATTGTAAGCCTACATACCCATATAGAAACTTGCCTGGTAGGTACTGTACGTGTTTATAAGGGAAGACTGACACAGATATCGCAGTGGAGAGAAATGTAAATAAATGGTAATTGATTCAGCGTAATGAATCGAAACGTTGATAAACTTTAGAATTTAACAGTTCTAATATCTCCACCAGATATGTTATATTGATTTTGATAGTTTGTTTCATCTTAATTAACTATACTGAAGCATATTCGTGTGTTGTCTTCGGGATTCTGAAGAATAGACCAACTTTTAACTTTACCTGTTGTAAGATTCGATTAAGGCAAGAACTGAGAAAGGCAACGGAAAATTACCTCAGAAGCCATAGTTTCCCAAGCTATTAGCTACATAAGATAAGTAGCGAATAGCTTGTAAGTATGGATAAGGCCTAGCCTTTGGAGAATTAATTAACTTGTTGATCTATTGCGTGCTAGTTGAAAGACGACTTAGTGAATTAATGTATACCTTGTACTTGTCACGTACAGAGCACGAGAGAGAGAGAGAGAGAGAGAGAGAGAGAGAGAGAGAGAGAGAGAGAGAGAGAGAGAGCGAGAACATGCTTTATTAACAAACTATATCTTATTGATTGATTGATTAATACAATTATACTACGAATTTATTAATATTTTAAGAGCAATTATGTCACCCGAAGTAAACCTTCATATACTATTCGAACCCCAGGTCTGAGTGGATTTCGTCACTGAAGCTTCAAAGGTGATCCAAATCAAATTATCAGCTAATAGATCTACAATTGTTTCAATTAGTTTACCATTTATTTGTCAAATTAAATTCTATTTTTAAACTAATAATAAAGCAGTATCATTGGACACTAATTTGATATTCTGTTACTAGCATATGTATATATATTCTGTGACATTTAGCATAGAGCGGCTTTTTATAAATATACTTACTATTATTATTTATTATTACAAATAGCCGTAAAAGCCAAAAATCAAGAGTCTCCAATCTCCAATCCTAAAGACTTAAAAGTATTTAGGATTGGAGAAGGTCTATTCGTATCCCTATCCTAGTTAACCTGGGATTTAAGGGAAGATGATGATGATGATGATTACTATTATTATTATTATTGTTATTATTATTATTATTATTATTATTATTATTATTAGCCGTGGAAGCCACAGGCTGTCAGAAGGACAATGGTGGTTGTGAGCAGATCTGCGCTGTGAATGACTCCGGGGTCACTCAGTGCAGGTGTGTTCCTGGCTTCAGCTTAGCAACTGACGGGAAATCTTGCCTGCGTATGTTATGCTATTTCTTTTTGTGTTCTTTATATTTGTTGTTGACTTCTTCACGACTAGTGTAGTATGGCTAGTGTCTAATACCAAATATTTCATGCTATTTCTTTTATTATTCTTTATATTTGTTGTTGACTTCTTTAGTTGGGAGTATGACTAGTATCTAATACGAAATGTTACGTTATTCTACTTAGTTAAATATATCGACGTATCTCAATTTATGTATATATATAAATTTATGTCTTTTTTAATCGAGTGCTTGGTATGCAGGGAAACAAGAAATAAGAGAATATGTAACTGTAGAGCTCTTTTAAAAACAAAGGTTGCGTGGATTCCAAAACAAGTAGGCTAATAGTTTAATGTACACTTCACTTCTTTTGTTCTGTTATGAAATACTATAACTTACCTCATCATCAATTCGCAATCGGTCTGTGATCTGTTTAGTGCAGTTATGAAGTTATCAGTTTGTAATAGATTTTCAGGCTGAAATGGAAAAGCCACAAAGCTAAGTGTAACTTCTATCAGTATCCACAGTAATTGTAGTAAAACTTTGGGTTTGATGCTCTTGCTTGCTTCAGATGTTGATCAGTGTCAAGTCAATAACGGGGGTTGTGATCATCGATGTGTAAACTATGGAAGTCATAGGGAGTGTCAGTGTTTTAGAGGATATCAGCTTGTCAATGAAACTAAGTGCGCTGGTAAGAGCCATAGTGTTATAAGTGTTGCAATGTATTTGTCCACAATAGAGAAAATGGGTTCAACAATGCTGATGATATTTATAAATATAAATATTAATTCTTTCAGAAATATCAAAATAAATAATAGTATGAATGAAAAATGTAAGAGAAATATATATTTTAATATAACTAATTGTTAAATGAAATATAGTAATAGACAATCACAAATAAATTCATATTTCATCTTGAGTTTTCTTAACTGAAACACCTGTACTTTTTAGCTAATAAAGTAATTTAAGCACAGAAATATTTTTGTTTCGGTATGTTCAATGTCTAATTGGCACAACTTTGAAAGAGAAAGTTTTCAATTACAACTTTTACCTACGTTAACTTCGGTTACAATTTAGTTAACTTACGGTTAACTTAACCCTTGTGACGGTAGCTCGAGTGTGTCCAGTCGTCTTGAAGAGATGTCTTGTGCTTCTGAACTTTGACATTAAACGCATTATTTAATTTGTTAGACATAGACGAATGCTCGGAAGTGATAAACGGAAGCAGTTTCTGCAGTCAGCGGTGTGTCAACAGTCTGGGATCATACAGATGTGACTGCATGGAGGGATATCAGCTGGGTGTAGATGCTTCATCATGCTACAGTAAGTATGGTGCACTCACATTTAGATAATATCAGCTTGGTGTAGATCCTTTGTCGTACTACAGTAAAAAAAGTAAAGTAAACACACATTACAGTGAAACGATCGACTATGTTGATATCTATCACTTTTAATACCACATGTTTAAACTGTTTGGCAATTTTAGTCCATTTTCCTTATAACCAGTCTAGTAAATGGCCGAGATTTTACTCTCAGGTCAGCGCGGCTGGGATTCGAACCCTCAAGAGTTCAATTCATCTCAGGATCCGTCATTTAAAACTTCACGACGTTACCCATACGCTACATAGACATTCTAATGTAACTGTGTACTCACATTTAGATAATATCAGCTGGGTGTAGATCCTTTGTCGCACTACAGTAACATGTAATCACATTTAGAGACGCCATAATTAAGTTAAGTATCGTTTATTTGTTCATCACAGCACAGATTATACAAACAATAGGATTTTGCATGTTGTTAGATAAACAAATAGCAATACAAAAATTACTGTAACACTTTCTCTGCTGAATTAAAGTTTAACTCTAGTTTGCTGAATTCTATTGGAGGGTGACACAATAATTTTCCCGATATTGTGCAATTGCTGAGTATTGGATTTGTTTAACAGATGTGACAAAATTCAAGAAATGTATAACATCCGAAAATGCATGAAATTTCAAACCGGTTAAAGATGATATTGAGAATTGCTAACACTAACCATTTAACAGTTGAAAAGTTCTTAAACTAAACAACAGGGGCAGGACTAAATTCCTGATATCGCATTCAGATAACAAACTGAAAGTAAAATCTTCATTGCATAAATATAAATATCTATTTTGGACACTAGCCTTGGAGCAATTCCTAACCGGTACTGGAGCAAAAAAGCTGTAAAACTGATGCTAATTTCAGTTTCGTTTCTCGAAAGCAACATCAGTGACTAACATATGGCGCAGATAATGATTCTAAGAGTCCAAAGCCAAGTTTAACGTCAGTTTCCCGCTCCATAGCGTGTCAGTGGCGGGGAGAGCACCTGTTTTGAAGCCTGCACCAATTGATCCGCTGTCGAACAGCATGCCAACAAGCCATCGTCTCAAACTATATATTTCGTGATACTTGGGATTGGAGATTAAAAAGATGGTAACTTACGATGCCCCTAACGACTGCAATTTTGCGTAAAAGTCATTAGGTGACCGCTGCCTATCTTCTAATAAGAAAGAAACACCTTGAAAATGATAATATTTTGCTTTTAAAACCAAACTGCTAGGATTGACAATGCAAAAACAGTATTTGTTTATCAACACACTGCGTCTGACTTTCACCTTTTAGCGTCTGTTTACTTATTTCCTATTGACTATATCGTTTAACCTTGACGATGAATCGTCGCACTTTTACGAGGAATTTTGCGTTGTTTAGGGCTGGAGATGGAAGTACTCGACGCCTGCGCTGAAGATAACGGCGGATGCTCGCACACTTGTCACAGTTCACCGGAGGGCGCCAAATGTTCCTGTTCTACCGGATATTCTCTAGCAGCAGATATGAAAACATGTCTAGGTTATCCTTGACATATTCTCGTAGTTCAGTGTTGTTAAATTAGTTTTTTTATTTAGATAAATCAACTCTCTAAACAAGTGTACTAGCTATATCGCTAGATTCGTTACCTATAATATACCCAGTTTTCTATATACACGTATATTATCCTATTACTATAATAATGCTATTTGATAATTACCTTATCTAACTAAATAATTATTAATTACCTTGCTTGTAAGTATTAGCTACTAATTAATTATTTACTAATTACCTTGTCTCTATCTTCCGTTGATTTCATATGTCATGCGTCGTCACTTTATGAGTTCCATTCACAACAAATCTTCTCTGGGAATCTGTTCTATTTAGCTCCACTTATAATAATTATTCTGGACATAGGTTATTCATCAGTTGCCCTTTTTATATACTTATCAGTAATTTACATCTGTGTTACATTTAATGAATAAGAAAGCTTCAAGCATTCCTTTATAATTACTATTTTTATTGCTGAACAAATTCAGTTCAATTTATTTAAGTTCGAACTGAGACGAGACAAAAATCTTATCGTGATCTCTTTGTTAATAATTGTACGTAAGCACGGTATTGACACGTAGATTCGAAGTTTGATTTCGGTTATGATGAAACATAAGTTCGTATAATTTCTTTCTACAAAAATATGACTTAGTAGTAAACTTCGAAGGGTAAATTAGAATCTAATAACGTCATTTAATCATCGCTTTTTAGTCATCATCGATCAATTTATTACTGGTGTAGATATAGACGAATGCAGAGACGACGATAGACGGGGGGAGGGCGCGTGTTGTCAGCAGAGTTGTGTGAACACTGTCAGTAGCTACAGGTGCTCCTGTTTCCTGGGCTTCTCATTGGACCAGGACCAGTGCCACTGCTCAGGTGTACCTCAGTGTACAGATTTAGTTCAATCTCTCTCTCTCTCTCTCTCTCTCTCTCTTAGTGCACTGCCTACTGGCAGGTCCATGATTTATAATCATGGACCTGCTTCCGTCCTTCTCTTCATGTCCACATACGAGTGGATCTTTAGCTCAATATAAGACAAAATTAAGGTGTCGACGAAGGCAACGGGAAACCACCTCATAAGCCAAGCTGTAAGTTGCATTAAGGTGTGGATTAGGAATGGCCATTTAACGGGATTAACTCGCTAATCGACGGTGTGCTCTTTATGGAGCTTGAAAAGCAGCATGTGAGTAGGAATATGTACCTTGGACCTGCCGCTTGGCTGAAAACTAGAGAGAGCAAGAGAAGACAATATTACAATGCTGAACATTCAATGTCTTCCAGTAATTTAACAAGTGTTTGTGGTTGTAGTGCTGGCTAATATTCTTTGACCAATTCTCAGTTTATTTATTTGGTTTTATTTCTTTATTGTTTAATTTTAAATTTTAAATATTGTATTTCTTTTGCCGGACTGTTTATAATCGATGTATTCGATGTGATGATATAATTGTTTTAAGTTTTTTTCCTATCTAATGTTGAGTTTGAAGCTAATGTTTACAAATATAGCAATATGCTAATGAAAGGAAGCATTATTCATTTTAACTATAACATTTAATTTATTTTAGATGTAAACGAATGTGAAGAAGATAATGGAGGATGTGAACAGCAATGTGTTAACACTGTTGGGTCCTTTCATTGTCAGTGCAATGCCAGTTTTGAACTCACCAAGGACGGCAAAAAGTGCTTGCCAAGTAAAGCAACGCTTCTTTATATAAAATGAAAATAATACAATTTCTATTTAGAAATATGCATAGTTTATAACTTGAACTTAAAATTGGTTTTATATTAATTTATTATTGCAATAATGTCTTAATTTAAGAAATTATAATTTGAAATAATTTTAACTTTAATAATTTTAATCGTTATGTCCACTAATACAAGAACGAATAAATATTCATTGAATTACTTCAATCTAAATATGCAAACGCTTCATAATAATTATAGTTCATTTGCATGAAGCTATATTTAAATATCGCCTAGATCATTGTGGAACTTCGATGATACTCTGGGTCTGCTTGCTAGTAAAATGTACGATCAATTCCAAATTCGATTTTCCAAGAATTACTGAAAGTTTATTCATTTTCAGTTTTTGTGTTCAGTTGACCCAGTGCTCGGAGACGGAACTTCATTTGCTTCACTGGACTCCACGTGGAAACATTTTCCACCAGGATTAAGTAAAGAGGAGTACATGGAGAGAATGAGGAGGTATGGAGAGCCGCAGGTACGCTTCCAGACGTCCAGACGTCCTTCAATGTTTCCATATCCTCGAGACAGACCGGATGACGACAGTCTACATGATCATCGGGATCAACTGATGGATTCAGGATCAATTACCCGTCAGTTAAATCGATTTATGTATTCCGAATGCAGATTTACTATTTATGTGTATTTATGTATATTTATGCATTTAATATTTATGTGTATTTATGTGTATTGTAAGTATGCATGTATATAATTTAATAATATGTATGTATGTATAATTTAGGATTTAGAATTTTATTTAAATTTAATAAGATTTTAATGTAATTTAGGATTTTATGTATTTATAATTTATGAAATGTAAAATGTATAATTTAGTAATATGTATGTATTTTTTGTATTTACTATTTAAGTGTATTTATGTGTATTTACTATTTATTTAGATTTACTATTTACTATTTATTTACTATTTATGATAAGATTTTTGATATCATGCATCATACTGTATCAAAATTAGACTTCTACGCTAAAAGTTAATTGTTATTCAGGTGGTCATCAAAATATCCAAGGGGTGTTGAATTTGTATTAAAGAATATCATTGATAGCGTATGCCATATCGAGCAGTAGATATCGACAGAAAATATAATCAAAACTAATCGTTCATTTTTATTCTTTTATTTTTCCAGTAGCATTTTAAAGTTGAAGATACTCTAAATTAGGTTTGTAGATTTGATTAACGGTTTGTAAGGTCAGTCAAATTCTATCCTTATTTTAGTCGGAAAAGACGAAATGTGAATATAAATATAGGTAAATCAATCACTAAAGTTTTGTGGCATCATTTTCCTCATGTTCCTTTGGAAAGTTATTTCGCACCTCCGTTTGCATTTCGTAAGGTTTTGCGTAGACTTCGACAGACATATGTTCCTCTTCATCCTCCTCGATATTGCACTCGTAGATGATGATGATTACTAACCCGATGGCTAGAGTAGACAGTCCAGCACTTAGACCTATGATCACATTCTTCTCGTAGACTTCCCACAAATCTCCAAAGTAAGGTCCTTTATAATTCAAAGCCTTCTTTGTAATTAACGTCTCGTCGACTGAATTATTCCATTTCCACACGCAATGATAAAATCCGAAGTGTCTTTCCTGTACAAAGTTGATGTGCAATAGACCTTCAGGATTCACCTCCCAGGACGCCCATCCGTAAAGGACTCGAAATTCTTTTCGGGAGTTTGGATAAAGGATGGTTAGATCCGGAAGAACCCAATGTTGAACCATCCTCGAGATGTTATTGGTGTTGATGTGAAGATCGTCAGAGCAGTCTATCGTAACGTTGTCCTCGTATTTAGCTCTCACGTTGTAGGCATCATCATCGTAGGGCGCGTCCATCCACCAGCCTGCCTGAACCAGCTGATTGCCGAAGATGACGATGTTTATCAGTATAGCTATCAGTAGCATCGACATTAGGACGCTGTTTCCTATACTCTACCTCATATATAGACTGCGCTCGATGTTGTCATTGAAAATTGACACAGTGATCTATGTATTATAATCGTGATTGTTTTAAAATGCTGAAAAGATCAATCTTTCAAATAGTTTAGAATAAAATTTCATTATTATATTAAATTTATAGAATTTCTGAGTTAAGTCAATTAAGATTATTATATTATATTGGAATTTTGTAGCTTCTTATTCAACCGTATTTGAAATATAGATCCCAATTGCGCATCATACATTTGATCAATCCTCATGATAATACTATTCAGATTTAGTATCAATGCTTCATTAATTCAGCAGCTGCGTCAGCTGCCTCTTCAATGCTACGCTAAACACAACTTCAGCAATACAACAGAAATTTTACTCTTCTTTTGTTTCTAACTTCAATATGAAAATATGACGTGGAAAAATTGTTCATATTCGATAAAGAATACATATTGTATAAAGCCTCCTTATTTTATTAAATGTGTTTAGTTGCTTTTATTAAGGGTCTCCTCTGGTATTATAGGCTAATATTGAGGAACGTTTAACGTTTGAGGCCTATAGTATTATATTACGCTTTTAAATTAATTCATACAGACCTATGGTCAAATATTAAAGAAAACATTACTACTAAATTCATCCACTGCTCTCTTTTGAAACAATGCTAAGTATTAGAAAAGCAATTCTAGACATGCCTTAGAGAGTTCAAAATTTATCTACGAATCTACATACATGTGCATGTGTAGATAAACTTATTTACTGCGCCAATAAACTGAAACAAGTGTAAAACTGTGCATGGCGATTATATGAAGAGGTTCATTAGGCTGTATTTATCATTTTCTACTAAATTATGCTGCCACTTAATCAAGTGGCGCTAATCGTAAAATACTCAACTACTGATATTACCTTATATCACTATCGACAAAGACTTCAGAACTTTATGTAATTGTAAACGTTTCATAACAAAGAAAAAAATATCGAAGAAAATGGTAAAACAGACGAGACTATTCTATTAGCAGTTTTATTTTCAACACTGCATGTGGCATTCATCTTCATTTTTCTTTCTCTGTTCTTTTCAATGGTAACCCAGATTAAGTCTCGACATAAAATATCATGTGTATTGGACCTACTATATTAGAGTGAACTAGCGAGATTGAAAGTTAGTTAGCCATTAAATGTTCAAAGATCAGTATTCTATTGCACTAGGGTGATATGTTGCTTGCAATTTCGCTGATTATATAGTTATGTTGTTGCTGTTGTTGTGGCGATGACGGTGGTGGTGGTGGTGGTGGTGTGGCTTGCTTGTTATATTTTTTATTATATAGTGTAGTGTGATTTGTTGCTTGTAACTTCGCAAAGTAGGAACACGCTTGGCGGGACATACTCCATTAAGCATGAAACACTAAAATCTCCGCTTAGCCTAAAAGCCGGTTAAGCTAAGGTTAACGTCAGTTTCCTCACTCGTAAGCGATGTTAGCCTACCGTCTATCCATTCGCGGTTATAACGGAGGGGACTAGATATGAAATGGAACATTAAGGTTAGCTATCCATTGGTCTAGTATCACCAAGTGTACACAACAAGCTTTTTTATTATTTTTATTAGACCTGAAATGCTAAACATCGTTGTTGTTGTTGTTGTTGTTGCTGTTGCAGACTGTGTCTAGTATCACCATGAGTACACTACTAGGTTTTTTATTTTTTTTATTAATCCTGAAACACTATACATTGTTGTTGTTGTTGCTGTTGTTGTTGTTGTTGTTGCTGCAGACTGTGTCTAGTATCACCAAGTGTACACTAATACACTTTTTATAGATTTTTTATTACTTTTATTAGACCTGAAACACTAAACATTGTTGTTGTTGTTATTGTTGCAGACTGCGCGGGTGGAAGGTTCGGACCTGACTGTCAGTTCCACTGTGACACATCCTGTGGTAACTCCGGACGGTGCAATCCCGAGAGGACCGGATGTCTCTGCGCTCCCGGATGGACGGGACTCTTGTGCAATGAAACCTGTCCTCAGGTTACCTCGCGTTTTCTCTAGCGTTCCATCTGGCGTTCTCTTTCGAGTTCTCTCAATTAAGTTCTTTAACTCTAGCGTTCTTTATAGTACTCTCTCTCTCTCGCGCGTATTCTTTCGTTCTCTATCTCTCGCGTTCTCTTTCGTACTCTCGAGTTCTCTCTCTATATTTCTCTATCTATCTCTCGCGTTCTCTTTCGTACTCTCGAGTTCTCTCTCTATATTTCTCTATCTCTCGCGTTCTCACTCGCTATGATACAAACAGGTTGATTGCCTCCCGTGTCATTTCTTTTGTGTGATAATTTAAAGTCAGTCAATCAATCAGTTAGTGCATCAATCGATCGACCGATCAATCAAAGAGTCGATTGATGGACTGATTGATTGGCTGACTGATGAACTGACTGATTGACTGATTGATGGACTGATTGGTGGACTGACTGATGAACTGACTGATGGACTGACTTGTGGACTGACTGATGGACTAACTTATGGACTGACTGATGGACTGACTGACTGATGGACTTACTGATTGACTGACTTATGGACTGACTGATCGATTGACTGATTGACTGACTGATTGACTGTGTCAGGGTACGTACGGTCAGTCATGTAGTGGAGTGTGTGAGTGCTCGGAAGGAGCTGAATGTGATCCGGTGAGTGGAGAATGTCGCTGTGCTCCAGGTGTGGATGAGTCCAAGTGCCGGAGCAGCTGTCCCTCAGGTGATAATAATAATTAATATAAATAGTAATTAATTATTAATAAATAAATAATAATTATTAATAAATAATATCAATATTTTAATAAGGTGATTATCTTATTAAATAATAATAATAAATATTATTATTGATAATAATAATTAATAATATAATGATAATTAATAATAATTTTAATCACTTGAGAGTTTTTTTCATATTTCGGTTGACGCAACTTACATCATTGAGTTAGGGAAAATTTATTTTCTATTGAGATGGAAAAAGTAAATTATCTGAAAAAACAATGAAAATATTAATCATGTTTACATTTAACATCCTGTAATAGTAGTGGAGAACCGTGACCATTTATTTGTAACTAAATCAAAATATGCACAAAAAGCACACAACGAGACAGAATACTAATAAAACGGACGTCAGAAAGAGCACAATTGAGCTCTATCTAGCTGACTACCGGAAACACAGAAACATAGCATCATAGCAACATAGGATCGTAGAATAATCAGAGATAATAAACATAAATAATGAAAATAGTATTAAACTGTAAAGAGCAAAACATTGCGGACTAACTAAAGCAGACACTAAAGATTTGTAAAACTAAAAGTGCATTAAAATTAATTGTAGTAATTTATATGTACATTGAGTGAAGTTTTCACTTCAGAACTACATGTAGAAGTGAATGATCGCCTTTGAGAAAAAATTTAGTCTTTCCATTATTGTAAGATGAAAATGAAAACGAAACTCATGCACTCCTTGGCTTCATTCTTAATTTGTGCATACATGTATATAGGCCTATACCCCATTGACAACAGAAAGAACATTGCACGCTTCGATATCAATACACATGCAAATGTACACTGTAAGGTTTGGTTTAAGCTTCTAATGCAGGCAACGAAAGAAGGAATATCTGAAATAATATTATTGTCCTGTTGAACTGATGATTACTTGCTAAATGACGGCATTAAGAGAAATATTAATTATTCTAGTCTATAATGCAAGGACGTATAGAAGCTCATAGCGTCAGGATGTCATGGTCCTGGTTTGTGGCGCGTGTGTGTTATGCATGCATGTCATTATCAACCAAACTGGTTGCTAATATTGTGAAAGAACTTTAATTATGAACGACAGCATTGTATGGTAATTGCACGTCGTTGCTTCGTGAATTAATATGAACCTTTATATTGCTTTACCTGATTGGTGGAGGGTTTCCCCGCCTGGTGGGCTCTTCCTTATTGTTAAGTGAATTTGTGTTCACTCTCTGATAGACCGACGGCTGTGACGGTTCTATGTTTTCTTTATACAATTTAGATAGATGAATTTATTATCTTTGCAATTTAAAGGTATTGTAGATTTAATATGTTTTATTAAGTACTGCGATAAATTTAGAAACCAGATATAGTGATAGGTTCATATAATTAATATTGGCAACCGAGTCGTTCAATTTATTCAGGGAGGTTTCTCTGTTGGAACTACGCCAGGTATATTTATTAATTGAAGATAGAATTAATATTGTGTGTATCCAATGTTTTAAAGTTACTAAATAAAGACCGAGAGTTTGAGATAAGCTCTGTTATAAGGAACGGTTAGTATAAGGCCTTGTTGTTTATCCCCAAGTCCACTGTTAATCAACCGGGTGGTTGTCACCCTGTTAAGCCCCTGGATCAAGAGGTAGTGCCCTCTGCCTTAGGAAGTGGTTTAGGAAGAGTTTAGTGCTCATGAGAGAGCAAAGGCATTTTGCGGTTATAGAATTGCTGCAAGTTTGCTAGAGTTTTGATGTAATTAAAATTAAGGCATCAACCGTTCAGAGCAAGGCATTTCGTTTAAAGAAGCTCTATAAGAGGAGAAATAGCGCCTAGTAGCGTGGTTTTGTAGAAAAGATTATTTATAAGAGACTGTTTGTTAAAAGGGTAAGTTTACCCCTAACCCCAAAACCCTGGATACACATAATATTATACCTGGTGTAGGTACAGAGGGAAGTTATAGGCTGTAGATATCTTACTTAATATTTCATACATGTTTGAGTAACCTATATAAAATGTGTGATTATTATCTGTATGTTAATATTTTGACTCTTTTGATCGGAGAGTATTATATGTGTGAACCCAGTTATAGACTAAGTGAATATTTTAGATAAGTTGTAACCGCAAGTAATCTAAGAGCTTTGTGAACTGAATGCGACAACATTTCTATTATTATTTTCATTTAATATTTAATTATTATTTTTGAACTATTATTATTCATTATTATTTAATAAATCATCCCTTCTGTTTGTTTAATTTATTTATTTATTAATTCATATTTTTACTTTAGATATTTATTTTCTGATTCTGTAATTTATATGGTTATACCACCATTAACTATTTACACTTGTTTATTACTTATGTTGTTCCAATGTATTATTAATAGTTTCTAGTAAAACTTGACAAATTGTCTATGTTGAAGTTTGTTATCAATTACTCAGTCGTAAATAACGTCCCTGACATTCTTCTGAATCAATAATTCTGAACCGTAGTCCACTCAGAATAAAGTATGAATACAAATTCAGAGTGTTTTATGTCACAGCTACAACAAGGCCTACCTATTTCAAGACATTATTATAGTCCCGTACCGTGACACTCATAACGTTTGGTTGGAATTTTTTAAAACTGTTTAAAAGCTTGTAAAGCTAATGTTAACGTCAGTGTCCTCACTCGAAAGCGATTGTAGTGACAGGCGAGCCCAGGATTAGAAACCCACACATACTGAGTTACTATCATAACTCCTGTTGATTCTATGTTGAAGGATTTTACGGGAAGTCGTGCGAGAAGAGATGCAAGCCGCCCTGTGCTAGCGGTGTGTGCGACAGACTGTTCGGGTTCTGCCGGTGTCTGCCCGGTCTCTTCGGCCCTGCCTGTAACCTGCCGTGTCCGCGCGGCTCCTGGGGCCCGAACTGCGTCAATCAGTGCCCATGCAATGAGACTACTTCAGTGGGGTGTAACGCGACGGTATAA
Organism: Enchytraeus crypticus; assembly: GCA_905160935.1. Taxonomy (NCBI): domain Eukaryota; kingdom Metazoa; phylum Annelida; class Clitellata; order Enchytraeida; family Enchytraeidae; genus Enchytraeus; species Enchytraeus crypticus. Next base: position 186,989 of record CAJHZI010000743.1, on the reverse strand, counting down.
TTCTTCTATTTCTGTCATTGTATCCTCTTTTTTTAATTTAATTTTATTCCATGTTCTACATGTAAGTAAGGTTGCCCATTGCAATGGATATCTAAGAATCACTTGACATTTTTCTGAAAGATTGTCTGTTCTCGTCATTGCACTGCCAAGTGGCAGGTTCAGGGTACATATTGATACTCAAAGTCTGCTTTCTCGCTCCACAAGAGCACTCCTTAGAATAACAAGTTAATCCCTTCACAAAGTCTATGATCCATACCTTATGTAGCCTGTTGCTTGGGAAAAATATGGCATCTGAGGTGGTGTCCCGTTGCCTGCCTCAGATGAAAGATGGTATGACAGATTTTTTCCTAGATATAAATAGAATTATAGCCTACTTTAACTATTCGTTTAAGTACTACGATGTTATTCTGCGAATTTTATGAATTTATCTTCTCTATTTATAGTGTCAACATCGCTAATTTAAACTGAAATCTAAACAAACTATATATTATAGCCACTTTCGTGTCGATTTCGTCGAACATTTAACGAGTCCTTTAACAAAGGGCACTGCTAACTGCCAAAATTGGATTAAAAGATTACTATTGAATTTTGCATTGAATTTCCTATGCAATAGCATAGCATGCGTTAGCATAGCATGCGTTAGCATAGCATGCTATGCTAACGCATAGCACACTATAAAAGGTTTGTGAAGATTTGCAAATTTGGCTCATAATAAGATACAGAATTAGATTTTGGAAAGCGGGTATATGAAGGAGAATCTGGTAAAACTCTCTACGACTCATCCGTAGAGTCTTTAACCGGCTAACTGACTGCTGTGATTATGTTAGTCTATAAGATGCTCTAAGATTGGTCTGGGAAAATTAATCTGTAGTGATGTGTACTGTGGGAACGTCCCTGACATCATCCTTGGCTGAGGAACGTGCGTTAAATCCTTTTATACTATCATTATTATTCTAAGATTAGATTTTGTGATCGACTATAAGAGATGCTAATCTTATTTTAGAATGGCCACTGCCTGTGTAAACCAGGCTATGAAGGAGAGGGATGTAGCCGGACGTGTAGGATGGGATACTACGGATCAGGATGCAAGGATGTCTGCCAGTGTGGAGTAGGAGAGATCTGTAATGTCACAACAGGACATTGTTATAGAGACTGTATGCCCGGATATACTGGAAACCTCTGCGACAAAAGTAATACTATTTAGATCTGCATAAATCATAAATCAATCTACCATTTTAATCTATTTAAATCTCCAGTCTGTCTGATTGCAAAAATATTTATATAAAATTCTATCAAAGGCTATTTAACTCTAATTCTATTTAAATGGTACAAATGGTATTCGATGTGATTTATACAACATTCTATTTTATTTCAGCATGAATGCAGAATTTGAACAAGACCGTATGTAACGTGGAAATTCCACTTGAAACTGCAACTAGTAGTAGAGTGAGATATGGATGATGTTTTTTCCTCGGCCTGTGGTACTGCTGGGTTTATTTGTTTGTCAGGATGTGTTTACGAGTTTATCAGACTGTCCTTTGTGTGCATATCATGATGTATTTGTCAGACCGTGTTTGTGTGTTTATCAGGCTATGTTTGTGTGTTTGTCAGGCGATGTTAGTGTGTTTGTCAGGCTGTGTTTGCGTGTTTGTCAGGCTATGTTTATGTGTTTGTTAGGCTGCCCCTCTGGCTATCACGGTAAGAACTGTGCTGAGAGATGTGAGTGCGGGGCGGGCGTGAAGTGTGACGTCATCACCGGGCGGTGTATTTGTCAGGTGGGCTGGACGGGTTCGAACTGTAGTGAAGGTCAATAATTTAGTCAATCAATTATTCAATCAATCAATCAATCAACCCAGAGTTAATCAATCATTCAATTAATGTATCAATAAACCAATCAACTAACCAATGAACTTTTGAATAATAAAATGATTACAAAGACATACAGAATTATTTCGCCGCTAGAATGCTATAGGGGATAAAAGTGACGATTCAATACTGCCAGAATAAAATTCATGTCGACTCTGAGATTTCTTTCTCTTTTATAAAATTTTAAATGGAAGTCATCAGCTGTTTCGAACTTAGATTAATTTACATCGTAGTTTAACGTGAATTCCAAATTATTTGAAGATTTAGTTTAAATACTGTCTCCTACTAGATGTACTTGCTGTGGAATATAGACATGCTTTTTTGTAATTATGAAAACCGTTTCTTTTTTTAATACATTTATATTACTTATTTTAATCTTCGCGGATTTCTAATTCAGTTTAAATGGGCTATTGTATATAATATAAACGAGATCTTATCGATGTTATTTTAAAATCAATTAGTAATTAAACTCTAGAAACCCTAATGTGGGTCAATTGACCCAAAAGCTACTTTCGAACAGCACTACGACTACACCGTAGTTCCAACAACCATCAAACTTGGTGACTTTTATTTATGTAAGGCATATTACATGAACAATATATAATTATCATTGAATCATCACCCATTTCACCACACGAACCGCATATACCTAGAATGTCTAAAGTGGGTCAATTGACCCAATGTTGCCAGTCAATATACTTTTCTTCAAACTACTGAACTAATAAGGAACAGTTTCAATTGACATGACCGGAGTGGCCATGGACCTTAATTCAAAATAATGTTTTTTAAATTATTGTCAATATTTTTCACAAAAAAAATTTATTTTTGACTCTCAATCATTATTGACCCCTAGGGCTAAACTAATATAGTTCTCCATGAACTAAGATGTTCACTTGGAACCTTCACTGTCACAAATATCGCTGATGTTCACAGAGTCTATTGACCATAGACCAAGCATTGACCAAGGGATGCCTCGAGTTCGGTTTCTGTTACATCCCAGGTAGCATCTGTCAAACGAGCATATTCAACGGTACATCGTTAGTTTTGGCGTATCATACCCTCGTCTACAATTCGACAAAAGGCTTCCAGAGGAGTTGATATGACTCGTGAGTACCCAGTGACTCCAGGCTTTGATTTCAAAATATTCTACTTCTGAAGTTTGCCGCAAATTGCTTGATCTGTAATATTGATCCAAGCCGAACCGTCCTTGCAGTGCACAAATGTGGTGTTATCACTGCAGTCCCCTTGAACAATCCCCACATCACCAGGATTGCCTGAATTACTACCAGAAGCCACATGAGTTTTAACAGAACTATCATAATCTTCAACATATTAACACTATCGCTGTTTTCAACCTCTGAATCTTCGTAACTGAAATCAGAATCTAGTTCAATATCCGAGTTCGATTGATCACTAGCTGCATCTGAATCATCCTATTCACTACCACTCTCATCCCCCAACACGTTCTGCAGTTTTGCTAGAGCCTGCTGCGCAGTCAAACGCCAGTAGCAGTAATCTACCCTGATGGGACCAAGGCAGTTTTTGCAAGACTGATATCAAGACGATGACAGTGACCAACAAGACAAAGACAGTAAAATACTTTCTCGGGACTATCTTGAGGCAAGACATGTTTGTCTCGTCCCGTCACTGAATATCTCTCTATTAATAAGCGACGATAATACAAAATACCAACAACGACGTAACATTAGCTATACCATCTTTTTTAATAGTGTATATTTCCTGTTTACGCAGTTTGCCCGCCAGGTAAATATGGATTTAGCTGTAACCAAACCTGTGAGTGTTTACATGCCGAGTCATGTGACCCGATGGGCGGAGCTTGTGTATGTAAACCAGGCTGGCATGGTTTACTTTGCGATAAGCCCTGCCCACTCGGTTTCTACGGAGAAGACTGTAGAAATGTTTGCCCCCCATGCACACGCCCAGGGGCTCAATGCAGCCCCGTGACTGGAGCCTGCACCTGTGAACCAGGCCTGACCGGGCTGAACTGTGCGGAGAAGTGCCGAGGAGAAACCTGGGGGGAGGAATGTGCTCAGAACTGCAGCTGCGCTAAGAGCGAGAAGTGCAACAGAGTCAATGGAAAATGCTTCCCGATGAAGGACATTAAGGGTATGCTACGTGAAATTGAATCAATTCAGTATACTTTTACACCATTCTTTTCCAGGGGGTTATGGTTTTGACGAAGTGGGCCCCCCTATGCCTTCCCCAGCTACGACTGACATTTACTGGGCAGGGGCGTCATTCCCTGAGAAAACTATACTGTTTACGCTGTTATATACCATGGACCTGCCAGTAAGATATGTACTATGAGGGAGAGCGAGTATACTTTTACAGTAAGATTCTCTTTAGTCAGAAAGAGATGTGTTGGCGCTACTGATAAACTTAACTGCATTCTGCAATTTTATTTTAGGTATGTGTAGTGCAGTGCAATTTTTATATAAATGCAAGGTGTCTTTGAGATTGGTATAATATACATGTAGAAAAGAATTTATTATGCGAGGTGACTAGGGAATAGCTTGCCGACCATTTCAATTGACCTATTAGTTAGTCATTGTAGTACTCTTTGTAGAGCATGTATTCAAATTGAGTATTGGTGGGAGAGAGAAAGTACGATGTATCGTTTTATACATAAAATACAATTACATATTACATTTTTACACAATTATTCATAATTGTATTAATAATATTATAAATTACAATAGAGTGCTTATGCAATGCTAGTAAAATTTCTAATTTGTGAAATTCTAACACAACGCAACAATTCATATCTAGTATAGCAAATCGGCTATAACTGACATTACATCGTTGAAACGTTTTTTGTAATGTCAGTGAAAAAGAACAGTCAAAAACAAGTCAAATGTCCATCCGGAAGATATGGAGCAAGTTGCTCCAGAAAATGTCATTGTCACAATGGCGCCACCTGTGACACTACTGGTAAATGTATCTGTGAGCCTGGCTGGAGGGGAAAGACTTGTCAGTTAGGTGAGTTAATTGATTTACTTTTTTTATAATTTGTTATTTTAATTTTATTTTGTACAGTTCATCACATTACCTGCTCTCTCTCTCCCTATTTCTTTCTCTTTCTCTTTCTCTCTTTCTTATCTCCTGTCTCTCTCTCCCTTTTTCTTCTCTCTCTTTCTCTTTTCATTTGTCTCGTCATTATTTCTCTCTGTCTCTTTCTCTACCAATGCAGGTTCAAGGTACATATTTTATCTAACTATTTTATAATAACCAAATGGGCACAATTTGATCCTGTCTTACATATGCTATTTCGCGTTCAGATCATTTATTTGCATGCATATTCCTAGTTATCATCATCATCATCACCATCATTTTCCCTTAAATCCCAGTTTAACCAGGGTCGGAATACGAATAGACTTTCTCCAGTCCTCCCTGTCCCACACCATATTATCAGTCAATCCCCTATTTTTCATGTCCTTCTTAATAATATTTCATTTATATTTATAGTTATATTGTTGTATATTTAGATTTATTTAACACAAAGTCTATTTTACCTCACTAAAGTATACGTTGTAAAATGCTTTTAAATGTGAAGAGCTCAACACCTAGTGCTTGTTCTGTCACTGACATTCCTTCAAGAGAGGAAACTGATGTTAAGCTCTGTCTTAGTGCCATGCTGAAGTGCTCTGCAAAATCACAACATAAGTTATGTTCCAACATAAGCTTCCATTATAATAGACACAAACAAGTATCGACTAATTTATCGTATCGTAAACTCTTTCCATATTTATCCATACATCAATGAAACCTAGAAAGTTCTAAAACTGCACACAGTGATTGCGCTACCAAAATGTCTCACTTTAAGAATTTAATTTAAAAATTCCAATCTACTATTGACGATCAATTGATATAAAAAATAAGTAAGCAATTTATAAAAATGATTCAGTGGCATGCATTCTGCACAACTTTTGGTGCTATTTAAAAAATTGTCTGTTTTAACTCTTGCGCAGTAGGATATGTGAAAATTTCGACGGATTTCTATTAGGTGCACATTTTACACCTTATATTGTTCGCGTCGCGAATTTAAAAGTAAATTTTTTAAAATCACTGTAGGCCTATGTCTCTTTTCTATCATGAAAATGAATCATCATCATCATCATAATTTTCCCTTGAATCCCAGTTTAACTAGGGTCGGGATACGAATAGACTGCCTCAAATCCTCTTTGTCCTACAGCATATCATCAGTCAAACCCCTACTTGAGACTTTTCCATAAGTTTAAAAATGAAAACGATGAATAAAGTTTATATATTTCAGCCTGTGCTGATGGCGCCTTCGGCGAGAAATGCTCCCAGAAGTGCTCGTGCAGTAATGAGAGCCTTTGCCACGCAGTCACTGGTGCCTGTCAGTGTCCTCTGGGCTACACGGGAACCCGATGCGACCAGACGTGCGGGAGAGGTCACTTCGGAGAGGACTGCAGACTAGAGTGTGACTGCTTGAACGGATCTGGATGTGATCACGTGACCGGGTGTTGTCATTGTGCCTCAGGGTGGTACGGGAAGCGCTGCGAGATAGGTAGGTCTCAATAGCTAAGCGTGTAGAGTGTCAGATACAAACAAATCCAAATGTTTGGCAGCTACTGGAAGATGTTTATGTGCCGCAGGATACTCAGTTTAGCTTGAGATATAATGTGTAACATTTTGTTGAGAAGTTCTCTACATGGTCTACTAGTTTATTGGTTCCTACGTAGTTTATTCCCCATGGCGTAGTTTCGATCCCAGGGAGAGTTCGTCAGAGAGTAAAATCTCGAACATTCACGGGACTGGTTACATGAACAATTGGCTATAGTCAGCCAAACACAGTCATATTAAAAGTGCTGAATACCATCACGGATGATAATTTCGATATTATGTGTTTTTAACCTTTTTAGACTGAAAGTTAAGTCTAGATTAATTTATTTGAATGCTTAGGCACTTTGGTTCATTCGTTTAGTTCTCTGTCAACGTTCCATACATTTCTAGCCTTTCTGAAAATCATTTTCAAATGGTTAAATATCTCTTTAAGACTTTAATTCAATTGAGCCTATAAAATGTGTAAAATATGAGCATTTTTATTGTTCTAAAGAGAAAATGAGTTTATAAATAATTTTAATTACTAATTATAAAGCTAAAAGATTATCATAACGAAATCCATACAACCTCTTACAAATTAATAATACCAATAGTAACATAATATTGAGTACTATGCTAGAGACAGCAGTTTGCAATATTTCATAATAAGAAGATGAAGGATATATAATTAATGAAATAAAATAAATGATAAAATCTAATAAACTGATCAAATCTTTTATATTGATTAAAATTTAATTTACGCAACTACAGCGCTTATTATCAACTCAACGTAATCTGAACGTTTTGTGAATGGAGCTATGTTAGAGACAACATTAGGCCCCTACTAAGTACTAGGTTTTTTGAATGGTCCATCAGTGCTATGGACCTGCTTAATTGATTGATGTATTAATCAATCATTCAAGTGAAGTTAACGGTTTATTGACAAACGCCTGATTGTAGAATGTCCTGACGGTTACCATGGACAGCACTGCAAGAGAAAGTGCATGTGTACTAACAAGTCCAAGTGTGTGGCAGCCACTGGAAGATGTTTATGTGCCGCAGGATACTCAGGAAAATATTGTCAGAAAGGTTTTCCAGTTTAGCTTGAGATATAATGTGTAACATTTCTCTCTTCTCTCCTCCCCTCTCGTTCTCTCTTACTCTGCCCTGTTCTATAGTTCTCATTGTTCCAGAAAATTTCAAATCCTGGGTTCTCCCGTCACTAACATCGCTTTCGAGTGAGGAAACTGACTTAGCTTTTTTATTGATCAATATTTCCAATTCTTTGTTTTTACACAAACGACTGTCAGCTGTAGCGTCGTCAAGTGTCCTGTTACGTAATGACCTTTTACGTCCTATTGTGTTTAGGTATAATATTTTAATTTAGAGGTTTCTTAACTCTGGAAAACCCACATATTTTGCTTCATGGAAAACCCATGCAATTAAATGAAAAACCCCATGTAATTCCATGGATACCCCCATTTATATATGTAACTGCATGGAAAACCCCTGTCTCATGCAAATCCAGGGAAACCAATTGACCCATGCATACTAATATTTCTTACGATTGTCGTAATTTATAGCAAGAAATGTACTGCTAAGCTTAATCTGCAAAAAACACTTTGTTTGACTGATATTTTTAAAGTATATTATATGTTTTTTCTATTTTCAGCTTCTAAAACTCTCGATAAATCTGCCTCAAGAAGCGGAACAGAGGAATAAATTAGAACTGTAGCATTTCTGCTTAGATATTTTGTGGCTAGTTTGCTGCTGTATACTGTAAAACTAGTTTGTCCGCTATTTTCGTGATAAATAGCGAAATAGATTTGTAAATATATTTTTACATATTATGTGCATTTAAATTTGATATAGGCCTGCCTTGTATATTGGCTACAAACTAGATTTTAAATTATCTACAGCACTTAATGTAAATCTTGTACAATCGAGTCATGACTCATGACACACATGTACATAATGGTTTTTGTATGTTTCGGTGTATGATGACTTTGACGACTTCGATGACTTTCAATCATCATCATCATCATCTTCCCTTTTAATCCCAGTTAATCCTAGGGTTCAAATCCTGGACTCGCCCGTGACTGACATCGCCTTCGAATGAGGAAGCTGACGTTAACATTAGCTTTACCAGCTTTTTAAACTATAGTCATTCAATGTCATCAATGAGGATAGTTTACTATCGTAACTTGAATTAAGTCTGAGTCTCAAAATTATCCATTGAAAGAGAAGTGGTTTTGAGAAGGGCAGCAATCATCTAATGTTGAAGACGGGTAATGCTGATGCATTGAAATTTAAAATGCATAGAGACAATCTTGCGAGCCAAATCGAAAAGTTTAATATTCATGTCTATAAAAATCAATCAAAATATTTACAAAATACCACACACATAAATTGGTTTCTTTAAAATTTCAACAGCTGACTAAAAAGAATTTAGAGGCGGCAGCGGAATGGCTTTCCATTTTCATGTGTGTTTTTCGTATATCTATGTATATTCCTAAATTTTCTGGATGGTGCCTAATTCTCGGACTCATCCCGTTGCTAGTGGACTGAGATTTCTCCGGACAGTTCTCAAGTTGGAGCCAGTGGCTAAGTCGTTAAGACACTCGACCGCGGATTAGTAGGTGCGGGGTTCAAATCCTGGGCTCGCCTGTCACTGACATCGCTTTCGAGTGAGGAAACTGACGTTAACCTTAGCTTTACCAGCTATATAGTTCAGATCAATTTATCTGAGAGGAATTTACTAGTGACTTAAACCACTTCCGGTTACATCTTCAAATGGAGACATATCTCTACCACAGGTCTGACAACAAACATGCCAAGTACCATGCGTTAATTATGCATAGAACTTTACATATTTTATTAATTTGTATTGTAATTTATTGTCTTTATGTAGTAATTGAGCGTAGACAAAATATGTGATGGGCTTTAGCTGCAATTGTTAATGCAATGCAAATGTATGCTGTTTTTAATGGTCTTACCTTTTTGCAAAACATGCTAGAGTACTTTGTTGTTTCAATTATTTTACTGTTTTCAATTATTTGATCTGACTTAGTTCTTGTTAGTATATAATTCGAGAATATTATCAAATATTAGTGGAAATAGTTTAATTGGGGATATTAACGACATTTCTTACCTTGTAGGTTTCAATCTCCGTGTGCCTCATTGATGACGGGACTATTCAATTTTAAGTCAAGATTTTTTTGAAAATAAATCATACGGAATTAATTATAATCAAAAAGTTATCTCTACAATACATTGCAGATAAAATTAAAGCTTATAATCGAGAACGTAATCGCCGACTCTATTTTGAATTTATAACTTTAAATAGAGCGCCACGCAGAAATCCTTATGCGGCGGCTACGGAGCGTCGGCGCAATAATAATAATAACAATAATAATAATAATAATAATAATAACAACAATTAGAGTTTTACAGTCATCAATGACAACATCGAGCACTATTGAGCCGGCGAGCAAAAAGAAGGTCCAAAAACGGTCCAGAAAATCAGTCCAAAGTGAACGGAATTCAAGAAATGGAGGTTAAGGCGCCGGTCGCTGGTCTTTTAGGTGCAGCTTCATAGACGTACATGTAGATGTCAATTAATCAATCAATCGCAGTATGCATTTCCTCGCCATAAGGCAATGTCAGTGACGTCTCTGTGTGGGTGTGATGTGTAGGTGTGGGTTTAATCATGGGCTCCGATGATCTGAAATGATAGCGAATATCAGCTCGATTAATTTCTTAAGTCAACTATGCTCTATAACTGTAAAACAACGCGTGAACTTAAAATATATATATATATATATATATATATATATATATATATTACTTTGTTATATATCCATTATTATTTTTATATAATCTCTCGCTCTTACTCTCTCTCTCGTGCTCTGCCATGTGGCAGGTCCAAGTTAGGCCTACATATTCCTACTCACGTACTGTTTTCATCCTTCATATAGAATATTAAATCTATCAATAATAATAATAATAATAATAATAATAATAATAATGATGACCTCGAGTAGCCGGGCGGCGATTCAGCACGTATTGCTTGAATCGTTTTTATCAAACTCCATAATAATAATAATAGTAATAATAATAATAATATAAATTTAAAAATAATAATAATAATAGATCTAATAATAATAATAATAATAATAATAAAAGTTTAACGTCCGTTTCCTCATACAAGGATGATGTCAGGGACGTCAGTGTAATAAGCCATCCCTATCTCTATCACACTTAGTCATGACTTATCAACGAGTTAATGCAGCCAATAACTTGAGGAAGAATGCCTCCGATGTGGCTTTTATTTGCTTTTCTCAGAACTTATCTCCGTTTCCTCTTGCGATACATGCAATTAACGATTTATCTATTCTGCAGTGGATCCGACACTACACGCGAAACAGGTCGGACAAAAAACTGACTGCTCACTTCACTCACAATGAGCGCTCTCACTGGCTGCTCACTTCACTCACTTCACTCACTCAGCGCTCTCACCGACTGCTCACTTTACTCACTCAGCGCTCTCATTGGCTGCTCACTTCACTCACATTCTCACTGACTGCTAACGCCATGTGCCGGTATAGCTCTAGCGTGAGCGATATATATTACATCATTTAAACACTTTTTAGCCATATTGCTGAAACTCAATTAAAAATTAATCCTTACTCTTTTTAAAATCTGAAACTAAACTAAATTACAGCCTTTAAAGATTATAACATATTATGTAGGCATTAAATATTTATATTTCTTTTACTAAATAAATATGAAAATGTACTGTGTGATCATAGATTATCAATTATCGTGGGTTCGAATCCCAGCCGCGCTAATCTGGGAGTAAAATCTCGGACATTCACTGGACTGGCTACACGGAAAATGGACAAAAATTGCCTAACAGATATGACATGTGGTATTAAAAGTGATAGATATCAACGTAGTTGATCATTTCACTATAATGTGTGTTATTATTGTTATGATAGTGGCCTAAAAATTCTTAAAAATAGCATATTCCGTGAAAAACATCGACTTTTTGAATGAAGTAAACGCAACTGGCGGAAATTTCATACGAGCGGGTAACGCTTTAATATTATGAGTGATATTATATGGAAAGTAGGTTTGTATATTTACATTTTTTTGTTTTATTGTGATAATTTGTTATTTAAAAAATCTTTTTTCTCTCAGATTAGATTCAATGACTATGATAGCACCGTTTAGTACTAGTTTAGTAGACTTATATGATATCGAACACTGAAGCTAATTAATCCGATTAACTTAAATTCAGTGATGGTTGCGAAACAAAATTTATCCAGAAAGCTGTTAAAAAAGTAAACACGCATTATAGTGAATAATAAACTATGTTGATATCTATTACTTTTAAAACCACATGTTTAATCCGTTAGGCAATTTAGACCATTTTCCGTATAACCAGTCTAGTGTCCGAGATTTTACTCTCAGATCAGCGCGGCGGGGATTCGAACCCACGAGGATTCAAATCACCTCAGGATTTGTCATTTAAAACTTCATGACTTTACCCCTACGCTATTTAGACATTCTAGATTACAACTGTTTTAATAGGACGGACGAGTTGTACGAAATGATCGCAAACAGAAGATAGCGGATGCGAATATAACTATTTTAAGTTTAACAAGTGAATAGATAAAAATTTCAGATATACTATTCAGCTTGCTGGAACTGAAATATTTACAAACTCAAAGAATGCAGAATACCAGAATTTTAAAGATTTATTAAATTAAGTTTCACAGAAGCATAGTAGCAGGATGTTTCAGTTATCACTTAGTGCTCTACCTACTGGCAGGTCCATGGTATATAATGTCTCCACTCATCCCTATCTTCCACTTTCCTCTTCGTGTCCACACTCAACAGGATCTTTAAACCATCTATAACATTCCTTTTGATATACCATTATTCTTTGGAAATTCTGCTTATGACGAGGTGGACCCCCTATGCCTTCTTCAGCTTTGACTAACATTTACTCGGCAGGGGCGTCATTCCCCTGAGAAAACAATCCTGTTTACCCAAGTTGTTTCAGTTATATGAAGTGCAAAATGTACTTTTACCGCATTATGGTGATGAGTCGGTGACTAAGCAAAGTATGTGTAAGCTTTCAGTCTGTGCCTATGTTTTACTGTCAGAATTTATGTTTTATAAAAATGCTTGATTTTAAGAAACCTTGTATACATTAATTCTAATATATCTATAGCAGTATAATGCCAAGTCTAAGAAATGTAAGGAATAAAGGATTGAGGATAGTCTGCACTAAGACAGCACTGATGGCATTTTAACTTCATTGGTTCATGTTTAACTATCTTGACACATTGACTAGCTCATTCAACTAGTACTATTTTCTGTCCCTCAATAGTTAACACTCGTGAGGCTAAAATAAGTATTTGGATTTTTTACGTAAATTCAAATCATATTCAGTGTCATAATAGTTTTTTCATTTTGGATTTTGTACGTGTCATTATAATGTCTATTATTTTTGTAACAGCCAGATAATATGAATCCATTTCAACGTTTTGATGATGCAACTACACAGCTGCGTCGACTTCCTTCAAGTGGAGACTTTTCTGATGGAAGATTTCGGGAGCCGCCATCTTTGTTAGGACCACCGCCTGTTGGTCAAGAAAACTCCAGTCAGAGTTGGTCAGGTAATTTGGCTCCAAGTGACAGAATTAGGAGTGCTGATCCTGCAGTGCAGTCCCCACTGTCAGGTAATATGTCTTCTCGAGAGGGGTATGCCAACGATAGGAATTCTGAAAGGAATAACAGCTCTGAAAATTCTTCCTTTTCTCAGGTACCAGCACCCCATCCTCGGCTAAATCTACCGTCGTTTCATATTCCTCCGCCAAATCTGAGAAATGTAGAACATTTCCCAGAGCGTCTTGGAGCTCCAGCTCTACCTAATTCTTCATTGGGAGGTATGAGTACAGGATTCCCTTCAGATAACGCAAGGCTTCTGTCAGGTAGCAGATTAGAGCGAAGAGATGGAGGAGAAATGGGTGTTGGAGCTAGAGATGCTTTTGGATCTAATAATTCAGAACATCCATTCAGTGCACCAAGTCAAACTGTCGCGTCTCACTCTTCAGATAATAAATCAGAACTATGGGTTGAAACCAAGGCTGCAGATGGCAGGGTAAATAATTACTCTATATTTTGAGTTTTTGTTGAACAATTAATATAAAGAGATTCTAAACCGGGTTATATTTTAGCCTGTTAATAAGATTTAATTTATTAAAAGCTAAAGCTGATGTTAAAGCTGATGTTTCTTGCTCTATAGCACGTCAGTATAGGAGAAGCACTGGGTTGTGAACCAGTGTCGAAAAGCCACCGGCTGAGCCCAAATAATTAATTGAATATACAACACAGAAATATCGAAGTTGCCAGGAAGGCATCTATGATTGAATTGGTCCTTGTCTTAGTTTTAGGTAAAGACTGATACTTCAAATGCTATATCTGTAATTTTATAATTAATACATTAGACTAAGGATAGTTATGTAGAGGAGTTACCATGGACCTACCTTTAGGTGAGGTGGTACACTAAGAGAGAGAGATAATCAGGTTAAAGTTTATAATTGAATATACTGCAAGATGCAAATGACAAGAAAAACTGAGGACAGAGATAGAGTATGTTGTAAACCATGCTGCTCTGTTGTAAAGTGGAGAGAGAGAAAGAGAGAGGGAATTAGAGAAAGAGTCAGATATATTCTGAAAAGTTATGTAGACTAGTTTAGAAGGTGTCAGGAACCTGATTCTACAAATTTTAATCTGAGGTAAAATGAGGACCTGACATCAAATGGTTCAGGATTTAAATGCATAATAATATGCCTCTATTAATTATTTTGGAATTTTTACCTGTCCTCGATTTGACTGAATCTAGATATCCTACTAAGTGATTGATAACATCAAATACTGTATTAAATAAAATATTAACTTAATACGAAAAGAAATAAAATAATGCACGGATATACAGTAGGACGAAAACTAAAACGATGTCAAATAGCACGTGTACGTGAAATTCGAATAACTTAAAATTATACTTTTGTATCTAATTACAGTTCACTTTAAATATCGCAAAGCATGTACTTTACATAACATACAATTACTACTACGCTCTCTAGCACAAATTCCTACGCTTTACTTTACTTTTCTCTCGACTATTCGCCTACTAGGATACCTTCTAATATTATCCCTAGGTTAGAATATTTCGATGGAACTCTCTTCCCTCTTCGATCCTCTACAAATCGCACCCTTCTCATCGACTGTTCGATGGACTACAAATTAGTTCGAATAACCGAACCCTTCGAATTGCTCTCAATTCGTCTCCTGCTGAGATTCCTCAAATCTCCTAAATCTCTTTTCAACTTGGCACGTTTTACGTCCGTGTTGTCACTCTTCCATCTTGGATCACCTCTACTTACTGTTTAGGCATGCCCTCATTGGTCACTTGCCTTAGCTTAGCTACCGCCTAGGATCTCACTGTAATAAAACTCAGTACTTTAAATCTTAACTTTACTTATCCATCAGTTTTATTACATACTTTATTAAATATACAATTACAAATACAAATACGTACTAAATATATATCAAATCAAGCTTTGACAGAAGGTATTGAAGAACTATTTACTATTAATCTCGTATAAATAGGAATAGTGCTTTTTATCAATAGATCAACAAATATATATACTATAGAAATAACTGTTGTAGAGATTGAAAGAGATGTTGCCATTGTTGCTGTATAATGTTTTCTTATATCAGATTTACTACTACAATGCAAAAACTCGAGAGTCGTCATGGACAAAACCAGCAAATGTGACAGTATTGTCTCAGTCGCAAGTAGAGGCGATGGCTGCTTCTAAACAGCCTAATAATACTGTTCAATCTTCTAGCCTAGGTAAACTATGCACTCCTTTGTTCTTTATCATCTTTGCCTCTCTTGTCTGTCTTGTCTCTCTTTCATTCGGTCTAATGACATTACTGTTTTTTTGTCCAAATTGGTTTTTTGAATATTGAATATGTACTGTTATTAAATCTTTTTAATTCATCAGTTTGATTTTGGTTCTTCATTGCTTAATGTTGTCATTGCAGACAGTAGCATCCTTATTGCTGTTGCGTGTTATTATTGTTGCTGCACTTGTTTGGATATGTATGTTTTTAGTAGGAAATTAACATTTCTGGAGGCTTATTTTTGTTACAAACTAGGTGAGAATGTTACTTGTTTGTGTCATATTCAGCATGTCTATTTTAAACTTGCTTGAAACAATAGCTGTGTGATTGTCAAAAACTATTCAAAATTTATAAGGACACTTGAGATATCTTATATTTTGTGTAATATATAGTATTGGACACTCAGTATGTAATATTAATTGTAAGTTTAGTAAGTTCAACTATGGAATGTTAACTATAATTTGAATGGCTAGATATTGAAGAAAATTGATAATAAGTGTAATGCAGCCTATGTGGTATGACAGGTGCTGTGGAATCAAATCAGCAGACGTTAATGCCTTCTAACCCGCAGAGGCAGTCCAATTTCGCTCCTCAGTTGTCATCGTATGAAAATGTCTCAACTCGGCGACCATGTTCTAATGAATCTCTACAAAATCATCACAATCTACTGCAAGGTCAACAACCGCTGCCACACATACACCAACAGCCGCATCAGCTACAAAAGCTGCCACTAATGCAGCATCAGCAGAAACCAGCACAACCGTTAATGCAACAACATCAGAAACAACCGCAGCCATTGATTCAACAACATCAGCAACAACAACAATCATTGATTCAACAACAAACACAGCCATTGATTCAACAGCAGCAACAACAACCACAACTATTGAATCAACAACAGCAACAACAACAACCGCAGCCATTGATTCAACAGCAGCAACAACAACAACCGCGGCCATTGATGCAGCAACAGCTGCAACAACCGGGGTCATTGATGCAGCAACAGCAACAACAAACGCGACCATTGATGCAGCAGCAGCTACATCAGCAGCAGCAACATCTTTCTAGACCGCCATTTACACCATCCACTCATTTAGTGCCTCATCAGCCTCCACCGCTGTCTAGACCTCCATTTCCTCATCCTTCTCAGTTTCTTGAGCCTCCTCCTGACTTACCCTCTAATCTCAACCAGGACTCAAGACGAGAACATGTACAGAACCCGCCTGTAACTGCCGGGCTGCCTAATTCTTCATCTTTGAGCAATTATCAGAGGTTGATGGGTTCTGCTGAAGGTAATTGTATGAGTGACAGATCAAAATGTTCTTCTGAAAATGAAGATGTTGTCCGTGGAAAAGATTCTGGCTGTGAAACCAAAGCTGCTGCACTGTTGCCAACTCCTACAACTAGTACCATTCAAACAACAAGAACATTAGTGGATTCTAGTCAGCTGCTTAGGCCACCTCCGTTGTTTCCTCAGAGAGAATTTATGCATCAACCTGTAAATTCAAGTGAATTAATGCGTTGTTCAATGAATTCGAATGAGGTAAGGCATCAGCCTTTGAATCCAAATGAAATTGTGCATCAGTCATTGAATCCAAATGAATTAATGCTTCGTCCAACTGAATTTACTTATCAGCCTATGAAAACGAACGAAGTTATGCTCGAGAAAATGAATCCTTATGAATTAATGCATAGGCCCACGAATGCAAGTGAAGTAGCTGGGCAGCAGCTGGCTGGACAGCAGCTTGCTGGGCAGCAGCTTGCTGGAAACAAGGAGCAGGCAATAGTTGGAACAATCGAACAGCAGCTATCTGGTTCACATCAGTTTACCAGCAGTGTAGCCCAGCCGCAGCTGGTGCAAACGATACCGCTAATTCAACAGCAGCTGATTCATGTTGGACATCAGCAGAGCATGGAATCTGCTGAAACAGCTGTACAGCTAATGGTTATTCCCCAGCACAATGTCTCCATTATTGACTCGCAGCCTCTTGGTGCAGTGACGGCCGGACAATTGGTGGGACTGGGTCCAAACGTTTCGTTCACTCTGAACAATCAGTCGCATGTACTGTCAAATCAACAGCCGCTTGTTACTCAACCTCTTATCAGCATTTCATCTCAGTTGTGCAGTGAACAGAATCCTGCCGTCGTTCATCTTCCCATTCAGGTTATGTCATCCGCTGGAACCGTTCTGGTTCATTCAAGCGCCGGTTTAGTGCTACAACCCGCGGCTACCATAATTACGCCAGCGGTTATGCCGGCGGTTGAACTTCAACCTACTAGCTTGATATCGGTATCATCGCCGCTAGTCTGCACATCTGAGGCGACCAATCCCGTCAGATTGATTGATGCTTCTAGTGTGCCGCAGTTAGGTTTGACGTCTGCGCACATGCTGCAGCAGGTTAGTCACGGCTCTGTGCCCGAGGCCGGCACGCTGGTGCACTTGATCCCGTCAGGACTGCATCGGGTTGCTTCTCTTGGCTCTTTGCCAAATACCAGTCAGGTGTTGCTGGTGTCTACTGCAGGTGTAGAGGAGCAACAGCAACAAGTGCTGCAGGAACAGAATAGAGAGCACAAGGAGGAAAATGCTACTGTTACCGGGGGTTTGTTAACTTTTGTAAAATATCTGTCAGTAGAATTTCTAATTAAATAGTTGAATTTTATAATTTTTAACTATTAAAAAAATTTATTGCTTGAGGTACTCTGTAGGTTCATCCTGTAGTAAAAGCTGGTAAATCTAATGTTAACGTCAGTTTCCTCACTCGAAAGCGATGTCAGTGACCGTCGAGCCCAGGGTTTGAACCCCGCACATACTGATCCGCGATTGAATATCTTGCTGACATCGTCACTGGCTCCAGCCAGTGGCGATATATTAGTAGTCTGTGTATATGTTGCAGATTCCTCTTTCTGCTGTTCTTGTTGCGCAACTATAGAGTAATGGAGCTTTATAAATAAATACTGACTGCTCGCTGGTTTTTACTAATAGATTGCTGGTGTAGGTAAACAGTTTAAAATGAACAATAAGTATATATTTTGAACGCCTTTCTTTATAGCTTGCCACAGTAATGCTACATAGATTATGAAAAATTCAGTAATGAAATGCACAATTCAATGGCAACAGATTGCTATCGGTATTTATGCTCAGTCCTTACATGTCTTGAAAAAAATATATATACAGTATATATATATATATATATATATATATATATATATATATATATATATATATATATATATATATATATTTACGCACATTAGATATAGTAGGTTAAGTACCCTTTTTATATTTTGTTTGAATAATCTTAATTCTGAAAGTAATTTCTATGTCTGTTTGTCTGTGTGTTTGCAGATGGAGATAAAGCAGCTAATGGGCAGGGCAGTCAGCAAATAAAATTAGACGAGAAAATGATTGTGAGTTGTGAAGATGCTTTACATTGTCTGATATTTATGAATAATAATTCAATGGCACTAGATTTTCTCATTAATAATGCTCTGTTTAGTACTGTCTGGCTGAATATGACCATATGTTTCTTTATTATCTGTCTTTTATGCTTGGAATCTTAGACGAATGCTTAAGCTTTGGATTAGTGATGCTATTTTTGAGTTTCAGTGCTTCAGTGCGATTTGCAGCTCGGTTAATTTTTATACCTAATCCACGGTGTTTAATCTCTTGTTGAGGAATAAGCCGTGCCAGTGATAGAAATAGATATATATAGCTGATATAGCTAATGCTAACGTCAGTTTCCTCACTCAAAAGCGATGTCAGTAACGGGCAAGCCTAGGATTGAACCCCGCACATACTGCTCCGTGGTCGAATATCTTACCGACGTCACTACTGGCTCCAGCCAGAAAGAAGGACCGTATTTCACTAATGCTCACTGGTTCTGTTGCCATGAATGGAGATATACACATGTTTATTGACTATTCTGGTATGAACGCAATGATAGCCATTCAACATCTCTACTGATTTTGGCAATGTTTAGGAAAAGCCTGCAGATGTTGCGGAATGGACGGAGTATAAGAACGCAGATTCCAGGCCATATTATTATAACTCCAAAACTATGCAGTCAACCTGGGACAAGCCTAAAGTTCTTATTGATTGGGAAGGTATGACTGTATTTTGGAACTGCTACATGTGTGGCTGGCTTCGTTGTATTGATTGATCTCTTGGACAGGTTTATGATAATTTATGCTTATGTTTACGATTAATTATTATATGTGTCAATCATCATCTTAAAATCATTAAGAGTTTCAGGTGTATTTTTATGTGTAGTTAGTTTATAAGACTAGTAAAATGTATTGTGACTCTTGGCCTCATATTTCTTATGTTTCAAGTATTAAAATCCTACTGCTTAACATTATAAAAAAATTAAAATGGAAAATTAAATGTAAAATTTAGACTCTGTTTTATTTTAGCTAAGCTTCTTGAAGCACAGAAGTTGGAGATGGAAAATGAATCAGTGAAAATTGAAGTCGATGCTGGTGATAAATCAGGACAACAAGATGATAAGAGTGATGATAAGAACGATGATAAGAACGATGACAAGAACGATGATAAGGACAATTCGTCGGATGATAAAAGTTCTGCTGATGATAAACCAGATGATGAACAGAACAAGGAAGAAATCGTGAAAATTGAAGTTTGTTGTCTCTGAATTACCTTTATGAAACTTTTTTGTATATCAATAGTTCTTTATTCCGATGAAATTTCGTTAAGTTTTTTCTCTGTGATGCTTAAAATTATTTAGTTCTTTTATCATCCTGAAAGGTATATTAGTGCAATGTATTGTATTACTTATGCGGCATGCTAGTAGAGTAGCAATAATTAACATTTTACTATCTTAAATGACAGCTAAATGACAATATTACCTATCAGTTGATAGCAGATTAACTCTGTAATCTAGAGGACATAGACACTAAACCTTTATTATTATTATTATTATTTTTAACCAGGAAAAGACAGAAGAAGAAAAGGCGAGAGAGCTGGAAGAGAAACGAAAGGCCGAGTTGGCCAAACCAGTATCAACATCCCCTGTGCCAGGAACGCCATGGTAAGTCATTCGTTTGAACTATTAGATTAATTAAATTTGAAGTTTTTATTTCTATATATACATGTATATTGTAATGGTAACATTGAATCATATTGTTTTCAAGCATATATCTTATCATACCAGCTTAGTTTAACGTCTGCTTCCTGGTCAGAGGAGGGTGTCACGATGTTCCAGCATCAAAATATGATCATGTAGAATCTACAATACATTGCATAATTTATCTTTATTAGATCCTTTATCCCTGCGTTGTGTCCAGGTAGCTTGAAGAATAGACCAATTGTGTAAATATGAACATGTCGTAGAAGGCCACATAAAAACAAGATCCAAACCAACCAACGGCAGAACGGGCACTCGGTTGGTGAGCGCCTAGGCTCCAGATATTGCTACAAAAATTAACCGTTGGAAAAAACTTTGAAAGAAGGTCTATTCGTATCCCATCCCTAGTTCAACTGGGATTTAAGGGAAGATTTGACTATAAGAATGACGATTTGATCCTTTATCTTAAGCTTTATACTATATTAATTTCAATTAATTGAATTAAATTCTTTCTCTCTCTTTTTCTTTCTCCCTCACTTTCTCCAGTTCTTCACTGGTATAGAATTTTGTAAAATGTAGAATTGTAGAATAGAATTCAGTGAAAAAATGTAGAATAGAATTCAGTGGTGTAGAATTATGTAATTGTGACGATAATTAATTATTGGTGTGTCAAAATTATTATTACTTTATTTTTATTATTTATTAATATTATTTTATTTATTATTATTATTTTATTGTTATTTATTATTAAATTGTTATTGTCGGTGGTGAAGATTTTGTAAATTGTGATGGTAATTAATTATCATTGTCAGGTGTGTTGTGTGGACGGGTGACGGCAGACTATTTTTTTACAACCCCAGCGCTGGACTGTCGGTGTGGGAGGTGCCTGAGGAGATAGAGCACCGTGCTGACGTCATGCGCATGATGCAAACTCCTCCTGACGCGCTACTCGACAAATCAAGTAATATCACTGCAAACACGACTTGTTCGATATTATTTGCATTCAATTTACTTTGGTTGAATTTTATATTAACTTTATCTGCTGATGCTGCTAATGATAACAATTATTACTATTATTAATATTATTAATATTAATAATATGAAATCAAGAGTTTGTTACGACGAAAGAATGCTCTGATGCGCTCTGGCAAGATTGAAAAGGCAAACTGTCTTGCTAAAAAAATTGGTAATCTTATTGCTAAAGCTAATTCTAAGCAGCTATCGCTTCTTAATACAGATTCATCAACGGGTGAACTCTGGCAAATGGTAAAGCAATGTTTAGGGAAAAAATCTGAGCATCTAGTTCCTGGTAACATCACTGCTGACTCCCTTAACGATCATTATGCTAATATATCAGCTGACCCTAAATATTCTGTGCCTCTCTTCAAAAGTACCAATTCTAAGGCTGATTTTAAACCACTTTCTGAATTTCAAGTTTTTAATATATTGAACAACCTGAAGCCAACCGCTACTGGTTTGGATGGTCTAACTGCCTGGTTTCTCAGGTTGTCTGCTCCTGTATTCTGTCAACCTCTAACAACACTTTTAAATGCTTCCATGGCACAGTCTGTTGTCCCTAATCGGTGGAAAACTTCTTGTATAATACCTTTGTCTAAAGTTTCTAAACCCTCTACACTATCTGATTTTCATCCTATCTCCATCACCCCTGTTCTTTCCAGACTTTGTGAGAGTCATCATTTCAACTTACATTTATCCTGTTCTATTAAGTCCTCCTGCTACACTTTGTTTATATGACCAGTTCGCCTTCAGGCCAACCAGATCTACCACAGGTGCCCTGATAGCACTCTATCAGAGTATCTCACAAATGTTGTCAAGTAGTCATTGTTCTAGATTTTAGCAAAACTTTTGATCGGATCAGACATTCAACTGTTATTGAAAAGTTTTCTGATCTGGACATACCATCTTGCATCCATAATTGGCTTGTTAGTTTCTTTACTGGCCGTCAACATTGTACTAAATTTGATGGCAATGTATCCTCTACTGCAAATATTTCGGCTAGTGTTGTACAAGGTTCAGCTATTGGTCCCGCTTCATATTCCACTGCTTCTGATTTAAGACCTATCCACTCTTATAATGACATTATTAAGTTCACTGATGATACATACCTCATTATCCCATCTCAGTATCTTTATACCACTGACGATGAACTTGCTAACATTGACTTATGGTCCAGTAAGAACAATCTACAGTTGAATAAGTCGAAATCCTGTGAACTTCTTTTCCATCCTCCGCGAAAATCTGTGCCACCGCTCCTAGACGGAATTGTCAGAGTCAACACCTTGAAGTGCTTAGGTGTTACATTGCAATCCAACTTCTCTTTTTCTGTCCATGTGGATGATATAATTAGCAGTTGCTCTTCTAATCTTTTTGCCATTCGCACTCTAAAATCAAAAGGTCTTAATTCTGACCTAATTGTCACTGTCTTTAACACAATTGTACTCTCCAAGTTAACATATGCATCGCAATTTTGGTGGGGTTATGTTGGTTCCTCCGAGAGTGAACGCCTTGAAGCCTTCCTCAGGAAGGCTACAAGATGTAACTTCTATGATGGAGTACGATCTTTTGCGGATATCGCTGCCGATGCAGATGAGAAATTGTTTAACGCTATCATCAGTAACAAACAGCATGTCCTGCACCGGCTTCTTCCGCCACTTAAAGATAATGTTAACTTTAAGCTCAGGGAGAAGGCTCACCCTTTCTATTTACCATCTAAGCGCGCGCCTTTGATGGATAAGAACTTTATAATTAGAATGCTATATAAAGACTCTTATTAAGTTGTTTTTTTTAACAATGTCCTCTTATGTTTATTACTTTCTATATTGCCATTTGGCCATTTGTGTGTGTGTACGTTTTCTGCAGTATGTCAGATTTCATGTAATAAACGAATATAATAATATTATTATGAGTGCCGTTGTTATATATGTGTTGTATTATGTTCTATCATCTTGTTTAGAAATTAATCGTTATCATGAAAATATTTTGTCTTTGCAGAGTCCACCGAGGCAGAGACAAGAAAAACGAAACCTGAACCAAAGAACGATGGTCCGGTGATGAAAAAACCAAAGTAAGTTAAACATCACAACATTAACTACAGGAATATTCATATGGAATTCTAATTATATATATTTGTAAGTTCTTTATTGCTTGATTTCATATGAATTTGTTTCATATATTATTTAAGGTTATTATTCTGGAGATTGAATAGCAAATTAAAAGCTGTTGTGTAACTTGGATTGACATAATCAATAATAGTTAAGTAGTTTTGTGGTAGTGCACGTAGTAGTAGTTATCAATATATAATAGTAGAATATCGATATTAGTTATCTATCGATCTATGTATCTACAAATATAATGTAGTTCTGTTTTAGATTTGGTGTATGTAGCATCAATTAAGCACCTATATAATTTAATGTACTGAAGTCTAATTTCCTCATTAATATAAATTAATTATCGTTCTTTGAATTCTCATTCTCCTATATATTGATAGGACTATTAAATGGTAAAAATTTACTTAGATATTACATATACAGTATATTTCTCTCTATTGCACATACATATACATTTAATGAAATTACTGCTAAAGAACTTAAACATATGTAGGGACTTTGATTGTGCCTATGTTAGAATTGAGAAGAGATTAGGTGGTGACGAGGCAGGAGATCAGAAAATGATGAGAGAGAGAGCTATGATACCTCTAGAAACTCGCATGAAACAGTTCCGTCAACTTCTCGAGGATAAACAGGTTACTTTTATAGGGAAAATTGCTGAACAAAGACCATGTAAATTTTAACAAGTAGTAGTTGTATATATTTATAACTATTTATTTATTTAACCATATAACTGCACAGATACTAGTATTTCCTAAAATTACAGAATAATTATCTTCCGTGGTCGTACTGTGTTTCACTTCGTAATTTGCCGAGTCTTATTGTGCGACATATATAGTGTCTTCAATTTTTATTTATATGCCACAGTTTTTATAATTTTTTACTAGGTTGATTTGAAATAGTTTTACGTTGCTATCATGTCTATCTGCAGGTGTCAGCGTTCTCGACGTGGGAGAAGGAGCTGCATAAGATCGTGTTTGACGATCGGTACTTGCTGCTGACGGTTAAAGAACGCAAACAAGTGTTTGAGGAATACGTGAAAGAGAGAGCTGAGATGGAGAGAAACGAGAGACGATTGAATTTAAAAAATAAAAAAGACCAATTTAAAAAACTGCTCGCAGAGGCAAAGCTGCATGGAAGGTTTGTTTCTGCTGCTCTATGCTGTCATCAATTTATTAAATTAGGTAAAGGAATAAAAATTGTGTAATAATGACTGTTTTCAGCTAAGCTGATTTAAATTACACTTTGAATGACTTTTCCACAACATGTGATTTTACTGTTTATATTTGGTGTTGAGATAGTAGTAACCACTTTAATTCACTTTAGCTTCAAGTTATTAACTGTTCTTGTAGACATTAAATTCTGAGTTGTGCATTAGAGCTTTCAGTTAATAGCTAACTTTTCATCCCAGTGGTACAATTTCTCACCTAAGGGGTATGAATTTCGACACTGATTTATTTAGAAAACGCATTGCCGTGAAGTCTACAATGCAATTTTTGCTGATTAGTTTTATCAGTGTATAATAATTCAATTTACTTTTTGTTGGTAATTTGCATTATCCTTATGTGATACAAGTAGAATCCTAAATGAATCAAAATTTCGCTCGTATATGATATACAAATGCAAATGTTACTCTTCTGAAGGCAGTACACATCTTAAGTGTATGGTAGATACTTCGAGGATGCGATGAGTTTTATCTTGAGCATGACTTGCGTCTTGGCTTATCATTTTCGGAACACCATGCCTTTTGGCTGCCTAATTCATGTTTATATTTGTTGTGATAGATTGAATTTCTACTCTCTCAATTAAGCTCTTGGACTCTATTTTGAAGTAAAAAAATTTTTTCTCTATTGCAATCGCTTGTTAATAGAATACTTTATGTTAATGCTTTATTGGCCTAAGACTTTAATTGGTATGAAATCTCGTTTTAAGATGTAGTTATTTCCTGACGTATTAGGTCTACATTTAGCGAATTTGCAAGTCGTCACGTGAAAGACGAAAGGTTCAAAGCAGTCGACAAGATGAGAGAGCGTGAATCGTTGTTTAACGAGTATATGCTTGAGGTACGAAGACGAGAGAAATCTGGAACCATCGCTCAGTCGTACCCGGTGTCTGTGAGTGTTGCTTTCTTTATCTCATTAATTCTTTTTCTTTTTACAACCTAAACGTTATCATTGAATTATCTTTAGATAAGAATATACATAACGTAACGGCACACTGGGACAGGAGGCACAGATGCTTGTTTAAGCCCCATTTCTTCCTTTCTCTCCATGGTTATTAGTAATCGTTGCTTTTTGATGGCGCATCAATTGCAGCCGGCGCGGATTTAAGAATAACCTTCCATCACCCTGGGATTTTTTTCCTTCCTAAGCCTTTACCAACACTTGGTCTTCCAAGGTGGTCACCTACAAAGTACTAACCGAAGTCGATGCAGCTTAACTTCGATAATTGACGCGCAACTAAACCAAGTGCGCTAATCCCGCCATCTACTTTTAGAATACTTTTAGTCTGTCAGGACAAAATTAATGGTTGGTCTTAGCAGACCAGTTTTAATTTTTAAATATAAACAAAAAAAATTTGTATTTATAGGTTAGTAGTTTGTAAATTAGTATAAATATTTAAAAGAATGTGAATCTCTTTATCAGGTGTTATATTCATTTAGCACGTCGACTCTCATGAATCTCTGCTGAGGACTCTATTTTGTTCTTTACTAGTTAACAATTCTCTCTGTACAATTGTTGTGGCTCACACTACTGTTCGGTGAGGTATTTTCTTTCCAATGAGTAGCGAATGTTTGATTCATTTTTCCCGTTGGTTATTAAAATTGAAGTACTTAGTCGTCTTGTAATTAATATTTAATCAGGCGCATTACTGGATATTGTGCAATATTCAACTACTTCGGCACTGAATTCTGACGTATAATATCTGTTATGTGACAGTTTAAGGAAATTTTTTGTAGTTTTTGTAATTTTGCAGGTTCACTGGCAACATGTTTTTGGGTTACGTGCCTCTGTGGCTAAAGCCGCAGAATAAAGAACGTGCTAAATATTACATCTGATGATGACTGATTTACTGATTTAAATTAGTAAATTAATAATATAATTCTCCAATTAATTAAAATAATTATTTGGAGAACTAATAGTTACTTTAAAGACACCGTTGTTACCAATAGAACTAATAAAATTACTACGAATAATAATAATTACTAGGAGTCTGGACCCAGCCTCGGAGAGAGCAGTGGAACTGGAGAGGTGGTTGAAAGGAGAGAGTTAGGCAAGCGGGAGAGAATTGAAGCGAGTATACGAGAGCGAGAGAAAGAAGTTCAGATGTCTCTCTCGGCGTCTCTAAGAGAGAGAGATAAGGAGAGAGAGCAGCATATGAGAGACGAAGCTGTGCAGCAGTTCAATGCTCTGCTTATTGATATGGTGCGTTTTCAGTGATTTGATATCATTGGTATGTTTTCAGCGATATGGTATCATTGGTATGTGTTCAGTGGTATGATATCATTGGTATGTGTTCAGTGATATGATATCATTGGTGTGTTTTCAGTGATACGATATCATTGGTATGTTTTCAGTGATTTTACATAAAATTTGTGGTATGTGATATGATATTATTGGTGTGTTTTCAGTGATACGATATCATTGGTGTGTTTTCAGTGATACGATATCATTGGTGTGTTTTCAGTGATATGATATCATTGGTATGTTATCAGTGATATGATATCATTGGTATGTTTTCAGTGATTTGATATCATTGAAAATGATATCATATCATTGAAATGATAGCATATTTTCAATAGAACATCAATATCTCTGCCTATTTCTTGTTGGCTATCGGGCTAGCATGCTTGCAGCTCAGTCATTGTATAGTATGATATCATTGTATCGTATGATATCATTGTATTGTATGATATCATTGTATCGTATGGTATCATTGTATCGTATGATATCATTGTATCGTATGGTATCATTGTATCGTATGATATCATTGTATCGTATGATATCATTGTATTGTATGATATCATTGTATCGTATGATATCATTGTATTGTATGATATCATTGTATCGTCTGATATCATTGTATTTTATCATATCATTGTATAGTAGTATCATTGCATTGTATAGCATCATAGCATACATATTGTAATATAGTATCGTGCCATTGTATTGTATCACATCATTGTATTGCATCTTATCATTCTACCATAGGATACAATGGGATTCAGTCCAACACTTAGGATTCGATAATATATTGTAGCAGCAGATGCTGTAGCGAGCTTTGATCATATCATATAATATCATTGTATTGTATAATGTCATTGTATTTTAGTATCACATCATTTTATATTTTTTCATTGTATTGTATAATATCATTGTATTGTATAATGGTATTATATTGTAGTGTCACATCATGGTATTGTATAGTATCATTGTTTTGTAGTATCACATCATGGTATTGTAAAGTATCATTGTATTGTAGCATCACATCATAGCATTGTATCGTATCATTGTATTGTAGTATCTTGTCACGATACAGTAGTATCATATCATTGTATTGTATTATCACGTCATGGTATTGTATCGCATCATTGTATTGTATTATCACGTCATGGTATTGTATCGCATCATTGTATTGTATTATCACGTCATGGTATTGTATCGCATCATTGTATTGTATTATCACGTCATGGTATTGTATCACATCATTGTATTGTATCGCATCATGATACTGTAGTATCACATCATGGTATTGTATTATCACGTCTTGGTATTGTATCGCATCATTGTATTGTAGTATCATGTCATGATATTGTAGTATCATATCATTGTATTGTAGCATATCTTAGCATTGTATTATCATCATTGTATTGTAGTATCATGTCACGATACAGTAATATAATATCATTGTATTGTAGCATATCTTAGCATTGTATTATCATCATTGTATTGTAGTATCACATCATGATATTGTAGTATAGTATCATTGTATCACACTGACAGATACGTAAGACTAACGTGACGTGGCGTGAGGCACGCAGCACGCTTCACAAGGATCAGCGATGGAGACTGGCGGCTCTGCTCGATGTCTCAGAGAAAGAGAAGCTTTTTGAGGATCACGTGGCCGGTCTGAATCGTAGAAACAGAGAAATCTTCTATCGACTGCTGGACGAAACGCCTTCTGTCAATCTAACGTCAACGTGGAAAGACGTCAAGAAGATAATCAAGAACGATCCACGCTTCGCTAAGTGCACGTCTCACGATCGAGTTAGTTTTGCTAATTTTTTTCCTGATTTTTGTATCATGATTTTTATCCTGTTGTCTGTTAATTATTTTATATTAAAGTTAATGAATTTTTGTAATAATTTCCGTTTCTTAGCAGATTTGGAAAATGAAAAAGTTTATCAAACACTGCTTGAGCAATTAATTGAATGCTTGTGATTTGCGTTGAATCAATTGCAGAGGGTATATTTTTTCATATACAATAATTTTTTGTGTTGATTTTAATGATATTTAAAACTAACTATTTTGTAATTTCTTATTGTTTAATTATACTTTTGAAAATATATTTAACTTACTGTATGTATGATATACTTACACTTATGGTGTAAAGAATATTTGTTTAACATGTGATAATTTGTTTTTCAGCGTCACATGGGAAAAAATGAATTTTGATAGAAATGCATAGGATTTTGCTTATGCATTTACCACCTAAAATGTAATGTTACAGTAAAATTGACATTTAGGTATATTTAAAAATGAAAAAATTATTTCCATTTTTTTTGATAATTTTGTAATTTGATGTTTTTTTTATTTGCTACTTGTTGACTGTTTGATTGATTGATTTATTCATTGATTTATTGCAGAGAAGAGAAGCACATTTCGACGAGTATCAACAACAGAAAATGGTTTCAGCTAAACTGGCCTTTAGGGAGCTATTACAAGAAACCAAACTCATTACTCATCAGTTAGTATATTTTCTGTTTTATTGAACAAAGTTATAATTTGTGCTAATCCTTAACTTATAAATGTTTAGTTTTAGTATTTGACGTTTTTCTTGCGGCTCCTGGATAAACTTCTGCGTTGGTCTAGCTTTACTTGATTGGCAGGACTAACTCTCAATTCGTTGTAGCTACAGCATGTTACCTACAGATGGCCATTGCACAACCGCGCCAAGGAAGCTATTTTGTTAAATATTTATTTTTAATAGTAATTATATAGCATTGGATAGTAAATCGTAGCAGCAGAGGCTGTATCGAGCTTCTGAGATATACTATCATCATCATCATGATCATCTTCGTCCCTTAAACCCCGGTTTAACCAGGATTGGGATAAGAATGGACTTTCTCCAGTCCTCCCTGTCCCACACCATATCATCAGTCAATCCCCTATTTTTCATGTCCTTCTTAATTACTGCATCCTACGTCAGTTGTGGTCTACCTCTCTCAAGCGTAACGTCCAGCTCTTCCCTCCAAACTCTCTTTTAGAATCAAAGGTTTGTTAAATGAAATAGGGGATGTCATATTTTAAAAAAAATCAATTTATGCCTTAGACATGTCAGAGATATATTAGTTCACTTGACAATTGTCGATATTTGTATAGATTTGTTACTGTTAAATATTGTAGATCAGCTAAGCAGGCTAAAGAGTCAAATCAGCATTTCATGGATCTCATATCTGTATTGCAGGTCTGTTTTATCAATTTGTATCGTAACTGTTGTGTTATCTTCTAGACTTCTACTGAACGATTTCTTGATATGTAAATAAAAGTTAGAATTGCCTAATCATACTTTTTTGAAACGACCATTTTTAAAGTAGTGTCGTGGATGATGACCGGTCTTCGAGACAACTTTCTTTGCACGATTAACAGTGCCCCTAAGCCTTTTGCATACCAGTGATGCGTTGTGATAATCACAGTATACCAGTGATGCATTGTGATAGTCACAGTATACCAGTGATGCGTTGTGATAGTCACAGTATACCAGTGATGCGTTGTGATAATCACATAGTACCAGTGATGCGTTGTGATAATCACAGTATACCAGTGATGCGTTGCGATAGTCACAGTATACCAGTGATGCGTTGCGATAGTCACAGTATACCAGTGATGCGTTGTGATAATCACAGTATACCAGTGATGCGTTGTGATAGTCACAGTATACCAGTGATGCGTTGTGATAATCACAGTATACCAGTGATGCGTTGTGATAATCACAGTATACCAGTGATGCGTTGTGATAGCCGTTGTGCATGTGTTGTTGTAGCTGTTGTGCATGTGTTGTGATAGCTGTTGGGCAAGTGTTGTATGTGATCTGATAGTTGTTGTGTATGTGTTGTTGTATGTGTTTTGGTAGCTGTGGTGCACGTGTTGTTGTATGTGTTTTGGTAGCTGTTATGCAAGTGTTGTTGTATGTGTTATGATAGCTGTTGTGCATGTGTTGCTGTATGTGTTGTGATAGCTGTTGTGCATGTGTTGTTGTATGTGTTGTGATAGCTGTTGTGCATGGGTTGTTGTATGTGTTGTGATAGTTGTTGTGCATGTGTTGTTGTATGTGTTGTGATAGCTGTTGTGCATGTGTTGTTGTATGTGTTGTGATAGCTGTTGTGCATGTGTTGTTGTATGTGTTGTGATAGCTGTTTTGCATGTGTTGTTGTATGTGTTGTGATAGCTGTTGTGCATGTGTTGTGATAGCTGTTGTGCATGTGTTGTGATAGCTGTTGTGCATGTGTTGTTGTATGCGTTGTGATAGTTGTTGTTTATGTGTTGTGATAGTTGTTGTGCATGTGTTGTTGTATGTGTTGTGCGCAGAATGATCGGCGCTACTTTAGACTCGACTGTATCGCTGATGAGCGACGTGAGATGATCATGTCGTACATTGTGGAGGTTGAACGCAAGGGTCCTCCCAAACCTCCCACAGCCAGCGACCCTTCTAGACGAGTCATGCCGCCTAAACTGTGAAGACATAGGAAAACTATTATCATTTCTATGTAACTGTACTTGAGTGAGGTCATTTTTGGTGATTCAATCTGGTAAGACTGGTGTTACGGATTATAACTGCTTCAGATGTTTCTAGTATAAACGTATTGTTCAGTAATTAATGGCTGCAGTCAATCAGAGCCTGTTTAAAACCGTTGATTATACATATATATATATATATATATATATATATATATATATATATATATATATATATATGCATGTAAAATATGTATATATATCACTAATCATCTTCCCTTGAATCCCAGTTCAACCTGGGTTACGATACGAATAGACTTTCTTCAGTCCTCTCTGTACTCCCATTCTTCTGTGTGTGTGTGTGTGTGTGTCTGTCTGTCTGTCTGTCTGTCTGTCTGTCTGTCTATATATATATATATATATATATATATATATACATACCTATCTTTTATGGGTCTACTACTGACGTTTATATTACAGCAGTATGTTGTTGCTTGCTCGTACATTTATTGTATATAATAAAAGTGTATAGTTACGTGCTGTTAAGTAGTTATGTAAAAGTAATTTTTTGAGATAGTTTGGTTGAGCACAAATACTTTACACACTCTTTGTCAAGATATTTGGCCATAGTCCTACATGCTCATCCAGTCATAGCATTGGTTAGCATGATATAAACATGCTCATCCAGTCATAGCATTGGTTAGCATGATTTAAACATGCTTAGCAGTGGTTAGGTTTATCATTACAAATCATTTGGACAGAGTTCATATACCGGACTTTCCTATCGCTGATATTCTGTCGAGAGAGTTAACATCAACTTAATTTCATTAACCATTAAATTTTACAAGATTTTTTATTGCGTGAATCTCATCTAATCGCGATAATGCCAGAAAGTGTGACTGCTTATCCTGGACCCAGAGGACCTCTTATGAAGCTTTCGCAAGCCATGAATAAACAAAGACGCGCCAACTCTAGAAACAAAATTCATTCTATTCTCTCTTCAGTCTTCCATTATACATCGCAATAACAACGTAAAATCACCAAAATGTAAGGTATCAGTAGATGTTATAGAACAGAACACGAAACAGTAAGCAGAAATCATTCAGACAACCTGAGCGGTTCTAAAGATGAAAATATGTACCACTTCTATATATTCTAAACCGTCTTGTGTGTGACATTGATATTGTATTGCACAAAATTAAATTTCGTTACTATTTCAATTAAAATTAATATCGCTTTCGAAACCATTCCCTCTATAATGTTCTTTCTGCAATGTGTCAGTTTAAGGTACTTATTCATACATTATTCTTTCATGTCCAATAATGAGCACTCCATCTATTAAAGAGTCAATCCATTCAGAAATAGCTATGCGTTACCCACACTTTCATGTAGCCTCAAACTTGGGAATAATACGGCTTCTGAGGTGGTTTCTCTTTTAATAATTGGTAACAGAATCTGAATTAAGTTAAATATTCCCCCAGCGTGCTGTGGGTTTACAATGAGCTCGATCGATGAAGAGCGAGTTAAAAGTTTCCAGAACCTCAAATTCACAATTATAAACATTTCGTCAAAATAATTAATAACATGAAGGATACCTTCCTAACTACCAATGTTTATAGGAACTACAAACATCCCTATCACTTTATAGAAACACGGAAACTGTACGCAGATAATTTCTCTGTATCGCTACAACACAGGTTGATGAAAGCATACTTTACCCGCCAAGCAACCGCTTACGAGCAGCGTCTGCGTTGGACAGAATTTAGTCGCAACGACAACACCGGGGTGAGAGACGACACAGGTGAGCTTATTCAGCGAGACCGGAGCATCGTGTCTGCAGTCGCATGCCTCGTTACAGTCGGCGTCAAATGACAACAAACGAACTCCGTAACCGAATGGCGACGCTATCAGTCTGCCGTCCGAACTGTAGCAAATCTCTTTAATGAAACCCTGCCCAGCCTTTGACTCCATCACGAAATGAGTCAGTCTGGACTGATTCTTAAGCAGTTCACCCTGGAAAGCGAATGAGTCGTTGTTTTGATCCACACCAGAGTCATGGCGCTGCGGTGTGTCTCCTTGAGTTGATCTGACTGAATTATGATTGTTGGGAGTAGAGTTTAAGGAGAATACAGTTGGATTATTGTGAGAATGACGTCCACCAGTTGAACTCTCCGAACTGCTCTCTTCGGGATCAGTAGACTGTTCAATATCTTCTGAATCCCCTTCTGAATCTGCATCATACAGTTCGGCGACAGAAAGTTCTGACATCGCGTCCGCTCCAGATGGATGGATATAGTACGCTAGATTGTGACGCAAAGGGATTGCATCTCGAGAGTCGCGAAGTGATGAGTTAACATATTCACGTAAATGAATCAGGAGATTGCTGACAGGAACGTCTTCGTCACGCGATCCTATCGATACACCGTTGACTTCAGAATTGCTGTAAGAGCCTTCCAGTGAAGTAGTTGAATCGTCTCCGTGAGAAGAGCTGTGGGAGTTGCCGTCCCACTGAACCTCGTCACGTGTGCCCTGAATGTCGTGAACGCACGTCCACTGAAGAACAATAACAATCAATAATTAATTAATAATATAATAATTAATATTAATATATTAATTAAATAATATTATTATTAATATAATAATTAAATATTAGTATTATTAATATAATATTATTAATATTAATAATAATAATTAATATTAAATCTATTAATAATAATAATTAATATTAATAATATAATTAAATAATATTATTAATATAATATTATATTATATATTGTCATTATTAATATAATAATTAATATTAATAATATAACAATAATAATAATTAATATTAATAATAATAGCAACAATTATATAGCGCAGTTCTATTGCAAAGATTATAGTACCTCTGCAATATAGTACAGCATACACAGGGAAGCACAGTATACCACGGTACAGACAGAATAGTAGCGTACAGTACAATACCACTGCAAATCAGTACAGCATACACACGGCAGGGCAGTTTAGTACAGTATAACACAGTACAGTACAGAGGAGTACAGTACAGTACCACTGCAAAACAGTACATCATACACAGGACAGGGCAGTATAGTACAGTTTAACACAGTACAGTAAAATGGAGCAGAGTACAGTACAGTACAGTGCCACTATAACAGTAATTTAGTAAATGCGGGAGACAATGCTTCTTCAATCTGGGGTTAGTTACATCATCTGCAGCATTTCGATTACTCTAGATTACCTCGATTGAGTATCCATTATGTGAAAATATAAATGGACACACCACAGCAGCTATGGTATTCAATCCAATAACTTATTCTGAAGTAAATACTGTAAGTAAAAAATATACTCCAATACATAGAAGAATTAATTATCATTCGGTTCTTGACCCGAAGACAATGTCAGGGACGTCGTATGCAAAACATACACAGTCAAACACTTCTACACAACCAGAACGCATTTGTATTCACATAAACTAAGCAGTCACTGATATCGCTTTCAGGAGTTTAAATTTACTTTAACATCGGCTTTACAGCTCTACAGTGTTGTAGTACATGCACATGCCTGCAGACATAGTGGTCTAGAATTTCAATGTTAAAGCAGAAAAACTGAATGAATGCCTTCCAATAGATGAGCTACTGTTAGGGATAGGGAGGAGGTAAATATCACTGAGACAGCGGGTATGTTGCTAGGACGAGATGGTCAGCAAGATAAGGTTTAGCCAACTTATAACTTCAAAGTTACACGTTTCACAAAATTTTGTTCGAATAAGTCTAAAAGAATTTCTTTGCACACAGCATTTCATAGTTTATAAACCATACGTGCTATTACGTTTTAAATACATGTATATTGAATAAACATGAAGGAAAAGTTGAATAGATCTTTTAGCAAAGTATTGAAACAGTCAGTAACTGAGTGTGACCTGTGCAGACTTTTCAGATTCGCAAACAACCAGTTGAAAATATAGCTGGTTAAATACACATGAACAGTATATAAACATACAACTGTCAACTTCCATCGAAGTATTTTTATAATGAAATTATATAAATATAGACGTAACACTTGCGATTACCTCACAGGAATCTTTTCTCGTAGAATATCTGGTAACAATAGACCAATTGTGCGGATGAACCTACAGCAAACACAAACACGCCAACAATAAAATCTTCAGTATCTTAAGACGACTTCAACTTATCATCGACTCATCTCATATTGCACTCAACCCATTTTCATCGCTCCCTGTTCGAATATGGGATGAGATATATATCAGTATTGCAAGTTAGACATCTTGAGTAAGTACAGTATCCAAAAATGGAGCACATGGGCTAAGTTAACAATTTCGTTCATCAGCTAATTCTTTGTTCGGCCAATCCAACAGCTGAGACAAGAAAGTCGATTTTGTTGAGCTGAAAAATCAGTAGAAAGTCATCAGAGGGTAATATTAATAATTATTATTATTAATTATTAATAATTAATAAGTATTAATAATAATATTAATATTAATAACTATTAATTATAATTTATAAATATTGTTATAATTATTAATTACATTAGTATTATTAACAATTTTTAATTATTTGTTTAATATTAACTTCTAAAGTCAAATAAACTAACGTCCATAGAGGCAATCATCTCCGCTTCATCAGAATCGGGCATATCAGCGATAAACTCGACTCTGTTTCTTTTTCTCTCAAATATTTGACCGATTCTCTTTCTCTCAAAAATATGGCTCATCTGTCTACAGATGTCTGCGTTCATCCCAGCCAACGAGGACATCATACCGGACTGTAGTGCGTAATATATGGCGGGTTTAAAATCGCTCATATCTGACATGAGAGTTTCTAGGTTGAGGTCGTGTATAACCATGATGAAACCAAGTCGTGTCGACAGGAGGAGCTTAGAGCCATCTGGTGAGATTCGACAGCGCATGAGACCAGGCATGTGGTACACCCTTCGGCTGAGTGGAGCGTCAGTGGAAGAGGAGGAATGCTGAGGAGTGGAATAAGGGTCGGCAGCTGAAGGACTGAAATAAATAAGCGATATTGTTATAATAAGGTGGTCATAACGTATTATTTGATTATTAAGAAATATATAAAATATTGCTATTACAGAAATTGAACTTTAAGTTATATTAAATAATAATATAGGTTTAACGTGCATTTCCTCAGCCAAGGATGATATCTCAAGGACGTCAATTACATCGATTTAATCTATTAATTTTTTAATAATTATAGTGTATCAATTTTATCTGCTTTAATTAGGCCTAGATCAATTTCGTAATTACAGCACATAACTATTCAAAATCTGTATGTAATTTATCTAAGTAAATCAAATAAATTACAATTAACACTCGGTAGGTACTGATTATCCCTGTGTTCATTACATACTCTACTTTTGAAAGATTCATCTAACATAACATAACATAACATTACAGAGTCAGGAAGCAATTATAAGCTTGTTTAAGACTCGTCAGGCGCTTAAATAGAACCAATTAATATAAATCAAATCATACAGACTTTATGTCAACATGTGAACTTTATACGTAGCCTATGCATAACACTGAACATGCAATTAGCATCTAATTTACATGTTCTTACGTTTATCATATTTATTTTTCACTGATTCTGCTTCCACAACTTCGCTTGGCAAACTATTCTAAGCATTTATAACTCTCGGACTAACATCAGAAAAATTTCCTTAAATCTATTCTACTTCTAAATTTACTAAGTTTATAAATATGTCCCCTGGTGTTTCTGTTGTTTGATAAATTAAACCAAATACTACGGTTAACTTTGCTCAAGCCTTTGAGTATCTTAAAAACTTCTATTAAATCTCCTCTAGTTCTTCTCTCTACGTTTATTACACAACCTGCATTTTTAAGATTCATCTAAGTTTCGGCTTAATTATGGTAATCAATCTAGGCGGCAAAATGAGGGAATAAAGGCCCAAGACATAAATTCGTCAAATACTTATTGAATGCAGGTATATCACTTAAAAGAAGATATAGTATAAATAGAGAAGCTTCTATGAACCGGCTGATAGGAAAAAAATAACATTAATAAAATGAAATAAATAAATAGCATTAATAAATACTAAATCATCATCATAATCATCATCTTTCCTTAAATCCCAGTTTAACCAGGGCCGGGATACGAATAGACATAATAGACATTAATAAAAACTAAATAACAAATAAAAAATAAATGACATTAATAAAATAGAAGAACATTGATACTTATTAGCGCTTAATTAATTCCATAACAAATTGCATATTTTCTTAAATCTGCTTCCTATATTGCATCCAGTTTGCTAAAGAATAGACCAACGGTAGGCTGCATGTGTCGTAAAAGGCAACAAAGCAGTAAGACACAAACTAACATCAGAAAGGCATTCGATCGGCAAGCACCTATACTCCACAAATCGCTACAAAATATTTTTAAACAAATGAAGAAGTGAAAGTCTATTCGATCCTGATGCTATCTAAACTGGGACTAAAGGGAAGATGATGATGATTTTCTTAAAATTGCATATAGATTTGCCTTTAAAACAAATCAGTTATGAATTATGGGAGATTACAATCTTTAATATTGAGAGTTTCTTTATTTTCAGAAGCAGGACTTAAAATACACTAAAAATCATTTGCGTTGATCTACAATTTAGAAATTAATCTTTTAAAATAATTATTTTAATTACTAAATTAGGAAATTTGTATCTACTTATTTACTATATTACCTTAATTTACTTCATTTTTATTTACTTATTTACCTTAATTTATTGATGTCCCACATGTTAATTCGTCCATCAAATCCTGAAGTGACAAGCATCCCCTTAGAGTATTCAATATTTTTAACCCAGTACCTATGATCTTTTAGAGTAAATATGTTAGTTTTCAATGAGCGAATGTCCCACAATCTCACTGTGTTATCGTCGGAACATGTTGCAAACATGCGAGAATCTAAAAATCTACAAATTACAACATTTATAAATGGTTAAAAATTACTATATAAATCGAAATTTAAACCATCTAAGCTCAATATTTGATCTAAATAAAATTATGAATAAAATGAATTATATTTGCAACTATTTTCTAGTACTAGACATACTGTACATACATACTAGTTAGATAGGTTGAAAATTGCACGCGATAAATAGTTGTATATGTTGGAAACATTCAAATAATTAAATAAATAAGTACAAAAAATTAAGGTCCTAGAATAGCAATTTTTTCTGTTTCTGTTCCATCACATAGAGAGTCTCAAGTTGCACAGTCAAAACTCATTAGGGTAACACTCAAGTGAGAAACAATTACATTCTGTTACAAAAATGTTCTTAAATCTAACCCAGAGCATGAAACCATTATGGCTTTAGACATCATTTTAAATTGCCTTTCTCAAATCAAGCTTCTCTTTCGAAACATATTTTAGATGGGCTAACATTTACTTGAGAGTGTATTTGTAAAAATGTTTAATGCCCACTTTTACATTATATTTCGCACTCTCTCTCTCTCTCTCTGTTGTCTCTCTCTCTCTCTCTCTCTAGTATTCTGCAAAGTGGCAGGTCCAAGGGAACTTTGCTAGTCAACATGTTGAGCTCATCACAAAGGCTAAGCATGCACCAAACATTAACACAGTACTTAGATTTTAAAAGTAAGGCTTTAGAGGTAATTTTTCATCAGTTTGTTAACATTTGAAGGGCACAATAAATAAATTTGTATTTATAATATTTATTTCTCATTAGCTCTACTATCTATAAATGAGAGTAGAATATTGATTTACTAACTTAACACAATTGACACTGTCATCGTGAGCCTTTTCCTTTGATCCAACCAGAGAACCATTCAGAGGATCAAAGACAAGATAACTATTATTTTCACAGGCTGCCACCATTATAGACCTACAATTCAACATTTACAACACAATTAAGATTCACACCTAATCAGCCACCAGTGACATCTTATTCAGGCAATGTAATAAATTTAAATCATCAGCATTTAGAACTATATTTTCACAAATTTATTTAACACTAAACAGTAGTAAACACTAAATGTTCTGAAGCCTAATTTTGGGCTTTACTCTAACACCCTAATTATCACAGACCCAAATTTCAAGTTTTCAATTTAATTAAATTTATTTCAATTTCTTATTTGCTTTCGTAGAATAATTATTTAGGAACGCTTATAGTATGAATAATTCTAGATAAGCAGATTATAATATATTTGACTTCTGTATATAAGACTGCAACATAGGTCTGCTAACATAAACAGCACAGTGTTACATGTATTGATGTATACTATTGTTACATATAGACTATTATTAATACTATACTATTAATTTTATACTGTTAGTAACAATTACACACTTCATGGTTGTTTGTTTTATATGTTAGATAATGGTTCAATTAAATAATTAAATTTTCATTTAAATTGAGTTATGATATATGACATTCAATTTAAGTAAAAACTTAATAGCTTACAAATTAAACCTTCATTGTAATTACAATTGAGTACCTAACAGATTATCATGGAACATTTTACTACTAAAAAGGCAAACAGTATTTTACAAACAAGCACGAGCAAGCAAAGAGAAGCTAAGATGTACCCTTCAGTTGAGAAATCAAAATTAAAAATTCCACCACAGTGTGACACTTTGAGAGATTCGTAAGAATTCCAAGACCTCACACACGTTATTGATCCATATATCTGAGAATCAAGTCCATTATTGAACCCGTGGCCACCAGTTCCAAGAACAGATCTCTTACAAATCCAACCATGCACTGATCTAGAACTTTTACGCTTAAATATGGGCATTTTTAAATAATAAAGACTAAATAATAAATAAGCAATATTTCTGAAAATTTATAGATAAAAATGAAATAGCACAAACTTTGAAAGTAACAAGTAAGAAGATGGACCTTATCTATATATCTATAATTCCTCTTCATGTCCACATATGAGTGGATCTTTAAATCATCTAACATACCTAATCTTGGCCTGCCTCTGCTTCTATTTCCTTTCATTCTGCCTTCTATGACTTCCTTTAGTCGACTTTCCCCCCTTAGCATGCATCCTATCCAACTCTTCTTCCTATTTCTTAATACATTTATCAACTGCCTATCAGTACCAACTCTCTCCAGAACTTCCTTATTTGTAACCTTTTGAGTCCAGCTAATCCTTTCGATTCTTCGCCGTATCCACATTTCCAATTACTCTAATTTCCTGATATCTTTCTTCCTTATGGTCCATGTTTCACATCCATACAATAGCGTGGTCCAAACCAAGGTTTTCACTATTTTTATCCTTGTGTCTTTCTTTAGACTTTTTATTAACAGTTCTTTCCTATTACCGAAGGCCACTTTTGTTTGTGCAATCCTGCTGCATATTTTAGTCTCATTTCCCATCATCGTTTATAGTCTTTTTCTTCTTCTGTGCACTGCCAAGTGGCCGGTTCAAGGTACAAATTCATACTCAAAGTCTCCTTTCTCGCTCCATAAGAGCACTCCTTAGACCAACAAGTTAACCCATTACAAAGTCTAAATCTTTTCCATACCTTATGTAGCCTATAGCTTGGGAAAAGTATGGCTTCGAAGGTGGTTTCCCGTTGCCTTCCTCAGAAAGATGGATTAATGGCTGGGAGAAAATATTTCATGGTGAGGTGGCTCCCCTCTTGCCATCCTCAGCTAGCTCCTACCTTAGTCGCCTCTTACGTACACGCAGCAGATCGTTTGTGGTTGCCCTATTCTGCAGTGGTCCATCCACACCCGAGCACAACACGGTTATAGTATGACCCAAATATTTGAAACTCCTTACCTATTCCAATTTCATACCACTTATTGTGATATTCCCCTTTTGATCTCCATTATCATGGGACACTCGCATCACTTTTGATTCTCATTAGTATATATATATATATATATATATATATATATATATATATATATATATATATATTTATATATATATATATATATATATATGTATATATTTATATATATATATATATATAGCATTATATTTCAATAAGTGTGATCTAATTCTATAGGTGCATTTTCTTCGTTTTTAAGGACATGGCTAAATACCATGTAAATAAAACTGTAGCCTACTTAAACACTCTCCATGAGGTACTCCTGTATAACAGTAAGTACTTATAAATGCTAAATTTTTCATCTGGAGGCTCATAATAGTTGTTAGAATGCACTTTTATTTTAACTCTTTCCATTAAAATGGAATTATATATTGCTCGTTCTACTCTAAAACTTGTTTCAAATCTTAAATTAATATTTTCCTATTTACATAATCAAATATTTTGCTAATATTTAATAGTGTCAATTGGTTTTATATTTACATTTTTATTTGTCTATTTTCTATTATTGGATTACATTTATTTGTTTACAATGTATATGCAACAAATTAGAGGGAGCAATGATTCGTGAATAAAACCTCATACAGTAAATTAAATAATAAGGTAAAGGTCTTTGGGTAAACTTTCAAAGAAATGTAGTATTTTACTTTCATAAAGTGCACCGCATATTCAAATTAATTAAGTAATTGACAATTGACAGAAATGTGAGTGCTACTGTCATCTATAACAGTAGGCCTATACTATAGAGTAAATTCATTTTGGTACTGGTATGCATGCAAAATTAAAGTGAAAGCCTAAAAGCTCTTTCTGATTCTCTGATGTTGGCCATTACATCGTTTTGGATCCTTTTTTTCCTCGTTTTTCGTCGGCTTAGATTTGGTACTAGATGTTGTCATTGGCGAGGGTAGTACTGTTAAAAGCACTGTTGTTGTGTCATTTTTAATCGGGAATAATTATAATAATAATTAGAATGTCTTAATAGCGTAGGGGTAACGTCATGAACTTTTAAATGACAGATCCTGAGGTGAATTGAACCCTCGTAGGTTCGAATCCCAGCCGCGCTGATCTGAGAGTAAAATCTCGGACATTCACTGGACTGGTTAAACGGAAAATGGTCTCAATTGCCTAACGGTTTAAACATGTGGTACTAAAAAGTGATAGATATCAATATAGTTGATCATTTCACTATAATGCGTGTTTACTTTTTACTTTTACTGTGCACCAAGGTTCACGACTTTTTGCTGGTTCAAAAAGAAAAAGAAGACAAACTTTGCAAATGGCGGCGTCAACAAACCTCGTAGATGAAGTGGAAAATGCTTTCCAGGTTTTGTATTATTGTTGCTGTATAAAATTCTGTTAATAGACTGTATAGTTATTTTGTTTAAAATTTGTATCTTTATCAGAGTTTTGATTTTTTAAGCAGTTTAATTTTGCTTCATACAAGATCCTTATTAAATTATTATTATGCTCATCTGTAATCAGATTTTGACGTATATATATATATTATTATATTATATATATATATAGATATATATATATAATATATATATATATATATATATATATATATATATAAACTTAATGACAAATTTATCCTTCCTTGGTTTTTTGCCTCGTTAGGTTTACTATATTAATAAACACAGATTTCCATGGGCAAATCATCAAAAGTTTAACTGTTCTTTTTATGTATAGAAATTAATTACTAATTCATAAGCTGCAAGTTTTTGGCTCCTGAGTTAGCCTATTATACGATGAATAAAATAAAAAGTCTAATGCCTAGATTAACTTCAGTTTCCTCTCTTGTAAGCTTATGAGTGAAGTGATGAGTGTTAAATTTAAACTCTACATCTACTGATCTGTTTTGTCGGACACCTTGCCAGCGACAACGGATCAGTACGTCATCTTATCCATTGGGTCATCTCAATGGTATAAATAATTTTTCATTGGCAGTTAATGATCGCAATATCCTATTGCTCTTATACATTATTTGCATTCATCGTGAATATATTCATAAATAATCTAATTAACTGTTTACCTTATATATGAATCTAGTTTATTGTGTCTGAGTTTTATTTCTATGTCATAAGCCCTACCTGTTAACTAATTGATTGTATTTTAACCCTAGAATGCCCAGGTGGGGGTCACTGCGGACCCCCAATAATTCATTTTTATTATAATATCATCAATACAAGCGATCTGTTGCTGTGCATCCATGACTTTGTTGGTATGTGCATGTACAATATGCTACAACAGCGCCATTGATTTGACCACTCGGAGGGAGGGGAGGTAGAATATGCGTAAGACCGAGAGGATAAACAGTGCAAA
The DNA here is from genome assembly GCA_905160935.1 of Enchytraeus crypticus. Classification (NCBI taxonomy): domain Eukaryota; kingdom Metazoa; phylum Annelida; class Clitellata; order Enchytraeida; family Enchytraeidae; genus Enchytraeus; species Enchytraeus crypticus. The sequence goes on along the minus strand of CAJHZI010000743.1, from coordinate 143,205 downwards.
GTTCAACATTCGCGCTGGGCTTTGGCGCGGTTGATCACAATTTGATGAACTTAGATTACAATTACATGTAGGCTAAGTAATTGTAACTTGTATGGAAACAAACTGTATTATATTTTTACAAAACAATAGATATGGATTAGACTGCAAATCAGACTTCACTACTCTTTTCACTACTCTTTTGTTGGGAACATTTGTAACTATATTTGTCATGTTCTTATTTTTATACTTTTCAAATTACTATAACATAAGTATATTCTTAGACATCTATTGAATGATTATTTATATAATAATTAGCCATAATTGCCTTAAATTACATTTTACAGCATGTTTTATTGGGGGGGGTCCAGTCGGACCCCCACTTGGGTAAATTCGTAGACAAAAATATGTTGGGTATTCTAGGGTTGTAGTGCCCATTCTGTTATGGCTAATGTGTTTTTGCTTAATAATTATTTCAGGCTTGTCTGGGTCTCCTTACGTGTCCTGAGCATTTAAATGTCGACGTTGAAACAGATGAAGCTAGGAGCAGTAAGTTTATTTAAATTTAATAGAATAACCAGCAAGCAAAGATAGAATATTGCAGTTGCTTGACTAATTGATTAATGCTGTTCATTGATATGATGTTTGCATGATGTGTCTGTGTACTGTGATTTCTCATATTTTTTCTCTATTCTTTCTGCTTTTTACGAACGGTTTACTGCTGTTCTGTTAAACTTATTCTATTAAGGCCGTTAAAACTGTAGTCTATATTTTAAAAATTTCCTGCTTTAAAGTCATCCTTAATGGGACATCCATGGACAGCTTCATTGTATAGTACTTAAAACAGTCAAATATGATTATAATATTCTAAACAGCCTCCAGGTTAAATATTAGTATATTGGGTGCCTATATTAATGCTGTATGTTTACTGAGTTATAATTGAGTGATTCTTTGGATTTCTTTTTCAAAAGATATGATCAGCTTCATATATTAATTATTAGATGCCAGATTTGCTTGATTGATTCTCATCAAATGTTGCAGCACTTGGTCCACAGTTGTCATTGAACAGTCACCTTGCATCTGCTCATGTTAAAGAACATGAACACTTTACAAAGCTAAAGCCAAGTTTAACATTAGTTTCCTTCTAGAATAGCATGTCAATGACGTGGGAGAGCATTGGTTTTGAACCCTGCACCTACTGATCCTCTGTCTGACTACTTGACAGCAAGCCACCGGCTCAGCCCATCTGGAATCAGGCAACATGATAAGAATTAACAAACTTAAATATGAACTTAATTTTTATAAATATAATTAGTGTTCTACTTATTGTAGATGTTGAACAAGCTGTACCAAAGCTTCTTGAGGCAGCACGGCAGCTCGATATATTCTTTATGCAGAAACGATTAGTGCTCTCTGTCAACAAGCCAGAACTCTGTGTCAATACGGTACGTTTACTCTACTACTGGTGAAGTTATTGTGCACCATCAAATATTGATGCGATCAACTTTATTCAGCACTAACGGAGAAGAGTCTACACTTGTTATTTATCGCTTAACCCATGCAATATAGTACTGTCTCGTTGAATTTTAAATAATAAAGTCTGGTAAACCTTTATACCTTGCTGATCTTATCTCAGTTTGGACTACACTAGTGGTTCTTACATGCTTTCTGTTCCTAGTATTCAATCTACAATTGGTAGAGAATTAATCAATGTTACCGCATCTAGTCTATATGTAATTAATTATCTCCTGACCTCTGATCCTCTATTCTGACTTCTGACCTCTGATCCTCTACTCTGACCTATGATCCTCTACTCTGACCTCTGATCCTCTACTCTGACCTCTGGTCCTCTACTCTGACCTCTGATCCTCTATTCTGACCTCTGGTCCTCTACTCTGACCTCTGATCCTCTATTCTGACCTCTGATCCTTACTATGACCTCTATTCTGACCTCTGATCCTCTACTCTGACCTCTGATCCTCTACTCTGACCTCTGATCCTATTCTAAGTATATTTTGTGTATATTTTGATTCAGTTACAAATAAATGATCATGGTCCTCTCTCGTGTCTCTCTTCTTCCTGATCTGACGAACAGACTGCTCTGTTACCAATCTCACTTTTTTTACTGTTTATCGTCTTCTGTTGGTATGGAACTGCTTGCATTTTCACTTTCGCTTTTGACCTCTCCCACCAAGGAGGAATCTGCCATTAAATCTTCATTGTACTGTTTTGCTTTTCAGCATTCTGTAATGACCTTAGACCATCTTATATAAGTACTGTTGTCAAACACTCTTATGCATTCTTTAGGTATATTTTCTATGAAAAATAGTTTCAAGACTGAGAATAAATCTGAACAAAAATTCGATATTTTATATGGTTATAGAGGAACGTGTGAAAAAGGATATTGTTCGAGACAGCTTATATTTGAACCCCGGGCCTCCTGATTATATAACCAGTCATGTTTGCTAACGGTTAGGTTATCCCGTTGGTAGTCGCCAATCGTATTCAGTTTTGATTGAATAAAATTGATTTATCTGTGCTGTGTAGGATCTGGCAGAGCTAGAACTTGAGTTGCAACACAAAGACGCTGTATTGCAGAAGCATTATGATAGAATACAGACCATCATCGCACGATATCCTGGCGTCATCTCTCCAAGTTCAAACCAGTCTCATACGCAGCAATCTTCAGCCAATCAAAATCCTACTGTTGTAAATGTAGGTCAGCAGCCTGCAAATCAGAATCAAGGAACTGGAACTGTGAATGTAGCGCAGCAGATAATCAATCAGAGCTCAGCAACTGTAAATGTAGGTCAGCAGTCAGCCAATTACAGTCAAGCACAGCAATCATCTGGATTGATAGCTGGGTCAGCTGCTCTGCATGGTCAAGCAGCCCTACATCAAGGAACCGGTTTTAACCAGAACCCACTTGCATATCTTGAACAGACAACATCTAACATAGGACAAACCAGAATGTCCTGATTTGAATGGATTATGACTCTTCAATGTGTTTAATATCGATGCATTAATATGGAATATATGTAGTTAATGTCTTGTTATATATCGTTTTGTCATATAAGCTTACGTCGAGCCTATATTTATGCAGTAACGGTCACATGATTGAGTTAAATAGCTCTCTAATCATACTATTAGTGGCAACCTATGAAGAAACTTAAAACCAGTGGTAGGTAATTGTGCGAGCTTTGAGGTGAGTGATTTATTCATAGTCAGGTTCTAATGTAGGTCGTCTTACTAATAACGTCAGTATTATTAAAAATGAATGGCAACCAGTGTCTGTAAGATTAACTGTGTATCTGTGCCATCTGCTGCTGCAGACATTACTGTTAATATGCATCATATTTCAAAATTCAATATAACCATTGGTGCGAGTGTCAGTTGGATCATCTGTGACGGTTCCAATCTGATATGTTAATCTGATACGCTCTCCGACCTGCAATCAGGCACCGTATCGACCTGCAATCAGGCACCGTATCGACCTGCAGTCAGTCACCGTATCGACCAGCAGTCAGGCACCGTATCGACCAGCAGTCAGGCACCGTATCGACCAGCAGTCAGGCACCGTATCGACCAGCAGTCAGGCACTGTATCGACCAGCAGTCAGGCACTGTATCGACCAGCAGTCAGGCACTGTATCGACCAGCAGTCAGGCACTGTATCGACCAGCAGTCAGGCACTGTATCGACATGCTGCCAGATCTTTCAGCCCTAAATATCCTTGTTGAACTTAATATCAGAGAGTTTTAATACCCAGCAATACTCAACACGATTTATTAAACATTTATATAGCTTTGTCAAACTCCATTCGTAATGTTTACCACTGTTTGCCGATTTCCTAAGCGATGAAAGAAACTTGCGATAAAGCATTTATTACGCTAGAAATTTTACTTCAACTTATGAAAACCAGAATTAAGAATAACAAAGTTGCAACAACTGACACTTTCTTTTAATGCACATTTGTAACACTAAACACAAGAGATGAGAGACCAAGTGATAAAGTAGTGACTACAAAAATTTGTCTGCCATTAATATCATCACAGCTTCTGCAATTCATTACCATGATAAAAAGTCACAATTTGAAGTACATCAAAATTTTAGTATTGAATATAGACAGACATAGCTACATACATACATGTTTTATACATTGATAGGGTTATAGATATACATTATATGTCAAAATATTCACCACCACTTAATTAGAAACTAATGACGTGGTCAAAGAATCATTTTACCTATAAATGTAAATAAAGGAGAGATGCAATTATCTACAGCTTTTGTACAGCTCCTCAGTAGTTGATGGCACAACTGTAGCAACATGACTAAGCGAGTATTTACATGCCGACTAATGAAAAATGTAATCAGTGAAAAATTGTGCTACTAGCCATATGTACAACTTTTGCCTTAAAGAGCGCCGTTTTATAGCATACACACGTATATATTAAATACACTAGCATAGATGTTAGTTTGAAATGGAAATTTATATGACAAAGTTTGTTACATTGGGTTTGGAAGTTAGCCAAAGTTTTGTAAAAGTCTATTTAAATTACATAGTTTGCACAACACCGAAGAAAATTTGGAACCACAACATTAAAAACCACATCTTTTAAAAGCAAAAAGATCGTAGCACCTAGCTTTATTACACTGCATACAATATATTCGAGCTGCAATTTCAATCTAATATTCCTGCCGACTTGACCGATTTGAATGTTTAATGCTGCTGTGATTAAACTAGTACTGGCTTGCTTTGTGATTTAAACAAAAATGTACATTTAATACTATAACATAAAATATTAACGTATAATTGTTTATAGTAAAATGATCTATTTTTGTACAATGATGCATGTTTTGGAAATATACAAGAATATATGCAAAGTTGAGTCTAGATTTAGCTCAATGTGCAGCGAAAAACAATGCAAAAGCATCAATGCGCTCAAAACATCTACTCTAAAATCTCTCTCACTCGCTAGCGTTCTGCCGAATGGCAGGCCCAAGATACATATTCATACTTACATTTTGCTTTCACTCTCCAGAAAGAGCACTTAATAGATTAATAAATTAATCTCTTCACAAAAGGCTTTGCCTTATCACACCTTAATGTAGCCTATGGCTTGAGAATAATACGCCTTCTGATTGGATCAATTTTGTTTCCCGTTGCCTTCCTCATTTCTTGATCTCTTACAACACGTGCAGTTTACAGTTGGTCTATTCTTTAGTGTCCGGACACAACACAACAATATAATATCCAGCATTAAAATAAGAACACACATTCTCTAGAACGTATTTTGATGAATTCATTTACAGTATAACTACTGCTGTCAAAATGTGACCATGTGAAAATGTCAAGTAAAGTTAGTTGCTTAATTCTGCACCTTGTTGTCAAACAATTCACAGTTACAAAATACACAGCTAAAATTCTGAGGTACATAAAAACACTGCAAATAAAATACAGAACAACACATTGAAACAATCATTTACATAGCTTTACTAATTAAACAACTTAAAGAGATCTTATACCTTAGAAAATGGTCTACTTTTTCCTGCAATTTCGTTCTCACGTTCAACAATCCGTCACAATGCCAGTTACTATATGACCTTATTCCTTACCTCGCTATGCAGTAGTGAATTAAACTATATATATTTAAGTACAAAAAATGATCCTATATATATTTAATTACAAATTGAAATGTTGCATATACAATCAATGCTACTATACTAAGTAAAGAAGTGGCAGCATTGCTACTAGAGTTTGCTAACTAGTACTTAACAATGTATTTATAACGATATATTTACAGTATGTTTATTTTAATATACTTATTAATTTCTTCTTAGCAAATGAAATCTGCAGATTTACTTCAGTGCAGAATCAATCCAAACCAAAATTATTTTACCCATAATGGATATTATAAAAAGAAAAATGTGAGTATTAAAATTGACACTCTATTTCATAAATAAAACAAGAAATACGAAAACAATGTCATAACTATCGCGAACATATTCTATAATAAGCTCATAAACTTTATTAACCGGCATAAGATTTTTATGAACCTTCTGCGTAACATATGTGCACAGTGAATATTCCAACAAAAAAGGAGAAACGGTCGATGCTGGTTATTAAAAAATAAGCGATATGGCCAAGATGAGCTCATAGTATAATTATCTATGTGTAAATAACATGAGGACATCAAAGAGATGTCATGGATACTTGAATTCGTTTCTCAAAAGACGCTTTTATAAATGTACTATGGCAACTAAGAAAACAATATAAAATACTCTAACAAAACGAACACGCCATACAAACAGGCATCAAACAATTTATCATGTAATGCAAACAATAATCATCATCATCATTCCTTGTAGCTATGGTCTGAAAATACATACAAAAATTAATTGAAAACAAACTAGTACATAATACAAACAGTCCTCAAAAATAGCATACATTACTAAACAGTGCAATGCAGATACCAAATAATCCTCAAAATAAAAAATACATAAAACAAACAATCAGCAAACAGAACAATACAGAACAGCTCAAGTCCTCACAGGATGTGTGAAGCTGCAACATTAGCACACTGTGTCACAATCTACTTCATACAAATATTCAGCACAGGATACGTGAGACTCTTATACTACACCATCCCTACCCTGTACAAACACAGCACAGGATACGCAAGGCTCTTATACTATATAATCCCTACCGTGTACACAGACAGCACAGGATATACGAGGCATCTAGGCAAATACAACCCAGATAATAAACAAGTCAACTGATTCAAGCCGTCAATCATTGCGAAACATCAAAATGAGCTAATGGTGACTGCCTAATCCCATTTAAAGAAGCTCTAATATCAATCCATGAATAAATGGGCAGCTTACATTTGTCAGACAAGTTACAAAAGACCTATGACAGTATCAGAGTGCAACAGTACAATATTTGAAGTAGTATTTTTGATCTTTACTATATCTGACCTTATCATTCTATGTTTTAAGCTTTTTCAGTCAGCATGGGGACAGTTGCTTTACTATCATCGTCTAATCGTGGTTTATAGATTGGTCCATCACTAGGATGCGCAACCTCAATCGCCTTCATGTTGTGCTCTTCAGGGTGATAATTTCTGGCCCAAGGCTGAACTTCTCCTGAAGCAAGAATGCAGAACAAGATTCCACCAACGGTATATACGCCAGCGGCAATGAAAAACACAATCTGCCAGGATTCTCTTGATTTCTATAACATAGTAGAAAATACATTACTAATCACATAGCATTAATAAAGTTAATAATCACATAGCATTAATAAAATCGGGATTAAAATAACCTAAAAAAGGTTATTTTAAATTTTATTGATATAATTAAACATATTTATTATTAGTTTAGACAAAATTTTAAAAAACTATAGTTGACATCATTCTCATTCACCTCAAAATTCTCCATTTTGAGGGATATCTAATATGAGCATAACTCTGTGTAGCATAACTATGTTGATAATATCCCAAAATGATGTTGAGCATTAAATACTTTAGGAGAACCGACAGTGGGCCTACATAAGTAAACAAGTCGAAGTCAAACATTCCAGCATTTTGGATAAAATTATAAATATTCGATAAGCCAATGAAATTATGTACTTTATTTCTGTTGCTATTGCATTCTTCACCTATTCAATCACATTAGTCAATGGAGTAATAAAATTAATCAGTGCCTTCAGAATAGATATAGCCGCGCAATAATTAAAGCATCAGCATACAATAAAATATCATATACTCCTATCACAAAATATCATATACTCCTATCACAAAATATCATATACTCCTATCTCCTATATTGCTACGATTGTAATAATAACAATAATAATAATAATAAAGGTTTAACGTCCGTTTCCTCATCCAGGGATGATGTCAGGGACGTCCCCACAGCATACATCACTACAGATCTGCAAAAGAAATGTGCTGAGGAGAAGTAAGGTCCTAAACGAAAGCCAGTTTATAACTTACGTCTTCAGTTAAAGCCGCAGCAATGGCAGGAGCGATGAATCCGGCCGAGGCAGACAATCCGTTGGATATTCCCATCAATGTTCCGGCGTACTGAGGAGCAATGTCCATGTGGTTCACAAAGTATCCGGAGTAAACAAAGCCGCTGATGGTGACGGCTAAAGTGAGTATAAGCACAGCTAGGGATGTCTGAGTGCAGTCCAGGTAACTCAATCCAATCAGGAATACTCCAGCACCAAAGAGTCCTGCACATCGATTGCAATAGTATCAGCACAACATGAAAGTATACAAAAGTATCCAAAAGTAACAAAAGTATCTGAGAGTATCTTACGTGACTATATAATAGATATATCCCAATGGAAATGCTTAAAGTATTAACACAAAATAGAAAGCAAATATCCTATATGTTTATATAACAAATACTATTTGCAAACAGAATTAGTTTGAGTACCATAACAATACTAAGCGTCCGCAACACTATAGAAAGTGCAATATTGATACTACATCGGAAAAATAAATATATTCCAGTGCACTTATTTAGTGGAAAGGGATCGACTACGTGCTTCAATTGCGTTTGTATTTATTTGTAAAGAATATTCAAAGATGACGCTTATCATGTGATTGGAGTGATGCATGACTTTCCAAACATCATCCTTCAACGAGGAATCCTATATATGTTGTGTTTATGCGCTATTAATTCACAAATCAACTAGAAATTTCATGTTTTAAATCACAATAACCAAAACATTTTAAAACATTATAATCACAGAAATTTATTCAAATACTATCTAATCTAAATTATAAATTGTCTAATTAATCTAGATGTAAAGCAACGAAATAGCCGAAAACAAAAGAGCTTTCTCTCCATTTTGTATTATACACAAGCAAGAAAATAAGTACCTATAGCATCGAACAAGTCATACCGTAATTAGTTGACACTGATATGATTTGAAGCTGTGTTCATACATCAAAATTGCGAAATAAGTTAGTGGGCCTTTATTTCCGTTTCACGCCTACCTCTACTTGTGTTATTATATCTATTCAATTTGTTCTACGTGCTACTTAATTCCATTCAATTCTGTTCAGTATGTTGCGATAAATAATTAAATAAAAATAAAAATATATTGGTGCCATGTTAATGGGCCTTTATTTCCGCTCCACACATACTACTACTTGTGTTTTTGTATCTATTCAATTCTACTTTATTCAATACAATTCTGTTCTGTATGTTGCAATAAATAATTAATTAAATAAAAATACCGATAGAATTGAAGAGCTTCCTAGTGACGACTGTCGACAGAACATTTGACGACCTCAGTTTATCAGCGACCATGGGACACACTGTCATAGTTAACCACAACCCCAGGAATGGCAAAGCAGAAAAAAATCCATTCTGAAACAAACACACAGAGAGAAGAGATATAACATAGAGAGATAAATTTCACTAGTTACAAAGACTCCATTTTGAACCACAGTGTTCACGTTCTAATTACGATCGTAGTGAATTTGTACCAATAAGCATGCAAAACCTCTTAATAAACTCCAATATTTATGGAATTTTTGCATTTCAATGCATAATATCAGTTAAATGGTGCTCTTAAAATCAGCAAAATATAATGAAGGCATCAATATTCATTGCAGAATTTAATCTATCAAAAATATTACACATACATAAAAATATTTAGCATAAGCATTTACATTATATTAAATACTAAGCATTCATAAGTAGAATCTCGCAAGAATAATGAATCAAAAGAAATGTTAGATGATTTAAAGATCTACTCGTATTCTACATGAAGAGGGCAAAGGAAGATAGAGATGAGCGGAGGCGTTATATACCATGGACTTGCCAGTAGACAGTGCACTGAAAGAGATTAAAATATTAAATATTAGCATTTCAGTTTATTTAAAAATAACTACATAAGTTTATAACTGATATATGTCTACTTAAATTTGTTGAAAAAATAGTAAATGTTGAGATAAGTAAAAGTTCAAAATACAAAGCTACAAAATCTCTACTACATTGAATCACTTATCTTTCAAGAAATGAATACACCGCAACTCAACCTACCGACTGGATATCAAACTTGAGGATTTCCTTGTAGAATGTGGGGATGTTGGTGAGGTAGGTGTACAGCCCCCAGTCAGTGGCAAAGTTTCCAATTATAATGGCCCATACAGGCCCTGATTTGACAAATTCCAGCCAGGGAACACTCCCCCACTAAAATAATCATAACAATTGCAAACTAAAGCATCCATTGACCTTCAAGAGCATCAAATAAATTACATTATCGTTCAGTGATATTTATAAGATAAATAAAAATATTTATCAGTCTATTTCAGCTACATTTACAAAAATATACATATCTCACCTGTATAATAAACCTGTACAAAGGTATACATAATAATGTTCATAATAAACCTGTACAGATAAACAAAGTTAGTAGTGCATACTATAAAACACCAATTTATTATTAACATATTGATATCTTGCATTGCACAAAATGATTGCGAACAGAAAATTCATCAAAACAATAAAAAGCAATTAAGACCTCAAATAGTGCAAAGCTGAATAGCCTTATTTGAAAGCTCAACATTGTTCGCTACCTCTCAAAGCAAGAAAAGTCAAACATCTCCTTCTCTTAGTGCACTGCCTACTGGCAGGTCCATGGTATATAACGTCTCAGTCAAACATATCTCCATTAATATCTCTAACCTTAGAATTCTTTGAAACTTAACAGCTGACACAGATTATATTATAAATTCAAGCAAAGAAATGGCAGACAAGAGAAATTAACCAACCCCGGGCTTTTCATCGGACACTTCACCCCGAAGAGAGCTCACGATGTATCTTTTCTCCGCGTCAGAGATTCTCGGGTGTTCAGCAGGAGAGTTACTCGTGATTAACGCCCATATGACTATGCACACGACTGATGTAGTACCTGAAGGAATAATTTAAAATAATTACAACATTCGAAACAATGTTAAGCACAGTTTTATTTTATGTTATTGATAAGTTTACCTGTAAAGTAAACACGTATTATTATAGTGAAATGATCAACTATGTTGATATCCTATCACTTTTACTACCACGCGTTTAAACCGTTAGGCAATTTAGACCATTTTCCGTCTAACCACTCCAGTGAATGTCCGAGATTTTACTCTCAGATCAGCGCGGCAGGGATGTATTGTACTTGTTAGACAAATAAACATATTACGCAAAATTTTACTTTACGTAACTGATTGCGTAAACTATTGACATTTATCTGACAACACTTTAGTTCACCAACATTAATTTAAGTTCACTGCAAAAACACCGCTCAAAATACAAAGAAAAATTGCAATTAATGAACCTCAGTAATGCAATGAACAGAAGTACTGAGCTGCATTATCATATCTCAAGTGTAATTCAATGTTGATTAATGAATAGGAACTTTATACTCATTCTCAACACTGGCACAAAAGCTCCAGCATGCAAACAATGTGCTTCATCATCACTATTTATCTTTTACTTATAGCTAATTATAGTTAATTTAATTTTTATCTTAACACACTTGCACGTTTTTCAGAAATAATTAACAACCAAAATAAACCTTTCTAACTGTTGATAATTTAATACGTTAGGGAAAGTGAATGCTATAAAATCATATCCCTCACTCTGCATATTCAATATCATAATGAAATGAAGAAAATCTTAACCGGAGAATTGACTGCGCAATATAATATAATATATAATACAAAAAAATCAATCATCAACGTAGAGATCGGTGTCTTAGTAAGAATGCATGGATGAGAGGCAGAGTATTCTTGTAATGATATTGTATCATTTTATAACAATGTATCGACTAAACAAAGCATGGAGTATATTTAATGATGCAGCAGTACATCACCCACCAATGATGTAGAAGATGGAGCCCCAGCCTCCTGCAAATCCGTACTTACACAGCAGCCCGGAGACAGGCAGGGCCACAACATTGCCCATCATTGCACCTGGAGAACATATACGATATGCCAAATTACAGTACTAACGTACAAAAATACAATAAATCTTTCAACATTTCATTAGAACATATATGATATGCCTAATTACAGTACTAACGTACAAAAATAATCTACGAAAATAAATCTTTTAACATCTGTCTCATAGTAGGCAGGAGGAATACGTCAGAAAGCAAACCAGTAAAATTAATGTACGTAAATATTTTAATTATTATATTGTAATTAAGCCAATTTTAAATATTACACAATAACTGAAAAAGCAAATTTTAAACTAAATATATAACTTTTATATTTACCAGCGTAAGTTAGACCACAGATAATGGACCGCTCCAGAGGTGGCGCCCACTGTCCCAGGAAAGCATGCATGGCAGGAAATAGAGCTCCCTGTCAGCAAATTAACATGTCTTTATAAATATACATGTATACGTCGTGGTGTTCAGTTAGATAGGATACAGTGTATCTTCACTGATGGCTATCCGTACTCGTAAAGTCATAATACTTTATCTTTTGTTGTTAACAATGTTTGCTCGGATGTTTGCTTTCGTTTGATTTTTGTATGACTTAGTTTGCTAGTATTTAATAATATTTACATGTATGTTGTTTGTCAGTGATTTTGCGTTGATGCTGAAACATTCATCTCTTCTCTCTCTCTCTCTCTTACTATATAGAGCAGCAATTAAAGCATATTTTTAAAGCACACGCATTATTACTCAGTCTTATCCCAGGTCTCAATCTCTCAACCTTATAACTGACCTGTCAATTTATTGTGCTACCTATCCGAAAAATAAAACAAAAAAATTATAATATGCTTTATCGCATGTGATGCTATTATAGTAATTAGAAAATCTCAGTTCAATAAAGTTGAAATATTTGTTAAAATTCAACGTTACTCATTCATTTAAGTCAAATATAACACAACAGTATCAATTCTAAAAGTTAAATAGTAAGTCACTTTATAGGTCATTAGTTGGCAACAGATAGTGCACAGGCCATGGTTATCGACCCGTTATCTTATTCTGACTAAAAATTACTTTGAACAAGGGATAAATGGACTGCTCTTTTCAGTATCTCAACACTTCTTTCATTCGATTAGATCTCGAAATCTAGGACAGTAGAGACCGGATAGGGACAGTAGAATAAATGTGACAAACAATAAATGTTGTCATGGATACTACTGTTGCTTTGTTGTTATAGCACCATAGTTGCCGTACTATAGAGGCTTGAAAACAATTATGACATTTGAATAAACTGGTTACGGATTTAAATCAGTAACCAGTTTATTAAGTTATTTATAGTTATTATTATTTTATTATTATTATATTTGATGTTATATTTTATTATTATTAATAGTTATTCTTTTAAGAAAATTTTCTAAACAAAAATAAATCAGATTTATGCCTGGTGCCAATGGCAATGCCGGTAAGATATCCAACTGCGGCTCAGCATGCGTGAGGTTCAAATCCTCGACTCGCCTGTCATTGAAATCGCTTTCAAGAGACGAAACAGACGTTAACATCGTCTTCACACATTTTCACAGCTTCTACTCACCGAGCCCACTCCTGCGAGGACCCTGAGGAAGATGAGCAGCCCCACACTGGCATGGGCCGCTAGCGGGGTGAACAGGGTGGCAAAGCTAGACACCCCCAGGAACCCTACCAGAACCCATTTACCTCCAAACTGCTCCGCCAGCAGCCCCCCTGGTATCTGAGACACCAGGTAGCCGTAGAAGAAAGCTCCGAGGATGTGTCCCTGGGTCGGTTTGCTCCAGATGAAAGGACCATCCTAGAACAGAACAAGAACAAAATCAATACGTGGCAAATTGTTTGGATATCTTAATATTTACTGAGATTGACTGAATCTTTAGGCTTGAAGAAGGTCTATTCGTATCCCGACCCTAGTTAAACTGGGATTTAAGGGAAGATGATGATGATGAATATTTACTGAGATAATATTAAATTTGATTTAATTTCTACTGGCAAATTAATTAGATATCTTTATATTTACTGAGCTACCAATAAATTTGATTTAGTTTCTACTGAAGATCATGAGAATTATTTATAATGCTGCAATTATTTAAATTAATTTTTATTTTGAAAATTTACCCTTTTTATTCAGCCAAGTTAGAGTGTTCAACTATATAAACGACTTTCTGTAACAATTCAGTACTGATTCAACGATTACAATAATTTGCAAAAACAAATATTTTTTCCAAACAGAATAATTTAACTGAATTATCGCAAGATTGACTTTAAAACAAGACCAAGCATCTGATTACTAAACATAATTTTCTAATGGCTCAAATACTACAGTGGACAGAATTAATACTTGAGAAATATATAATATGATTGCAGTATTTTATATCAAATAAGTATAGAAATAAATTTAAATTTAGCTGAGTTGCATTGCATTTTAGTCAACCGATACAAAACTGGAGCCACACACCGCTCGAAAGATCCAAGTTCACTGGAAGTGATGGCATGATAAAAATGTTGCAAACTAAGCTCTGCATGTGCAATGTCATAATACACTTTACAGTTGATATTAATCAACAACTGTAAAGTACTCAAACAACTGTGCTGTTCCTTCTGGATGTGATGGAATTGAAAATATGTTGCAAACTAAAAAAGCTGGTAAAGCTTAGGTTAACGTCAGTTTCCTCACTCGAAAACGATGCTAGTGACAGGCGAGCCCAGGATTAAACTAAGCTCTAGTAAGTGCAATATAATAGCATATAATTACATTATATAATTAGGCCTATACATATATAATAGTACACCGCGCAGTTGAGAGTGTGATAGTACTGTATGTACTCACATCAACGGTGCTGTTCTCACTGAGCGCACACTGAGGATTCTCGCCCACTGACGACACTGAAGCATTCAGCACCACCGAGGCGTTGACCTCTTCACCTATGGCGGTGTGGTTGACCATGCACACAATGGCCACGGACATGCCAATCCTCTGAGCGTACAGGTGGAAGAACATGAAGAATCCGATGAAAGCGATAGCCAACCGGCAGGACCCCAAGAGTGGAGTGGGCTTTGCAGCGTCCATGTCCTCTGTACAGTGCGATATACATATATTTTAATATAGTCATTTCTTTATTCGTCAAAAACAGACAGGATGAAGATGCATCACACATACATACACACACACACACGATCACAGAACAATCAAAATGCAATATAATTTATTGCTCTACTACAATAGTTATCTTTACAGGTGCACACACATTCTTACACGTACGTCACGTACTATGTCATGCTCATTACGATGCCAGTCAAAATCCAACCAACAGTTAACTGCACGTGTCTTATATAAGAGGCGGCATAACACATGAGTTGAGGAAGGAAACGGGAAACCACCTCAGAAGTCATATCATTCACAAAGTATAGGCTACATTTAGGTGTAGGTAATAATAGTCTTTTGTGAAGAGACTTAACTCGTTAAACGACGGACTGCTCTCTATGGAGCGCAAAAGTGGAATATGCAAACTTCATAGCCTTCATAAACTTCAAAACCTTCATAGTTTCAATCAATATACATATGTAGCCTAATGGTGCAAGCATCATCCACTAGAAATTAGGCTTTCAAGACGTACAATAGACTATGAAGGCTATAAAGATTTGGAGGGCTAAAGCGACCCTATCAAGACTCCAGTTAGTCTAGGAAGGTTATGGAAAATTAGGCAAGTAAGGAAATCACATAACATTAGTTTCTATTCACACAGTTATCAATATTAATTAGTCATTAGTAATTAGTTTGATCAGAGATATTAACATTTGGTCCGCATACTTGTGCGTGTACGATCACGTGCTTCACGTGACGACCAATAGCGGGGAGGTCACTGGACATTGGTCCACTAGTGGAGGACATTATGATTATATTTCCACTAGTGGGCTCCATATCAGTCTTATCAGCCTGCCTCTAAATTCGATCAATAGTCAGTCTGATCGACGGTAACCAGGGTGTTCATCCCCATTAAAGCAGCGACGCATGAACACATGTTATTTATTATTTTCCCCTGACTATTTTTATTATTTTCCAACCTGGCTAACTCACGATGCGCAGTTTTTCTACTCCTTCCCTCTTTAAAACTCGGAACCATTTTCCACTTTTCCCCTGTTTTATCAACAACGCAACTTGCATCGTTTTCACTTTGTGGACGACCCTGACTGTAACATTAACAGTTAATACGAAAATGCAGTTTTGTCGGTTCTAAACAAGAAACATGGATATTTAGAGGATCGTCTCATGAAGCCATTGCACAGAAATATGCGTTTTTATCCAATATATTAAATTAATGTTCACTAATTTTTCCCCGTGTTGCGTCCGGGTTGTTTGAAGAATTGACCAACTGGTGACTGCACGTGTCGTAGAAGGCGATTAAAGCACTAAGATCAACACCAACGTCTGAAAGTGCATTCGATTGGTGAGCCTCTAGACTCGAGAAATTGCAACAAAAATTTAAATTGACTGATGGATGTAGGACAGAGACAGTCTATTCGTATCCCGCTCCTAGTTAAACTGGATTTCAAGGGAAGATGACGATGATGAATGTTGACTAATTTGGAAAAATTGTAGAAATTTTTAAAAATTGTCTGTATAGATGCTATTTACATGGTCGAGATAAAAACTCATCTAAGGAGGCCTCTAGTCGGTTAATCATTAACACACTGCCGTAGATTAACGACATCAGAGCACACAGATTAACGACATCAGAGCACACAGATTAATGACATCAGAGCACACAGATTAACGAAATCAGAGCACACAGATTAACGACATCAGAGCACACAGATTAAGGACATCAGAACACACAGATTATCGACATCAGAGCACACAGACGACTAATAAACTGCATGATCAATGTATCGTATTATCGACGTCGACGTGTTGTTTCATTTATGTCTCTCAGCTTTAAAGAATCCAGGCCTGCATAATACAGACTTGCCAATTCATCATCTACTTCAAAGTTAACAAAATTTCATCACGCCCATAGTTAGAATAAACAATCACAACAGTTCGTCGATCTAATTTCTAAGAAAGTGTTTAACAAATACCTCTGAAATGCTAAAAGGCATGCAGCTTTTTATTGCAATACATTTAGTACAAACACAGAATCTGGAGATTAAAAGTTTTGTACAACAGCGACCATATACATTCTATGTATATGGTCGAAGATGTGAAGAGAGAAGTGCAAAAATGTTATTTATTAGCAACTAGGCCGCGATTAATTTATATGCAAAAGATCAAATGTTGTTTAATGCAGCAATTGTACGCAACAATACAACACCAACTGCATATTTTAAATTAAGCAAGTCGTTACAAAAGCGCAATACTCAATTTGAGCGCTAAAAAAGTCTACCGCCATTTTCTCTGCGTCATTAACGACAACATCAACATACGAAATCTCAATGTGCATATGTAGATACTACATATAGGTCTGCATATAAGCCTAACTAGGTAGGTCTAATTAGTAGGAAATATACAACTGCAGACACTATGTCATCAGTTTATGGAATTTTGGTCCTAAATTCCAAATCCTGCAGTAGTTGCACTACGGCCTAATCAATGTTCGCGTTATTTGATCCAGGCCACTTGAAACCAAAATAAACATTTTAGTCAAACTCTCAAGGTTCAGGAGATTTCCGATTCCATGACTAGACTGGAGGAGATAAAGGTAATGTGAGAAAGTAACAGATAAATCAGGTTACATTTGTATATAATAGTGAGTAACAAAAATCCACTGTCTCAACGCTAATTTAAACTAATTTTAGCTTTGCAAAAATCATAAATCACTATAAATCATGAATTATCTCAGAAGCCATATTTTTTCAAAGCTATAGAGTACATAAATTGGGTAAGGCATAGCCTTTTGAGAAGTTATGTACTTGTTGGTCTATGAAATGCTCTATATGGATCATGAAAGCAGAGAGTATGAATATGTACCATGAACCTGTCGCGTGGCAGAACACCTAGAGAGAGAGAGAGAGAGAGAGAGAGAGAGAGAGAGAAAGAGAGAGAGAAAGAATGTGTATGAGAGCGAGAGCGAGAGAGAGAAATCGCAAAATGGATCCAGACGAAAAACAATGGTAACATCAACATAATTTTTGGAAACCTTTCCGATCAACAAACTGCGAGTAAGAGCCTCAGAACCGTAAAAAATAAACATATGTGTACTTATGCACATGTTCAAAATATGTTCCTAATTTCACTTCACAGAATAGAATCATTACGTGCTTTATTAGATATCATGTATCTCGTATTGTGTCCGAGTCATTTCAGAATAGACCCGTCGCTAACTACACGTGTCGTACTATGCAACCAAGCAAGACTGAGGAAGGCAAACGGAAACCACTTCAGATGCCATATTTTTTAAATCTACATAGGTTACATTAAAGAGAGGAAATGGCATAGTCCTTTGCTATGAGAATTTAAATGTTGACAGATGAAGTAACTTTTATGGAGGTTGGAATTTGAAAGTAGACTGTGACTGGGAATACGTCGTATCTTGGACCTGTCACTAAGCAGAATCTCAGCCAAAGAGAGAGTGAAAGAGAGAGAGAAAGAGAGAGAGAACGAAAGAGAGAGACGAGAGGAATGGAGGGAGAGAGAGAGAGAAGAGAGGGAAGTAGGGAGAGAGAGAGGGAGAGTGAGAAAGAAAGAGAAATAGAAGGGGAGAGAGAGAAATTATTCTCAATTTAATAAACATTATCTTTATCAGAACTTACCCAAATTCTCCACGTTGTACTGTTTCGTCATTATTATTGTTGAAATTTACTGACAAGATACTATTTTGCAAGACTGTTTCTAGTAAGTAAAGCTAACAAATCCTGCAAAATAATAGAAGTCAAACGTAGTTTATCTCAATTTACCAACACAACAATAATTAATCGTTCCATCAAGCTCGTTTATAGTATTTAATAAAAAATATTGTCCAAAAAATGATGTTTAATTTTTATTGGGGTTATGTTTATATATATATATATATAGCCATAAATTTACGATTTTATTTTGTATTCATTAAAAGCTTACAGGGCGCCACAGCAGAATCTGAACAAAAGAGCTTTCATTTCTATAATGACGTAAAAGCTCTCCCTGATCTAGGATAGTTACGTTGACTATTATAGACTAGCGCAGAAACTAATGCCAAGCTCCTTTACAAGTAAACATTTAATGAGGTATGCAACAAATTTAACCTACAAGCTTATCCTGGATACAGAAAACTTGGAAACATGTCAAGTACAAATCGCAAATTTTTCGCAAGAACAGAGTAGTTCCAACAAAGTAAACAATGAAAAAGCTATGAAGCCATATTTTCAACAGCAAAAAGCTATGCCTGAAGATAATATGATCAATTTCTAGAGAAACTTCTTGATCAAATGAGAGTAAAGGCCACGTTCTTAATTTGGAATGACGAGTGGTTAACTACAAATAACTAGCGTCAAATTACTAAAAGATCAGCAACCTACAGTAGTTGGGTTTTCAAGACTTTTTGAATTTTTTGGTAGTTTTTAAATGGAGGCTCCGCGGGAAATTTCTCTATATCCCAGGATCCGTTCTGGTTCCCTAAAATATTTAATGGTAATTTCCAGTGATTCCTAAATTACAACTTCTCCCAAGATTACACCACCGCTACAACACTGCAATGACAGACTACGAAAGGCAGAGCAACTATTTCTGAAAACAGAAATAACAGCAACACTATAGTTATGCTGAAAGCATTTACCTGGGTTTTGAGTTGTCAGCATGTATTGAAAAATAAAATTGCTAATGCGCATCTTCAAAACAAAGCGTCAACAATTCGTCATGAAGTGAACTGGAAAATTCTTTCAGCGAAAAGATTAATACATAACTTGTAGACAGTGAAAAACGTCAAGCAATAGACCATCTTGACGATTAACATTCACACAACTGACATTTCTAAACTTTATTTTACACTATTTTAGTTTATAGAACTATTTTAAAAATCAAAAAGAATTCACAAGGCTTAAATTTTAACAACGTTCTCATAGTTTTAATTGATAAGATGTATATCGTTCACATACTGTATATTCACTAAATGATGAATACAATTAATGGAACAAGAAGTAAGCTACTCGAATATTGAACACAAAAATTGTGATAATTACAATTCTACGGCAACTGCATCAAGATTCTCTGCTCTGAGAGGTCCGTGCTGGCTGCGTTTGTTCACCTTTTGCGCACTTAACATTGCTTTTTCGCGATTTTATTATTTATTAGCCAACCCCAGCCCTCGTCATTCTGCCAACAGAAGGATTGAGCTTCAGTAATTCATCCGCTCGCCAAGAGTTTTTCGCGTTTCCTGCCATTTCGTCAAAATTTGGAGTCAGTTATGAGCTACAAGTGTGGACGAGTTTACCGGATTTTCCACTGCTATAAATAGACTCGGTATTCACGGTGCTGTTTATAACTTCACGCTTGAATGTCGCCTCGCAAGCATACATGGTCTCTGTCTCAGGATGCTAACAAGAGAAACGGTACTTGCAGTGTGTGCTTAGAAGTGTTTCATTTGCACATTAGAGACGGATCTGTTCACTTACATGGCCCCCGTGACAACCGGTGCCTAGGGTCTCACAAGCCACCAATTGAAGCTCAGGGGACATTCTCATCACAACGCTCCTCTAGTGATGTAAGGGATGAGGACCACCATTCACCCGTATTCCCATCAAACAGCATCCCCCCGATACGCCATCCTTCTGTTGCAGCCACAGTATTTGCTCATCCCAACCTTACCAGTGGTACTATCAAGCATATTCCTAAATCTGTTCGAGCCACTTGCGCTACCTACTTGATAAATATACTTGATAGAATCTCTAAGTGCGTGGACGACTTAGAAGCATGGAAATCTCTTCTTGCCATTGGCAAAGACATATTGCTAGCACCTAAAAGAACAGGGAAAAGGCACAACATGACGTCCTTGATTCGCAAAAGATTGTCCGGGGTGGACGATCCTGTTTCAGATGACGAAAGAGCGAAGTTTCGCAAATCTTCCAGGCCGCGTACTCCTGAGGAATCCCTCCGATCCATAGTGACCTCAAAGATCGAAGACGGGAATTTAAGAGCAGCCGTGCGAATCCAGTGCTCTGAAGAGTCGCTGGCCCCGAATAATGATGAAACATACAAAGAGCTGAGTCAGAAACATCCATCAGCGGACAGTACACCCCGAAGTCTTCCTAGCTCAGCCTCTCCTCAAGCGAATACGCTCCAAGTAACTGAAGCGGAGGTAATGAAAGCCGTGAAAAGTTTCCCCGCCGGTTCTTCTGGGGGCCCGGATGGTCTGAGGCCACAGCACATCCTGCAGCTGGTGACGTGCCCCATAATGGGCAGGGAGACTCTGACAGCTATTACCGGTTTTGTAAATCTCCTTTTGCTGGGTAAATGTCACCAGGAAGTCAAGCCGTTTCTTTTTGGAGCCAACCTGATTGCTCTGAAGAAAAAGACTGGCGGGCTTAGACCAATTGCTGTGGGCTACTCTTGGCGCAGGATCGCTGCCAAATGTGCTAATTCCTTCGCCCTAGACAGGCTCTCAAACTCTCTTCAACCTCTCCAGGTAGGCGTAGGTGTCAAAGGAGGTTGTGAAGCCGCCGTGCATGCCACCCGATGATTCATTAGCAGCCTGCCAGATGATTGGGTAGTGGCGAAACTGGACTTTTGCAAGGCTTTCAACTCCCTGAAAAGGGTTCCCATGCTAGAAGCTGTAGACTCTTCACTACCTGAGCTGGGGCCATTCTGCCATCTGTCCTATGAAGACCCAAGTGTTCTACGTTTCGGTCAACGGGTGATCATGTCTAGAGAGGGGTGCAACAGGATGACCCTTTGGGACCTCTCCTGTTCAGTTTGACAATACACCCGTTGCTCCAGTCGCTATCCTCTTCCCTGATAATAGGTTACTTAGACGACATAACTGTGGGCGTAGATGAGTCTACCGTGGCGGATGATATCTCAAGGCAGATGGTTGCGGGAAAGGCATTGGGGCTAAGCCTGAATAGAAATAAATGTGAGCTCATTACCACTCGATCCGACAGTAACTTTCCGACCATCAATTCATTCATTCATGTAAAGCCTGCTAATGTGCGAGTCATCCAGCATTGCAGATGTATGATTCCACCATGCGGAAGTCGCTCAGTAGCATCGTTAATATTAATGTTAACGAAGCTCAATGGATTCAGGCTAGCCTGCCAATATGCTACGGAGGATTGGGTATACGCTCTGTCTCGTCGCTGGCACCTTCTGCCTTTTTGGCTTCAACCGCGGGGACTGGCGTTCTACAGGATGCAATCCTTTCCGGGTTCTTTCAAATTCCCAACTTGGAGATATCCACGATTCAGGGCATTTGGACTGTTCTGTCCACATCCGAACCTCCAATCGGTATGATGGCTAATAGCATGAAGGCTTGGGACTCAAAAGTCACTACTGCTTTGCACACGGAACTCCTTGCGAAGCCGCTTTTGCCACAAGAAAAGGCGCGGCTGCTCGCAATGTCGGCCCCCCATAGTGGAGACTGGATCAAGGCTTTACCAATCTCATCATGCGGCCTCCGTCTGGACGACGAAGCAGTCAGAGTCGCGGCCGGTCTTCGTCTGGGCACTACCTTATGTGAGCCACACAACTGCATTTGTGGTGTCTCAGTCAATGCGTTAGGCATTCACGGCCTGTCGTGCAAGCGTAGTGCCGGCAGAATCAGCAGACATCAGTTCATAAACGACTTGATCTGGCGCGCCCTGAGTCGAGCGAATATCCCAGCCATTAAAAAGCCCCTGGGATTGATCCGCACTGATGGTAAACGTCCAGACGATGTCTCTCAAATTCCATGGGCAGAGGGAAGTGTGTTAGCTGGGACGTCACTGTAACGGACACTTTCTCAGTAAGCAATCTCGGCCTTTCTTGCGCTGCTGCTGGTGCTGCAGCAGAGGCCGCGGCTAACAGGAAAACTCTGAAGTATGCCGAAATCTCTGGCAACTATATCTTCATGCCTATTGCCTTTGAGACCCTGGGGCCCATCAACTCTCTCGCATCAGACTTTATTTATGAAATAGGCAAAAGGACCAGCGCCATTACTGGTGATAAGCGCGAAAAATCTTTTCTGTGGCAGCCGCTGTCTATTGCTCTCCAGCGATTCAATGCAGTCTGCTTCAGTGGCACTTTGGCTAATGCGGCTTCCCAGAGTGCAGAGGAATTACTTTAATCGGTTTTGAAAAACTTTTAAATAAAGTCTCTTTTATCTTATTTTTTAGCCCAGGGCCCTTTACAGTCCAGGGCATTTAAAAAATATATATATGTAATAATAATAATAACACACTAGGAGAGAGTATTATTTGACACTAGCAGCACACATACGTGAACAACAACTAGAACGCTTCATTGATTCCTAACACGATTAAATAGTGCTCCGTCATAGCATGAGTTCACTGAATGAAGGAATTGCCTGCACTATAACATGTAGGCAATGTTAGCCTCCACTAACAACTAAATAACGGGCAAACAGATTTACAAAGGCGTAATGAGTGGGCAGCGGATGTGTGCCCTCCCCTATGTTTCTTTTCTTTGGACTGATTTTCTTGATTTTAGAATTTGCACCGTTTTTGGACCTTCTTTTTGCTCGCCGGCTTGATTTTGTCTCAATAGTGCTCGATGTTATCATTGATGACTGTATCACTCTAAACGTTATTATTATTATTATTATGTCATATAAAATATTCACTAAGCCCAGAATACATGACAAGTCGACAAAATTGTTTGTTTAATTTGTTTAATTTTAAGCGCCTGTCTCCCCAAATATTAAATCCTGGCTAAGCCACAGTAGATCCACAATATCGGGACTGTCGCATCAGCATGACGCAGCGATATGCGCCACACGGGCTGGGCTGCGGTTAAAGGCTTTAACAGAAATGCGCTAACACTGCTTCCATTTTACCGCTCTCCATTGTATTATGCCTCGTCACGGTGACAGATTTACTTCACATGAACGTCATTAGATTGTTAAATAAAATCATATTATATTAAATTATTTATTTATGAATATACCA
The DNA here is from genome assembly GCA_905160935.1 of Enchytraeus crypticus. Lineage (NCBI taxonomy): Eukaryota > Metazoa > Annelida > Clitellata > Enchytraeida > Enchytraeidae > Enchytraeus > Enchytraeus crypticus. Next base: position 119,181 of record CAJHZI010000743.1, on the reverse strand, counting down.
GTGTCAGTTCTAAACATAATCTGGTTGTGTGTTTATACTGCTTATGGAAATTCTACACATCTTTCTAAGCTAACACTTCCTAAATTTGTTTATCTTTTTGCAATTCAAAATCGTCAAAATGGCAGCGAGTATGAATAATCTTGAGATAGGACAAAAATTACAAAAGTACGGAAACAATACAGCAAGGAAACAATATTTAGGCCTAATAACACAGGCGGTATGTTGTTTGTTGACTAGAAAACTCAGACGAGTGTTGAATTCTTATAGAAATGGGAAGTCGTAAACTATGTGAAGACAATAAAGTTCGCCCTTTCTCAGATTTATCTTAGAATAGCAATGAAATCTAAAATGGGATATGTAAATAATGTCATAAAATCTGTCTTGTACGTTTAACAAACTAATAACATTAACACACATTGCAGTGAAACGATCATCCACGATGATATATATCACTTTATTATTTCTATTATTTTATCAACACATTTTTAAACCGTCCAGATAATCACAATAATAATTATTATTCCCTATGCTATCAATCCAACAAATGATAAGAGATTTAATGCTCTGAAAATCTCATTAAAAAGTCAATATATATGTATATTATATATATATATATATATATATATATATATATATATATACATACATATATGTGTGTGTGTATTTATATATAAATAAATAAATATATATATATATATATATATATATATATATATATATATATATATATATATATATATATCCGTAATATAGATTGTATATTACATGAGGCATATAAATATAAAAGATGTACATGCGACATACATGCATGTCATACATTGTAAGAGAGTATCATCCTCCGACTGCTACCCCAGATCAACTAGTAAACATGCATCGAGATGCTTCTTGATCCAGCCGGGCTGGATAACATAACATAACATAGCAGGGCTGGATCAGCCCTGCTAAGTTATGTTATGTTATATTATGTTATATTATGTTATATTATGTTATATTATGTTATATTATGGTATGTTTAACTATTTTACGTTATGCTATGATAATGTTATGTTACTAAATAATGTTAGCACTGTTACGTTAGGCTGCTTATTTGATTGAAGCGCCATTAGATTAATCTTAACATTAATTTTCTCATTGGCTGGATTTTGATTCCACAAATTAGTTCTATCAAAAATATCTCAACGTTTACGCCACTACAGGAGATTTAAATTAATAAATTTACATTTTTGCCGTAAAAACACATAACATAACGCATAGTAAAACACATAATTCTTACAAATTAGAAAACTAACCCCAGCTGTTCCAATGAATGAATGAAACACGTGGGGTGTGGTGAATCACTGGGAGTGGTAAAGTCTGGCTAGTAGGTGGGGTGATTGACGCATGGCGGAGTTTAATGAATTTCCTCTTTGAAAAAATTTCCGTCAAGCACTTATACTGAAATTATCATTACAACTTCGAAAAGCACTTACAACCAATCAAAATCTAACCTTAGCAGAAAGTGATGACAGCACTTCGGCAGAAACACTCAATAGTCTCCATTTCGTTGGATGAGTCTAAATGACTTGTAAAGCGAATATAAATTTTACCCTAATTTTGTGAGTAAATTATGTTCATAATTAAATCTGTAAAAGGCATTTTCTTACAAGTTTATTCACTCAAATGGATATTAGAAAGCGAATTATTAATTCTCGTTTATGGAAAGTCTAGGATTGTTGAGACACATTTACTATAAAATAAAATCGCTCTTCAATAAATGCACAATTATATTGAAATCAAAAATCAATATTCCAAAGTAATTAGCTAGCAACCAGAATAAATGATGTACTTTAAAAATAAATATTTCTATAAACAGACAGCATAGATATTTATCAGAAATCTGAAATTTACCATGTTCAATATAGCTGCAAAAAGGTATGTTCAACTATGTGATGACAATATGTTGCAAAAATAAATTGTCTTCTTAACAAATAGTTCTCTTGTCACAGAATTATTGCAAATTTTATCATGAAAGAGTATTACTTTTATTTATGCCGAAGTAGTTAAAGCACTAAATCAGTGCAGTAAACTTTGTATATAGTATGGATATAAATATTGGAAAATAATAGAATTAATTAATAAATTGTGAAAAATATATACACGAAAATAAAACCATAATAAAAAATGGCCAAATAACTAAAACACTGGAAATGGTGTAAAATGATCCTAAGGACATTTTTCAACATTGTTTAGTGCGTAGCAATAAATCAGTTACTCCTTCAGCTGAGATACACACTTAAGTCCATAAAATAGATCCTATTGTATAATTCATATTATTAATTAGTGAGAGAATTTCCTCAGAGGGAGAATTTTCTCATTCAATGTTTTATCTATGAATTTATTTTGATGGGAACGTTTCCAATGCCTATTTAGGCGGTGCTTGGAACCGCAGTAACTGACCAGTTATTGGTTGAGCTAAGTCACGCCTCGATGATGCAATATGGCTGAATCTTTCTTGACCTCCCTTGGTTATCATCCACCGGACTGAGATCAAAAACATACTGTTCAATCCAGTCCGATTTAATATCTCACTGGAGTGGAGTAGTTTTTTCTTCTCTAAGCATACTATTTACTATCTGAAATACTTAAATCGTCCATTTTTGGCCGTTTTTGGAAATTGGATTATAACTTGTTAATAATGTCAAATAGGATAAACACTTGGCAATTTAGTAGAATGGATATCTTCGAAGATTAGCATTTTTGCAACTATAACAACTACATCAATACAATTAGATAGCTGCAGCTGTCTCTGACATCGTTGAGCACTCTGGAACCAAATCTAACCTATGAGCAGAATTTGGGGGTCAATAGAGCCTAAACAGTGCGAACCAAAATGCGGGTTTTCAAAAATGAAAATAAATTAAGTTCATAATACCAACCCCGATGGCATCTTTGGCCTGCATGCGTAAGCCTATATGTTTGATCACTAGGAGAGGAGATTACATTAAAAGTAATCTGTAGGTGCATGCGTAGTACCTTTCTCAAAAATTAATGAAAAATATTTAAACTCCGCAGTACTTTCGTTGTCCTCTTTGAGAACTGTAATATATGCGTTAGGTTAGATATAGGCAAACGTAATAGAAATAGGATAATCTACATTGGTCTGCCAGTTTTCTATCAAATCAATCTATAAATCAGTACAGTTTAATTGTAATATATTATGAATTCAATAGTTCACCCACAAATCTTAGTTATTTTCTCTAATTTGTATGTTATAATATTGAATCATATTATATCATGATTCAGTGCATGAATAAAAGTAGATACTAACAATTAGTTTCTCTCTTTCTCTCTATATCTGTCTGTCTGTCTGTCTGTCTGTCTCTCTCTCTCTCTCTCTCTCTCTCTCTGTCTCTCTCTCTCTCTCAAGTGGCAGGCATAAAGTACATATTCATACTCAGAGTCTGCGTTCTCACTCTATATAGAGCAATCCATCGATCAGCCAATTAATCCATTCACTGAATACAATGCCATAAAATTATGCAATCTATAGCTTGAGAAAAAAGGCTTCGGAGGTTGTTTCCTGTTGCCTTCTTCTCTCCTCCCCCTCTCTCTCTCTCTCTTAATGCACTGCCTACTGGCAGGTCCATGGTATATAACACCTCCACTCTTTCTATCTCCTCCTGTCTTTCGCTTTCCCCTACACGTCCACATATGAGTGAGTCTTTAAATCATCTAACATACCTAATCTAACTACCTAACCTAATCTCGGCCTTCTTCTGCCTCTTTTTCCTTCCATTCTACCTGTTATGACCTCTTTTAATATTCTAATAAACTCCCCCCCCCCCCACTTAGAATGTGTCCTATACAACTCTTCTTCCTGTTTCTTAATAAATTTATCAACTGCCTATCTTATCTACTCTCTCCAGAACTTCCTCATTTGTAACCTTTTGAGTCCAGTTAATCCTCTTCATTCTTCTCCATATACACATTTCCACATATCATTCAGCCTATCCATTATCTTCTGCAGTCCAGTGTCGCTTCCCTCTACCATTACCCTATCATCTGTAAATCGTACATCTTGTAACAAATTTTCGTTCTGCTTTTATTCCTTCTGCCATGTGTAAGATGTCTTCCATAACTTCCTCCATCATTGCCATCCTCATTTCACTAATTATCGGTACAAAACGGTAATCAGATTCTACCACTGGTATTAATAAATTTATTGTTATACTAAAACTATTGTTGCTTCAAACTGATTTCAAAGTACAATCAAAAATTTAATTTCCAATTTCTTATGTTAGGGCCTATACATGCTGTTCTTTCGCTTATTCAGCCATTTAAAGATCATTATGAGTTGGTTAGTTAGTTGATCACAGTTTGAATTGCGAAATTTGCTTGCTTGTTTTTTCTATAAATTAAATTCATTCATTTTGTACATATCATGTGATTTTGGTTCACAACGAGTTTTGCCTCATATGTTAAATCATCCCACACAACTACAGGTTGTCTTGTAATGTATGGAAGCAATGGCTGTCTTATAATATATACAAAGCAATGGATCGCTTTATAAAGGCGATGCTTTATTATTTAATAATTGACACTAGTTTTCCTAGTTTTTATCTTTTACTAATTTTATTAAATTTGGAATATAAATTGCACATGACATTAAAAGGTTGATCATACTAACATACGCGTGAGTTCTGTGAAAGATTAATGACCACACCGTAGTAAAAGTGTAGTAATATAGCATAGCAGCCAAGACGAATCCAGCTATAGTCTTTTTGTTCAATTGATGGATTGACTTCATTGCAGGTTACAAACTTGAAACTGTCAATTAGGCAAGTTGTAACCATTTCAGACAACCGTTCAAAACTTTGATCTCATTTACATATTTTACTGCCTTTTTAAATTTGGTGTGTTATTTTTGAGAGGGAGAGGGAACTATATAGTTCGTTATTTCGATGCACAGTATATAATGTTGTGCGTTGTATCATTAGCATGCTTAAGTCTATTGGACACTGATACGCAGATGTTTTCGTATTTTACTGCGGTCATATGTTAGCACTGTTACAATGCATACATGACTTCCTGTGTAATTATATTAAACGACTATCGATCGACGCATATAGTTGGCTAGGAGTATAGCTCAGACAGTAGAGCACGTGCCTCGTAATCGCCCAAGGTCTCACGATTATGCGGCAACTATATAGTGAGAAAAGCTGACTAAACATTATGACCAATTGACTGTATTATTTTTCATTGATAGAACAAATAATAGTCAAATGCAGTGCCTGCGCCCACAGGAATATTTAGAATTTGGAAGAAGCACTGTAAGCAGAGAATATTAATATTTTAAGGCTAGCTTTATGGTTATCACAACTAAATTGTGTGAACACTGATCGTAGTGGGCGTTTCAGCGTGAAGTTATGGTCACTGAGGGTTACTAGTAGGCCTGGATTTAGTTTGGCTATATGTTGTCATTCACGACTCTAGCAAGATATATGTTATTATTTTGTTGCTTCGTGACTTATAGTTCCCAACCCCCCACCGCTGAAAAAGTTTTCGAAGATTATTCTTAACTTTCACTTATACGCAAAAATGAGTACAAGTAACAGAAACTAACGCAAACCAGTAATGTACACATCTTTTTTTACCTGCCAATAATAGAAAACAAAGTAGATAAAAGCTTAGGGGTTACAAATTTCATTGTGGATTATGTTTATCCTCAGTGCACATGCGCTGCAGCCGTAAACCGGTTGAAGGCAGTTTTGCGCGGGGCCACTGAGCTATAAATAGCTCAGTGACATCCAACGTAAACAGACTAGGTACATAAACAAGTTAACAACTCTTTAGCTTTCAAGAAGATCTCAGATTTGAAATTTAGGACATATGCCCTCAAATAACAATTGCTAAATTTCTAGTGAATTTTGTTATGTAGCCTCATTGTCAGACCCAAAATGTTGATTTATCAATCGACTGATCAAGGGCTAAAATATTAAAAACTAAATGAATAATCATTGAACAATGTGTACCAATCCTTTATTTTTTATATGAATAATCATTGAACGGATAATTACCAATCCTTTTTTACATTAATCTAAAGCCATAATTAATAAATGTGTCAATGTGATCATTGATTGAGGAAATAATAATAAAGAATGAAATGAACACGACATTCTAAGATCATGCAGAGAATCGCCAAATGTTTGATTGATTGATCAGCGGCTCGATATGGGTGAAATTTGTTATAAAAATATCTGTAAACTATCGAGCTGATTTCTAGTCACTTGGTGAAATATGCCTGATTAGAAGTTGGTCTTGTAAGCGGTGGTTAAAGTTGGAATTGATAGCTAGGGAACTGTAAGAATTTTTCGGACCCCCTGTAATGTATATTTACAGGTCTCCCTGTTTAATGTATAGGCCCGTAACATAGCAGAGTAACGCGCCTCAGAAAAAATGAGAGCTAGGGGAACGTCATTCCATGCGTCCCGCCATCACCACTTTAACGCTTCTTGTAAAAAAAATCACGTAGAAATAATACTAATTTCTTGCAGCTTGTCAAAGTTTGTTTTAGTTGATAAGTTTCCATATATGGACAATTAAAAGAAGAATTTTGGTCTTTCATATACCACCTCAATATCGAGGCATGAACTGACTATTTGACTACTAAGCGGAAATTAAATTATAATTTATTGAGTGACAAAACTGATTTCATACTATTAAATTTACAATTAGCTACAAATTTTGGAAGTTCTAAAATGTTAATTTATTATTAACTCGATGGTCCGACGACGACATCAACACTTTAACCATTCTTCGTGGCCAGGATCAAAGCAATGATGAGTCCGTAGAGTCCCAGTACTTCCGCAAATATCAGTATGAGGATCATACCGACGAACAGCTTGGGTTGTATAGAGGTGGTGCGAACCCCCACATCCCCCACCACTCCTATAGCGTATCCTGCCCCCATCCCACACAGTCCCACGCTTAATCCGGCCCCTAAGTGAGCGAAGCTTCTGAAATAGACGTAAAATTTATATACCTGTTAGAGTGAAACGATGGTGTTCGAGTCGTGTTTTACTTGTGTAGGTATAATATTGAAAAATAGTCTCTAATATATCAGAATAATATTTTAACAAATAAAATAATGCATTTTGAGGTATGTAAGTTTAAATTTATTTTAGTTAAAGGGGAGATATCTATAATGAGGTCTCAGGCCAAGTTCATTCCGATTCTTATAATGAGAATCACAGTTATAGAATTATTATCTTTGCCAAACAAATAGATATTATTACTAATTTAGCCTACTATTAGTTTTATAAAATTAAAAAATTTCTACTGTACATTTTAGGCCAGGCAAAATAAATCCCTTCGTGATGGTTCTGTTTGGTTCAGGATGAAAAGTGAACTTTACTTATAGAAATATGATGTGCTAAAGAGCCCGAGAAATGTTATGCAAAGTACTTTTACGTTTCAATTTTCATTAAAGCCTAAAGATAATTATTTATTTCTATAATTTTTATTTAGTTTAATTTAAAAAATACAGAAATTTGTATGCTCTTAGTTTAAATTTAAACAAAGTTTCTTTGTCACGTTCATTACGACCTGAGTGATATCAATCATATACTTTCTTAGATAAGAACAATGGAAAGGGTGTCTTTTAATGTATTGATATACATTATTTATATATTGAAAAATAGAGCTTGAACACTATTTTTATGTATCTCTCTCGCTCTCTCTTCTCTCTCTCGGTCTCCCTCCCTCCCTCTCTCTCTCTCTCTCTCTCTCTCTCTCTCTCTCTCTCTCTCTGTCACTCTTCTATCAGTTGGTTTGTCCACGGTAGGCCTACATATTCCTACTGATAGTCTTCTTTCACCCTCTATAAAGAGCACTCTATCGTTCAAGAAGTTAATCCCATGACAAAAAGCTGTACCTTACCCTCACTTTAAGAATTATAGCCTTTTGTATTGGATAATATGTCTCCTGACGTGGTTTCGCTTTGCCTTGCTCAATTCTTGCTCAGTCGCCTCTTACGACACTTTCAGTTTACGGTCGGTCTATTCTTCAGTATACCAGACACAACTGGAATTGTTATTATAATAGTACGTAAAGGCGAGCCCGATTGTCACAAAACGCAAATGTTTTAGCGGCGTTTTCATTATTTTATGCATAATTATTCAAAGTAAAATTGACTTTGATTTGCAGGCAACGGCTTAATTTGAAATTCTGTTGGAAAGCATGATATGATGTTGGATTGGCATGCGTGCACATCAGCAGAAAAGAATACTCGAGCCTGACGCTCTCTTGATTGGATAAATTGATATCCTGTTTAAAACCTCTTACTTCGAAACTCCGTCATGTTTCTTTATTATATTTCTTTATTATTTTTGGATATTTAATGATTAATTTTTAAGGTTTAACCCTTTAAATTCCAGTGTCTATCATGCAAATCATCTCCATACTTTGCAACAAATACATTTCGTAAACAATCCAAATACATGTACATTTATGTACAATGAAATACACATTATGACAAGCATCATAAAATCAAAACACTATCATCACTAATATATCAAATGAATCAAAACCCGAGATATAATTATTAATAAATAGATCATGGCACAGGATTTATTGGGAAGGATTGCGCAATATTTTGTAAAAATTAACGTTTTAAGCTTCTTTCTAAAGTAAAGCTATCGGGTGAAACCGAATATCTTAGAAAATATGGAAGTTTGTTTTACATTATGGAATATGCTACAACAGTAGATTGTAGGGCAGATGGTTCTACTCCATTTTCAATTGAAACATTTTATATAGCATCGAGACGTGGAGATAAGTATGCTGATAATTTCTGGAGTACACTAACCAAGTTGCTGCAAGATCATTTAACAATGTTAAACATTTAGATGATGAATTAAATTTTGAGTTAACAAATAAAATTTACATTAGGGATTTAAACTATGTACTGACTTGAATAGATCATAGTCTGGAACAGGTTTGATGTCGTTGGCTATAAGAGCGGATACGACCAGACCGTATATGGCGATGATTCCCGCCATTACAATGGGAATGATGGACTTCATCACCATCTCCGGTTTGTTGACCGACATTCCGGCAATGCCGATCCCAGCCTTAGCGGTTCCGTAAGCCGCGCCAAAAGCTAAGCATTCGTTTTATAAAATGTTCTATAGAAATTTCTGGAGAATGCATGCAGGCGCTCACTAATCGAATGCCCTTTTTCTGATATGGGTTTGGATCTTAGTGCTTTGCCGCTTTTTACGACACATGCAGTCTACGGTTGGTCCGTTCTTCAACAACCCGGACGCAACACGGGTTCAAAAACGGTTAAACAAATCGGGTTAAAGGCTAAACATTATAGAAATAAATTACTTGAACTCTGTACAATTCTTTATATCCATCACAAATCGACGAAAATTTATCTTTTAATGCTTTCAAATTATGTAATTAAAACTTAGTTTGAGGTGGACAGCTAGATGGTGGCTGAGATAATGTAGATGGAAACTGAAATTGAAGTACATATATCTTACTCGGCAGATTGTTTGCGGTTGCCCTATTCTGCAGTGGTCCAACCACACCCGAGCACAACGCGTGTACGTAAGAGGAGACTAAAGGCATGAGCTAAGGATGGCAAGAGGAGACCCACCTCACCATGAAATATTTTCCCCAGGATTGAATGGTAATTAATCCCCCTAACTGAGGAAGGCATTGGGAAACCACCTCAGAAGCCATACTTTTCCCAAGCTATAGCCTATATAAGGTATGGATAAGGCATAGACTTTGTGAAGGTTTTAACTTGTTGATCTAAGGAGTGCTCTTATGGAGCGAGAAAACGGACTTTGAGTATGAATATGTACCTTGAACCTGCCACTTGGCATTGCATTGAAGAAGAAGAAGATATCTTACTCCTTAGTCCACACGCTGCTATGCAGTTTTTCAACTATTATTTTTTAAGTATATTTTATTTATTTTATTGATACATTTATCACTTTTAACATGATCAAGTAAGTGCAATCACATCCAAATGGAATATTGCAATAATATCTAGAACAATGTCTTGAATAATGTCTAACGCTGTCTATTAAATTCCCATCAAAATATTAATTTACTGAGAAATAGTAAAGAATTATAATTCAATTCTGATTCTATATAATTATAAAAGTCCATTTATAGGAAATTTACATACCACTAAAAGCCATTGCTGCAGTTGCTCCCATTTCTCCAAAGAATGGAGCATACATGGGTGTCTGCTGACTGAATGTGTTCGACATCTTTAAAAGAAAACCGGTCAGGCAAAAACTTCAAATATTCCTATTTCTACTCTCCTTCAAGAACTTCGAACCCTACTTGTCGCCAGGTTTTTTACACCCACGAGATGCTGCTAAAATAAAAAATAAATTTATAAAGAATTTAAATTCAAGCCTTTTAAATGCTCTAGCCTCTCTAGTGGAAGATCGAAATCATTTAACTGTCTTGTTTATTAATTTGTTAAAACAAATACAGTATATTTTGTTGCATAAGAATTTAAAAAAATGCCTCAATGGTGACTATTCGATACGATAACCTGTTAAAAATTCACTAAATTCACAAATTCGCAGTTGGTGATAAAATACGGTATACGAGGTGGTTATACAAATACACGTAGTTTAATAAAGCGTAAATTCACTTCAATTCCTTGCTGCAGAAACAGGTATTAAAACATAAACCTGTTCACTGTTTTCCAGCTAATAAGCCTTTAGTGAAGCGTGCTCTTATAGCCTATGTGACGATATTAATTGATTGGTCGATGGAATGCTCCGTTACTTTTAGTGAATATGATAAAGCTGGTAAAGCTAAGGTTAACGTCAGTGACGGGCGAGTCCAGGATTTGAACCTGTATCAACTGATCCGCGGTCGAGTATCTTACCGGCTTCGCCACTGGCTCCAGCCAGTGACGAAACCGGCTTCGCCACTGGCTCCAGCCAGTGACGAAGCCGGTAAGATACTCAAAATGAATATTTTACGATAAGAAACTCGAATACATCATAACAGAATACAGACATTACATTTTTGTTAAATGCTATATTTTATCAGCGAACTTTACTGAGATAGTGCTAAGATTAGTAAAATGAGACAAACTGAACAATAGTTTAATTAATTATAATAACTCAATCTAACATAGCTACTCATCATCATCATCATCATCATCATCATCATCATCATCATCATAATCAGCATCATCATCATCATCATCATCATCATCATCATCATCATCATCATCATCATCATCATCATCATCATAATCATCATCATCATCATCATCATCATCATCATCATCATCATCGTCATCATCATCATCATCATCATCATCATCATCGTCATCATCATCATCATCATCATCATCATCATCATCATCATCATCATCATTATCGTCATCTTCCCTTGAATCCCAGTTAAACTATAGGGTCGGGATGCTAAAATTATGTAGCAACTTCTGGAAAGCAGGCAATCACCAACCGAAAGCCTCTCCTTACGTTTGTTTGAATCTTAGTGTTCTGTCGTCATTTTCGACACGTGCAGTCCACGGTTGGTCTATTCTTCAGCAAACCAGATTACAATACGAGCAAAAGATAGTGCTAAAATATGATAATCTGTACAATATTCTTATTAATTATAATAACTCAATTTATTTCTCTACTGATCAGTAAAAATAAAGGTACAAAATTATCCGTCGTTGGTTCTGAATATCTTGCTAAACTGCAGTAGAGACCTGCGGCATAGAATGACAATGGTAAAGTTTTATATTTGCTTTGGATCAATTTTCAACGATGTCACATAGAGTCAAGTAGGGCCTCAAGATTTAGATGCTACAGTGAGATGAGAGTTGAGTGCTGGACCACTGCATGCGATAAAGAGGGTTCCAATCTTTTCTCAATCGCAATATCTAATTTGTTTCACTTTAATTTACTATAGGTTATCAAAACTGATAATATTTAAATATTACCGACGTTTTAGAAAATCGTTTAATCAATCAATCAATCAATCAATAAATCAATAAGAATTTAACGTCCGGTTCCTCGCCATAAATATAGTAAATTAAAGGCAATGTCCCTGACAGTTGAAAAATAGTTACTTTCAAATGTTACGCCATGAAGGCAATGAATGGAGGCATGAAGGCCTGTACTTCTCAACAATTATATTCCGTGACAGTTCAAATTTATCTAATTTTAAATTATCTAATTGCATCTAATAATAATTAATATCTTAATTAAATTTATCTAATTGCATCTAATAATAATTAATATCTTAATTAAATTTATCTAATTGCATCTAATAATAATTAATATCTTAATTAAATTTATCTAATTGCATCTAATAATAATTAATATCTTAATTAAATTTATCTAATTGCAATAGCTTCATGAAGAAAATAAGACCTGCTGCTAAGAGCTCAATTTACGTAAAATTATCGAAATACATACTCGCTTACTAAAATAATATGGCAAGATATCACGTCATTTGCTATTACAAAACGCAACACGATAGAGTGCAAGGAAAGATATTAACTTGCTAAGTAGAAATGAAGAGTTTTGAGTGTTTCACACTTGTCTGTAAGTGCTAAGACACTTAGCCGAAGAAATCTATTTTATTGACCAGTTTATGAATTTATCTGTATACTCAGCTGCAACAGAACTCCATTGAAATTTTTCTCATGTACAATTGTACAATATCGATCAGTTTAAAGCAAAACTAAAAAACGCAGTAGAGATCAATTCAATGTTTAATGTCAGCCATATAGATGGAACTTAGCAGTTCAATCCTAATTAAATCAACCAATCAATCAACCAACTAACCTATCAATAATGCAGCCAATCAATAAATAAATAAATCGAACGATAGCTCGATCAATCAATCAATCAATTATTGAATCTATCAATCAATCAGTCAATCAATCAATCAATCAACCAATCAATTAATCAATCAATCAATCACTCCATCATATCAATAATTCGATCAATCCATCAGGACCATTTCGGTGGTCCAGTGCAGTAGACCATTTCGTTGGACCATATTGGTGGACCATTTCGGTAAACCACTTCTCCTCTTCTATGTTCTCTTTAGGAGGAACAACGCAAGCCAGCCAGCCAAACAAAATCGCCTGTGAGGCTGTCAGCCTAAAATACAAACAGGTGCGAATGGGCTGGAAAAGTGCCAAAAACTTACAAATATCGAGATTAGGCTATAAAATGAAGTCCGTAGAGTTAATATAACTGTAAATATAGATACTATTTATGTACTATATTTACCGTAACTCATAGGGAGATCTAGAATATTGACGAAATGTTTAGCGTTCTATCTCTCCGCTTTGCAATTTACCTCAATCTGTCAGTTATTTTTCATATCCATAGCCTGCTCATGCACGTGCAGGATTTACAATTGAGGCGATAAACATTTATACACTGCGCTTCTATATAGCAGATCTTAAGCTTGTTTATAATTTTAAAATTACTAACTATCAACTTTGCGAACTTAGATGTAGTTTATAGTAGTTAGCTTTAAAGAATCTAAGTCTAAGCATTTTTCACTCTTACGTTTTAAATTCATTATATGATGATTACATATGGTAATTTATTTGAAGACATATTAAAGATTCCTGGATATCTGAAAACGTTGCAGTTTCCTTTAAACTCCCTGCAGTTGATTTCCTAAGTATTTTGATTGTGAATGACAGTTTGATAAACTCAAATAATGAGACTCAGGCCGCTGTTGATAATACTGATAAGCTCATTGATCTTAGTGATCACGTGCCTGATCAGAATCTACCTCAGACTAAGCATCTGTCTGGCTCGATCACTCGAACAGGACTCGAGATTGGAAGGCTTTGAAGACCAGGCTGGACTACAACACGCCACCACCCGACCCCCGCTCCAAACAGCTCATCAGGCCTCCGCTGGAAAAGATCACACAAAGGAGGATATCTTACGAATTGTGGAGCGATTGATAGAGAGAAATGCATCTTATGCCGACCCAGAAGTGCTCGATGTAATTCGATGGATGCTGCAGGCACCTTCAGGTGGTAGATCGAAGCTGGCTCGGCGCATGACCTATACCCCACAGGCCAAGGCCGTGGATAAACTGCTCAGTGAGCAGGTTGGTATGTGGATTCTGCGTGCTAGCTATTCCTAATTACTGATAATTATTCTTAATAAATATTCTGAAATAATTTAAATTTTCATTATTAGAAATATTTTATTAAATAACTTCAAAAGAAGGTATATTCGTTTATAGTAAAATGTTCATCCTTGACGACATCTATTACTTTTAGTAGTAAAATTTAGGGCCTATATTTTACCATTTTACATGCACATTATGCAGTTTATAATTCACACGTCTATTTGCCGGTCCCGTGAGTTTATAACCGTGCGTAATTTGAAGTTTGTGTTAGAGACCTTACATAAAAGGTGTTTACTTTGAAAAATCGCACTTTATATTTTTCTTTCGCTAGGAGGCGCCACCATAGAATCGTAAACTTAATTGTTTTTTGGCAGGCAACTGCAACGTAATTTATCGTAAAAATGTAATATATCCTCTCTAGATAATCAATATAGACGTTATTAAATGTAAATTAAGACATGTTTATCATCATATGATAAGTAATGAAAATATATATTCTTTGGAATTTTTAAATCACCATTCTGTTAATAAATGACGAAAACATAATAAATATATGGGAATATATAGAATATTGCCAGCCGGAAATATAAGCACACTCCCCTTCCCGCTCCCTCATTAGTCTGTGTTTATTATGTGAACAGGTTACCGCTACAAATTATAAAAGGTCTATATTCTGATCTTGCTGTCTATACTGTTACATGAGATTTATGCTCTGTTTATAGTTGATTGCTTTGTCTACAGTTGATTTCTTTGTTTATAGTTGGTTGCTTTGTTTACAGTTGTTTATCTGATTACTATTGTAACTATGTTTGCTGTTGTAGGAGGATTCTTGATATGCTTTCTGTTGTTTTTGCATTTACTGTTGTTATATTGTTAGTCTGTTTACTGTTTTTACTGTGTTTACTATTAAGTTTCGATTTTTTTCTTTGTTTGCGGTTGTTAGTCTGTTGACTGTGTTTTCAAAATTTAATGCTATTGCCGTATCACGGTTGCTAGTCTGTTTACAGTTGTTGCCTAGTTTTCTGCTGTTGCTTAATTTACTGTTGTTGGCACTTGTTGCTTAGTTTACTGTTGTTGGCTCTTGCAGGAGGTTTCTTTGTCGAATGCGGTGCTTACGATGGTGAGGTTGCATCAAACTCGATCTATTTTGAGCGGCTAAGAAACTGGACCGGGCTGTTAGTTGAACCTCAGCCTGTGTATTACCAGCAACTCGTGGCCAAGAGGCGTAACTCCTGGACTATCAACGCTTGCTTGAGTCCCCACAACTCCCTGACTGTGGTTTGTAAGTCGTCTGTCGGTAGAGAAATCAGACTGTCACACATTTTGATAATAAAGATCGAAATCGCTAAGTAAGACGATATCTATTCCTTAGACCTACAATTTCGGGAACACCAGGGTGAGAGAGAGAGGGAGAGAAAGAGTGAGAGAGAGAAATAAATAAATTGTGATAAATGTGAATAATTATTAAAATTATCTTTAAATACTTAGAAATAAACTGTTTATGATAGAAGCTTTAAGTGAGGCTATTATACCTTTCTTTCCCATCACTTATGTCTTTCTCTTCCATCACTTGCACCTTTTTCTCTACACACTTCACAGTGTATCAGTTGGAAATGCTTCGGCAACCCTTTATACAGATAAGAGAAACTATATACAGGGAGAGTAAAAAAAAGTGATAACACCTGCAAAAAGTTTGAATATCTCAGGCTATTGTTAATATTTTCAAATCAACTTTTACCAAATACTAAAAGACTAATTTCTGATGGGGTGGCCAATTTTCATCCATTTTGGTAGATAGACTGGCCAGTTACGCAAGTTTCAGCAGAGCAACCCCCCATTTTTTAATGTACTATAAATGTAAATTATATTTAATTTTATATTTATTTTGGCCCTGAAAAGGACCGTTGTAGTGGTTCAGAAAGAACAAGTTGTATCTGCTAGCATTGCTGACTATTCGATATGCTTTCTTCCCGCTGCTACGCAAGACTGCAGTCACTTTCGGAACGGTAGGACAGCCTTGTTGATTCCAGCTTGCGGCACTCTCTCCCAGACTGATTGTAGCACTTCCTGCCGTTCTGTCTTGTATTTAGGCTTCGGCTGGTGTTTCTGATAGAGATGCAGCATTGTTAAACAGACATAGTAATCTAGAGGATTTAGATCGGGAGAGTTTGGAGGCCATTCACTCTTCTTTATGAAATGCAAATTTCTCTTGCTGATCCATTCCTGTGCATGACGAGATGCATGAGTCGGAGCATCATCCTACTGAAAGATGAAACCATTTGGTAGAAGAGCATAGCAATCATCAAACAGCTTGGGAAGTAAAGTATTGACGTGATACTGAGGGTTCACCTTTTCCATCTCGTCAATGAAGTGCAATCTGCCCTTACCGTTGTAGCAAACGCCGGTTTTAGGTAAAAAATAGGAGGTTGCTTTGCTGAAACTTGTATATCTGGCCAATCCATAGATTAAAATGGATGAAAATTGGCCACCCCATCAACAATTAGTCCTTTAGTAATTGGCAAAAATTTGGTTTGAAAATATTAACAATAGCCTGAGATATTCAAACTTTTTGCATGTGTTATCACTTTTTTTTACTCACGCTGTATTTTATTTTAAACATAACATTCTTATACAAATTTGACATGAACAGTACGCCTACCGGTTAGATGGTTATTACTCTTGCCTGAGAAGCAAGAGGCTGTCAGTTCTTATCCCAGCCGAACCCTCTCTGAAAGATTCATTTGTGGGACTGAACGGACGTTAAATTGAGCTTTAAAGGCTTTTTAAAATCCAGACTGAAATTAATCTAATTATAAATTTCAAACATATTACGAGTGTTTTCATTCCTTATAACAGGAAATTTAGATTAGCACAATTCACAAACTTCATTTTGGTAGCAAAACGCAATTAGTATACGACTATCATTCACGACAACAAAGAGGGTAAAAGCAAAGTCGAAGAGCTAAATATTCAAAGGTTCATTAATTTCGCAAATTTGGGATAACTTCAAACTGTAACTATGCAAGAACGATAGAACATTTTGCAGGGAATTCGGATCAGTAATTTAAGATTAACTTTCACTTTGTTTCTACAGATGCAGGTGAAAGAAACTGAAGATCGAGGTCAGATGGGACGAATGACTCATCACGTTAAGAATCCTGAACATCTAAAGCCCACTGATCTAAGCAGCATTCCATGTTTTCCGTTGTCTTCACTGCTGACAGCCCTCAATCGCTCCACCGTCGACTATCTAAGTCTAGACGTAGAGGGAATGGAAATGGAAATCCTGGAAACGATTCCGTTCGAGAAGTTTTTAGTGAAATCTGTTTCCACTGAATTCGTTCATAGCGAGAGAGGTGGTCATGAGGAATATTCGAGATTAATGAATTCGAAAGGCTACGAGCTTTATACAAGGCTACATCTAGTGGATTGGAACACTGAAACATTTGTCGACGATTTAATTTTTAAGAAAAAGGACTTAACGTAACGGAAAATTAAAGTAAAAGTCAATGTATAATGTAAACCGTCTATAGTTCCATATTCTAACATCTAAAGATACTACAGTTAACGGTAGATAGTAAAATTATTTATTGATAAAATTTATACATTACTCGTTATACCAGCTGTCGTCATGATCCCCGTGTTGTGTCCGAGTTGTTTGAAGAATTGACCAACCGGTGACTGCACTTGTCGTAGAAGGCGACTAAAGTACTAAGATCCATACCATCGTCAGAAAGGGCATTCGGTTGGTAAGCGCTTAGGCTCCAGAAATTGCTACAAAAATTTAAACGAATGGAAAAGTCTCAAATAGGGGATTGGCTGGTAGTGTGGTGTAGGACAGAGGGGATTTGAGACAGTCTATTAGTGTCCCGACCCTAGTTAAACTGGGATTTAAGGGAGGATGATGATGGCTCGTTATACCAGCTCATAATAGTGTAATAAGTCGTAATAGTGTAATGGCTCATAATAGTGCAATAAGTCGTAATTGTGTAGTAGCTAATAATAGTGTAATAACTCGTAATAGTCTAATAGCTCATAATAGTGTAATAAGTCGTAATAGTCTAATAGCTCATAATATTGTAATAACTTGTAATAGTCTAATAGCTCATAATATTGTAATAACTTGTAATAGTCTAATAAGTCATAATAATGCAATAACTCTTAATAGTGTAATAGCTTATAATAGTGTAATAGCTCGTAATAGTCTAATGGCTCATAATAGTGTAATAACTCGTAATAGTGTAATAGCTCGTAATAGTGTAATAGCTCGTAATAGTCTAATGGCTCATAATAGTATAATAACTCGTAATAGTGTAATAGCTCAAAATAGTGTAATAGCTCGTAATAGTGTAATAGCTCAAAATAGTGTAATAGCTCGTAATAGTGTAATAGCTCGTAATAGTGTAATAGCTCGTAATAGTGTAAAATGTATTAATTAATTAATTAATTTACCTGACATTTGCATCCCATTGATTGATTTCTGACCAATTCACATGAGAATGGAGCCAACCAGAGTTCATCTCACCTCAGAACCTCTCAAGTGCTACAGTGAAAGGCTAAAGCAGTTTGACGTCAGTTCCCTGCTCGAATATCATGTCAGTGATAGGGGAGAACACCGTATTGAACCCTGCACCTACTGATCCACTGTCGAACAATTTGCCAATAAGCCCACTGCTGTCTATCGGCCGGTTTAAAATTACACTTTAAACCGGTTAAATTAAACCGGTTTAAAATTACACTAGTATACTATTTAAAATTACACTGGAACTATAATAATAATAATAATAATAATCAGCGATGGGAACGAGGCAGTTGCAAGAGGCCATCCTTCTTAAGTACTTCCTTTCTGCCGATAGATCCATTGACTTTGCGTTGTCAGTTTGGTCCAAAAGCCTCACCTCCAGTGCTCCACCTTCTACCTCAGTCAGTAACCAGAAATCATGGGACCGTTCTGTAATGGACGGATTTATAACAGTTTGTTAAAATCCCAGTCCAATGCAGTAGACAGAGCACGACTCCAAGCTGTATCAACCAAAAGAAGCAGCGACTAGCTTCACGCTCTCCCTGCTGCTTCTTGTGGGCTTCTTTTAGACAATGAGGCGATTCGAGTAGCCGTTAGTTTCCGTTTAGGGGCGAAAACTTGCGAGCCTCACATGTGCCCCTGCGGTCATGAAGTCGACGCTTTAGGTCTCCACGGCCTCTCCTGCAAACGAAGCTCAGGTAGAATGTCTCGCCATCACAATTTAAATGACTTAATATGGAGAGCACTTTCAAGAGCAGGCACCCCTTCCTCTAAGGAACCAAGTGGGTTGTCCAGATCAGACGGCAAGCGTCCGGATGGCATGACTTTAGTGCCCTGGTACAACGATAAATGTGCCGTATGGGACATCACGGTCATTGACACTATGGCAAACTTCTACCTGAATACGACTTCAGTAACAGCCGGTGGAGCTGCTGTTCATGCCGCCTCTAGGAAGTTGGATAAATACCGTGATCTGTCCTTAGGATATGAAGTTGTTTCGGTGGCCATTGAAACCATGGACCTGATGAATCCCGAAGGAGTTGACTTTATTAATGGCATAAGCAGACTTATTGCAGAACAAACCGGCGATAAGCGAGAGACATCTTTTCTTTGGCAAAGGCTTTCCATGACTTTGCAAAGATTTAATGCAGTCTGCTTCAACAATTCTTTTAAGCCGATTGATGACCTCGAGTAGCCGGGCGGCGATTCAGCACGTATTGCTTGAATCGTTTTTATCAAACCCCAGGTTCTTTGCACCGGGGTAAAAAAATAATAATAATAAAGGTTTAACGTCCGTTTCCTCATACAAGAATGGTGTCAGGGACGTCATCCTTGTATGACGTTCCTGACATCATCCTTGTTTACACATTGAACTGTTTGAACATTCTAATGTACTGCTTACCCAGATTGTGGCTCACACAGTATATGGACCCTCACTCTGCTCATCGGTTTTGATTTGGTAGCTAAGTCAAGAAGTGCTTCTCTCCCTGGTCTCTGCCTAGTCGAGACATATGCGATTATTTAGGTTAGGCGGTTGATGGAAGTTTAGTAATAATAATAATAATAATAATAAAGGTTTAACGTCCGTTTCCTCATCCAGGGATGATGTCAGGGACATTAGTAGGAACTGTTAGTTAGATACGTTAAAGACTATTGGTGTAAGAGTACTATCGGTTGCTTGTTGTTAAGTATCTTTAGCCAGTTATTATCAGAGCCAGTTATTAAAGTGAGATAATTATTAAAACTCGTGTTGGTGTCTATAAATACTGATAGTTAAGGTACGATAAATAGGCTGACATAATCTAATAAGTGATATAACCTAAACCGCGTTCACCAGCCGATATCCTACAGAGTGTCCGGTCACTGTCATCTCAGAAACCTACTTCGTGTAAGTACTTAATTATTGTCTCATGGTCGCTACTAAAGTAACACAATTTACTTACTTTATATATTAAGTCTAATCTATAAAGGCTATGGACCTGCCATGCATAGACGGTACACTTGACGTCGGGGCATACGAGGTTCACCCCTCAGACAACGAACAGCCCAAAGTTAACAACGGTACTTACTTAGGCAAACAAGGGCACACAGGAATAAGAGAGTCTGAACCTCTCTTATCGGTGGCTAACCTCTCCGCCAGAGAATCGCCGGGTAGTGCTGGCGACTTTCGCCAAGTTGAATTAGCAGTCCCGTTAACACAAACATTAATTCCACGTAATGTAGTAATATGCGACGGTAGGCAAGAGCCTAATTTTCCGACGGGGTCGAGCAGCCTCGATCGCGCGGAGTCCGTACTGGGAGAACCTCTCGACGGACTACTGCCATCCGCCAACCGCCTAGCGACAGCCGACTACCGCCGGGCTGTTGATGATAGGCGCCCTGAAATCATGGCGACAACCGCCAACTGACCGCCAACCGCCAACCTCCTGGCGACTACCGACGGCCGCCAGGCTATTGATACTAGGCGCTCGGTCATTACGGCGAGTACCGCCAGTTGTAACCTCGAGATGTCGGCACTCCCAGACTGTTACATAGGGGAAGCACCGCTCTCCCCCAGATTAGCGGCGGCCTCCGTTGCTCGTCAACGGCCGGCAGCGCGTGATAAAAGCAACATTATTATGTTTTGTGATGTAATTCTTCAAAGTTTTCTATTTCTCTCCTTCATAACGACGATAAAACTTTTCAATTTCTAGCTGACGTTCTTGATAAACGGGAGTGATATTTTGGAGACTATATGAAATTATATCCAAAAAGTGTAGAATAACAATAACTCAATCAGGTTCTCATGACGTCATAGAATTGTTTATTATTGTTTATTTCTTTACTAACGTTTATAGAAAGCCATTGTTATCGACAAGTCTAAACTAAAGCGTTACATACTTGTCTCAAAGTTTCAATGCGCCTAACTAGAAATTGAGTTGCTATTTGACTATAATGATATTACGACATTTTAATAAAAACATTTTTTAGTTTAATCTTAAATAAGTTAAGGTTGTTGCTAATTAAATATAAATTTACAATGCCTAAATATTGTTGGCTCTATATTACGTAATTTTATTTTAATGGATTAGCTCACTTCAAATTTTATAATAACTCTTAATGAATACTAAGTTATCATTTATTTTTACAAATGTTTTATTTATTAATAAGTGATATTGATCTTTAAAAAATTAAATTAGTGGTATTAAATTATCACTTAATAAATATAATTCACTTGGTAAAAGTTAAAAAAGATAATGTTGCGTCAGTTTCCTCACTCGAAAGCGATGTCAGTGACGGGCGAGCCCAGGACTTGAACCCCGCACATACCGATTCGCGGTCGAGTACCTTACCCATATTGCCAGTGGCTCCAGCCAATGGGTTGATTAATCAATTAATACGTCTTTATTTATCTTATGTCTTTAAATTTAAGTCTTTAAATTATGTTGATTTGTTATTTAATTTTTTAATATGAAATATGATTTTTGACAAATTATATTTATTGATAAAATCTGTGTACATTTAGTCATTATACCAGCTCGTAATAGTGAATTTGCATCAATTGAAAGTTGGCATGTGCATGTATAAGTAACAAAGTAAAACAGTTTACAACTATGCAGTGATGGTTATTTTCAATTATTAGAGGACTATAATTTTGTTATGCTTTCTAGATATATTGTGGATAGGATAATTTAATCAGGCGATGAAATAAAACAGAAGTTGTGATATCATAGATTAATCTTCTTGTATTATCTTCTTTCACATCCTGTTCTCGACCTACAAGTGTTTTCATTATACAGTCAGTATTCCTGACACTGCATAATGTACAACGATTGCATAGGAGTTATATGATCTAGCAGAGTATTAAACTATAATTAATAAAAGTCAAGTAAAAGTAAAACACTCATTATAGTGAAATGATCAACTATGTTGAGATCTATCACTTTTAATGCCACATGTTTAAACCGTTAGGCAATTTAGACCTCATTCCGTATAACCAGCCCAGTGAATGTCCGATATTTTACTCTCAGATCAGCGCGGCTGGGATTCGAACACACGAGAGCTCAATTCACCTCAGGATCTGTCATTTAAAACTTCATGACGATACCACTATGCTAGTAAGACATTAATACTATAAGTAATAGGCTATAAGTACATGTAGACCCTAATTAATTATAGAGATATTAAAACTGGTAATATTATTGTGACAAAGAATACTTTTCAAATAAATTGAACTTTAAGCTTGAAATTTTAAGCCTCGGGAGCAGTCGTTACATGTTGATATAGTGCAAACGATTTCACGTTTTCGGTCATATTCCGCAGAGAAGATACGGCTGATGAAATGAACTGCAAAATTTGAAATATATCCATAATCTTAGAGGACTGATGATCCACCGAAACACCTAAGGATGTTTGTACATTGGATCTTGCCAGTGCTCAGTTCTTTCTTTATCTTTGCAGTAGATTCACAAGGCGGTAATTGTCAATTCTATTTCAGAATTTTCTTTTAGCTAATTTTATAATCCATTTTATGGCTACGCATTATAGTCTGGTTAATTATGCTTTTAAATGTAGGCCTAGAGCTGAGAGAAATAATTTGAAGGAGTCCTCCTTAATTTAAATTGGCTGGAGCCAATGGTGAAGTCGGTAAGATACTCGACCGCGGATCAGTAGATGCGGGTTCAAATCCTGGGCTCGCCCGTCACTGACATCGAGTGAGGAAACTGACGTTAACCTTAGCTTTTTAGCTTTTTTTAAATCGCAGAAGTAGTTATTGTAGCCTATTGTTTTCCTAAGGTTAATGTTAAATTCTAATATTTCATGTTGAAGTTATCCCATAAGGGTCCTTGAATTCATAGTTTTTAATCTATAGTTTTAATCCATAGTTTTTAATCAATAATAGTTTTTAATCCATAATAGTTTTTAATCCGTAGTTTTTAATTCATAGTTTACGCCGCTGTGGAGGATTAAACCGCGGATTATCTCGCCAGTGAATACCGCCATAATTTAATAAAGAGCAGTGGAGAGTAACGTAGCCGTTATTTTTAATAAACTGAAGGCTGTTAACTGGTTGAGTAGATTATCATTCAGGATAGCAACCCATCGTTACGCTTCGGATATTAGAGATGGGAATCGAACCGAACCCGAACCGAACCCTGAAATCTGGAATTTGGGTCGAACCGAAAAGAACCCGAACCCTGACACTGGCCGAACCCGAACCGAACCCTGATACTGGCCGAACCCGAACCGAACCCTGATTTTGGCCAAGCCGAACCGAACTCTTCTTCGCCAGACTTAGTGAAATAGAAACGAACCTCATAGTTATTTTCATCTCAGCTGTTTTTGCACAGCCTGCAATAGAATATAAAGGAAAGTGTTTGATGTTAAAAAGAGAAACTAGAGACAATACAACTGCATATATTAATTCTACGTGCACATGTCGTACAGTATCTAACAGTATAACATTATATATTCTATAGGGCTCGTTTAGAATTCAATTTAAAAACTTACAGATAACAAAAGCGAAGATACTTCAGATATCTATACCGGTAGGATTAAATTTCTGATTACAAAAGTATCATTAAAAGCAAGTTTTCTATACACAGTTCTAACAACTTCTCATACACACAAAAATAATTAACTAAATTTCGTTAAGTTAACAATAAGTTGTATTATTTATTAAATTTTTATTCAATTAAAGCAGTGAATGTTGATTTTAGAACAACAATCATGTCAATTGCCTACAGTTAAATAGTGTTTGGCTTATTTAATCTTGATATTTGGCAAATATTCTACAAAAACAAATGCTTTTGCAATACTAGTATAGGGTTATAACTACGGCAAGGATATATATGCAAGGCGTACTTTTAGTTAAATTAAATTTTTTGTAAATGACCATCTCCAATGCAATTTCCCAATGTTTAGCAAAGTTTTATTTTGCATATATGGGGCATAATTATATTGTATAATTTAGATAAATGTATATTTTATGAGCTTACTTCGCATATTCCACACTTAAGAGCATATTTTACGTGCTTATGGCGCATATTGCACACTTAAAAATGCATTTTACGCGCTTTTTTGAACACTACACACTTAAGAGCATAATTTAAGCACTCAATTATTGGTAACAAATTATTCCTCACTCTGAAGCAGGCAAAATGTGTTTATTTTCAGTACTTCACATTTCACAGCCAATTTTACATACTACATATATCATAAATTTTACTTTACAATTTTGTGCTCACTGCACATAGTTCATACTATGAAGCGTATTTTAAGAAAGTGTTAATTTAAATAATCTATTTATATAATTAAATTGAACTCTCATTTTCAATTAGTCAATACAATAGTAAATAAAATTTAAAGTATATACAACCTGTTTCATAGATGCAACTATGAGCAGTAAGCCTCATACAGTAGTTTGCAACTTAATATTTCACAAATGTATGCCTAATGCAAATTCAAGTACCAAAGCCAGTTTCGTTTTGTTACAATTTATGGCGAACATATATGATTGTAAGGAAGATACAATATCAAAATCACGTATCAACCCTTCAATCAAAATGTTGACTTTCATTTGGACATCCGTATGAATGAAAGACTCAGAAAATTCTACTGTTAAGACCACACATACAAAATTTCGTCACTCAACGTCGAATCGGTTAATTCTTAAAATATAAACATATAGAACCGGAAATACAGTGAAAACACAAACTAAACCATCTAAAAGCAAACCGAAAATGCACCCCGAAAGATAATTTATAAAAATAACAAAAACAACAATTGCAGTGCTACTGTCGTCCATGATAATATCGAGCACTACTAACACAAAACAATTAGACTGCTACAGCTATCAATAACAACATAGATCACTATTGAGACAAAGTCAAACCTTCAAGCAAGAAGAAGGTCCAAAAACGGTGCAAATTCCAAAATCCAGAAAATCAGTCCAAAAATATAAATAAGCTATTGAAAAAGATAAGATATTGAGAAAATTCAGGCCGGTGAGCAAAAGTATGGTCCAAAAATGGAGCAAATTTCAAAATCCAAAAAGTCGGTCAGACTAAAGATAAGCCATAGAATTTTGTCTAGCAATAAATATTCCAACTAGTTTAGTATTTTTTCCTGGCTCACTATTTATTTGTGTAATATTTGTTTATGTGTACTACTCAAAGATCTTTGAAATTAGTAGATATGGCATGACTGTTGTTTTAGCGATACCAGTTTTGTAACAAGAGCGACTTGATTTCAAGCATGCTCCATTTAATCGTGAGGGTAAACAAAGCCCCTTTGTCATGTGTATTTAATAGTAATTTCTGTAATTTCAGATTTATTTCATGATATTCGGCCTCTAAACGGTTTTAAGGTGATGTATTGCTGCGCGTTTGGGTATAAAAATTCCAGAAACCCAAAAACTAAAGAACGGGGAATATCCTTTAAGAGATTTGAAATAAAATTTGTTTGCATTTTGTATTATAAAAATTTACATCCAATTAATAGGAAGTTGTTTCAAATAATTGTTTGTCATGACGGTATATTGGATAGATGTGACGATAAATGTGCAACTAAAGTGTTTCATCATCGTTCATAAGCTTTGCAAGTGTTCAAAAACTTCATAATTTTGTGCTTTTAAATAACGATTAGCTGATATTGTTTACCTCTGGCTAACACAATTAGTTGTTGGCATCACTGCAATTCTTGAACTCAATGTTTCCAATGGTTGAGATTGTCTTTGACACTTCTACGGTTTTTCTTTATTCTATGGTACTACTCAATTTTCTAGCTCGCATATGATCGATATTTCCAAAGATACTTCTACGTGGGGATGTTCTGTGCCGTATTTGTATTGGTAAGCCTGTAATAAGTAGATCAACTTTTAATAATAATAACCACAATTAGAGTGCTACTGTTATCAATGACAACATCGAGCGCTATTGAGACAAAATCAAGCCGGCGAGCAAAAAGAAGGTCCAAAACGGTGCAAATTCCAAAATCCAGATAATCAGTCCAAAGACTTTTTTACAAAAATTAAATTAAAAGAAAAAATTAAAAGTACAAAGAATTTTTTACTTCCTTGATTAAACTTATCAAGGTTTGTATGTTTTTCCTTTGCAATTTTTATATTACAAGGTAAGAAATTTACGACTAAGCTGGTGTTTCAAGCATAGAATAAAGAAAAACTATAGAAGTGTCAAAGGCAATCTCAATCATTGTAAACACTGAGTTCAAGAATTGAACAGATGCCAACAACTAATTTTGGTAGCCGGAGGTAAATAATATCAGCTGATCGTTATTTAAAGGTTGGAAATAATGTAGTTTTAGAACATTTTAAAATCTTTTGAACGATAATGAAACACTTTAGGAGCACATTTATCGTCACATCTAACCAACATATGGTTATGACAAAAAATTATTTGAAACGAATTCCTATTAATTGGATGTATATTTTTATAATGCAAAATGCAAGCAAATTCTATTTCAAATATCTTAAAGGATATTCCCCCGTTCTTTAGTTTCCGGATTTCTGGAATTTGTATACCAAAATGCGCAACAATACATCATCTTAAAACCGTTTGGAGACCGAATGTCAAGAAATAAATCTGAAAATACAGAAATTACTATTAAATGCACATATGTCAAAGGGTCCTTGTTTACCCTTTCGATTAAGTGGAGAATGCTGGAAATCAAGTCGCTCTTGTTACAAAACTGGTATAGCTGAAACAACAGTCATGCCATATCTACCTATTTAAAAGATCTTTCGTTTCAAGTCTCTCAACTTCCTGAACCAGTGTAAGTACATTATATTTCTATAAGTTAAAACAAGAAAAAGCTACAGGAAATAAAAATAAACATCAAAACAGCTGTTGATATAATATAAACAATCCTTTTCAACCTGACCCTATTTTAATCTTAACTAGAAATCCACCCATCGCAGACCTTCCTAGCCCTAATCCTAGTTCAACCTCACCGACCTTTTTCCTTGACGACCATAACCCTAATATATACCAATATATTCTTACACCTCTGTAAAAAATAACAATATTAGGCATGGAAAATGTTAAGATTTTGACATGTGATTTGTAAAATAGAATTTCCTCGAGTCTTTAAATTACTTATATGTTCAAATAGAGGCAAACAACTTAAGTGTAAGGTTGATATGTGATTTCGCTATTCAATCATCCTTACAGTTACTTGTGTGCCATAAATAGCAACAAAATCAGACTGTCTTTGCCGCTTGAATTTGTAACACATTAGTGGAAATGAGGAATATGGAATATTAGTTACATACCACTGCATGAAGCCTAGTACTTTTACTTGCAAGTGTGGAATAGGTTAGTATTTTTAAATTTATTCACTGTATTTATTGTCTAATTGAACATTAATCTACAAATTAAAATCTTTAGAAAAGAATATTTAAATTTGGCTTTATAAATATACTATTCACAGTCTGAATTAAATAGGTGCTTAGAGCACAAAAAATTGATGTAAAGCATGGGAAGTGTGCAGTGTGCAAAATGCGCTTCGAAGTGTGAAGTATGCACACAAACACGTAAACTTGCTGGAGAGTGTAAAATATGCGCAATAAGTGTTTAAAGTATATGTTATTCAGTGTGCACTATGTATGTATAATGTACGTGTACTCATCGCTCCTCACTGATGAATGATAATTGATCATTGATGAATGCAGGAATTGAAAATTACAATGAATTGTTTTGCTATTGTATACAAAACGATTTATGTTGCATATCGCAAGCTTTATTTGCATATTGTACGCGCCAATTCTGCATATTTGAACAAATTTTAAGTGCACAGGCTATTTACAGTGCTTTTGTCGCATTTTTAATAATTTTTTGCGCATATTTTACGTGCTTTATCATGCATATATTGGGTGTTTGAGGTGCATATAAATCCTGGCCCTAGTTTTAACGACTATTCCAACAACAATTACAGTGCTACTATCTCCACGACAGCATCGAGCACTATCAACCCATGACAAGCTGACGAGCAAAAATTGAATCTCCTAAGGTAAATATGAAGTTTATTTCAGGTTAACTTGATACAATATTATACAATTATATTATTACACAATTCTCATAAATCTTCTTTGAAGTACACATGTGTTTACTAAATCATCCTTATTTACTATTTTTATTTTAAATTGCGTTTTGTTATCAAATTATTGTTAAACAATTGCAGTATTAACCATAACCAAACCGAACTAATTCGAACCCGAACCGAACTCTTGAAAGATAGAAAAAAGCCGAACCCGAACCGGACTCGAACCCTGATTTGAAGTAAGCTGAACGGAACCGAACTTCCAAATTTTGGAAAGATAAGCGAACCCGAACCGAACCGAACTTTCATTTTCAGTGAACTGAACTCTGGAAATTCATAAAATTCCCATCTCTGTCGGATATGTCTTAATGCATGGAATACTTACCTGTCGAATACTTACCTATTGCTAACTTTTTAATAAAGCTTCTATATTCTATAACATTAATTTTATGAATTTATTTTTATAAATT